>VZTI01003252.1:0-164148 GCA_013397865.1 Struthidea cinerea
GGCAGACACTGATCTCTCTGTGAGCAGTAACAGGATCCGAGGGAGTGGCCTGAAGTTGTGTCAGGGGAGATTTAAGCTGGATGTTAGAAAAATCTTCTTCACCCAGAGGGTGGCTGGGCACTGGGACAGTTTGCGCAGGGAACTGATCACAGCACCAAGCCTGAAGGATTTGAAGAAGCATTTGGACAATGCTGTCCGGCACATGGTGGGATTCCTGGGGTGGTCCTGTGAGGGATCAGTACTCAATCATCCTTGTGGGTCCCTTCCATCTTGGCATAGTCTGTGATTCTGTGAAGTCTGCATACAGGAGAATGGGGACATCAGCTTGAGCGCTCATCACATCAAGTTTGCAGTGGGTGAGGGCATGGGATTCTTCTTGCCCATCAAGCCTATCTTAAGGGATAGGTGCCTCACCACAATTGAATTGCAGCTCATGATGTGCTGCTGACTGACTTTCCTGGTTGGCTCCCAGGAGACTACAGTGGAGTTATTGAGCTTCCACACCATGCAGAGTGTGCAGGTGCCAGAATCTTTGCCTCCCCACAGTACTGTAGGGTTTCACTACAAGTCCCTTGAACACCTCCACCACCTCCACACAAGTGTAGATGGTTTGTCATACGTGTTGGTTTTGCTGGGAGCCAAGCTGAGACTGGCTTTCAGATTTAACAGTTTTGGATGACTCACTCTTTCAGAGAAGCAGCTGCAGGGTATTCAGGAATAGGCAAAAATGGCAATCCAATGACAAATGTCGTCATGGAGGTGACAGGACTTGCTAAATATGGTGCAGTACCTGACAGGTGAATAGACATGGTGAGCTGATAACATTAAAATACTTGGACATCTTCCCACAACTCCTAGTATTTCTAGCAAAAAAAAAAAAAGATCTGACCTTAGGACTTCATAGGTATGTAATTACCCTGTTGCATTTGGAACTAAGTTTAAATATGTGTGTTGTTGTCATTACCTAAAATATTTTAATCTCTAATTTTGAGCTTTGGATCTGTTGTATCCTTAATGGTAAAGTATTCTTTAGAGGTGGCACTCTGGACTTCAGTAGAGATGTGCCAGCTGCTGTCAGTGCATACATTGCTGAAAGGAAAGGCCTTTGCTATTTCTTTAGAATGTGAACTAATGTGACCAACCTACTTGCCTGCCTACCACCCTGTCATTTCTGTTACCTCTGCTGAGCTGCAGAGGAATGGAACCAAAAAACAGGCACTGAGCTTCTTCAGCCAGATTTAAAAAAAATAAAAGAGTAAAATTCAAAAGCCTTATTTTTCTCATTGTTAAGGTTCTGCTGTCCTAAAAGAACTCCTTCTTAAAAGTTGATAGGAGTATCTATGGTATAGTGTGAAGATTTCTGAGCTGGATACATGAGAAGACATTAAATCTTCCATCTGGCTGGTGACACCATTTGGCAGTCTCTACTGGAATAAATCAGATTTGTAAACTGTTTGCCATGTTTAGTGAGTGGCCCCAAGCTCCCAGTGGAGTGTCTTCTCCCAATAATCTCTAGTTTAGTTGTGGAATTTTCTTTTCTTGACAGACCTATGCTACAAAAAGCGAACATTTTGCAAAGTCATGCCTTCTTGAGAGATAAAGGTCATGTTTTGGGGGTGATATATTGCAATAGAAGCTCCAGCTGGAAGCCAGGGCAACAATTTACACGGCCTTGTTTTACACAGACTTTAAATAATGCAGATGTTAGTGTCCAGGTAAGTACACACAGAGAAGAGTGGACAAATTTTCCAATATGATCAGAAAGCCTCTGTGATTTGAAGCCCATTGAGACAGAGATTTGATCTTCTTCAATCCTGTCATCCCTCTTCCCCTTTCTCCCTTAACTGCTTCTCACATGTCTAGAGATAAGGGATACCCCATGAAAGCTGTTCAAACCACACCAAGAATTCATCCATAAACTGAAGCCTGAGTTTATTACAAAATATAACTGGGTTAAAAAGCAGTCCAGGGGATTCATGGGAAGAAGCTGGCTGACAACCTATTAGGCACCATGTTGTGGGAGTAACCTCCTAGTTTGGTGGTCCCCAAACTCCCAGAAGTGAGGAGGCAATTTGAGAACAAAGCATGATTGTGTGCCTTCTCTGTCCTTCCACTCCCATCCAGTATCTGCTAATGGCTGTCCTCAGAAAAAAAGACCCTGGTGTGGAAAGTCCTATTGATGCGACCTGGTGTGTAGAAGTTTTTTGGCAGTCCTAAGCAGAGGGCTAAGGAGTGCAAGCAGCACTGAAAGTAAAGAGTCTTTTCTCCCTCAGAAGCTGTCTCTAAGGTTTGTGGAAACAAATGTTGGTTTTCCTTTGCTGCATTATTCCTCTTTTGTAGAGAGTATCCTTCCAGTACCAGCTCAGCCTCTTCCTAGACATAGATGGAATTTTTCTTTGATACAGTGCCCACTGCATGACACAAAGGACTGCAGTTAATCTAAGGCAGGTAGCAAAAACATCTATTTAAGATCCGTGTATTTTAGGACTTGGTATTTAAGACAGAGTCATATAGGCAGATGGATTGAGACTTACTGGTAAAGAGAATAATTTGGTCTCAACCTGTTTGGAAAGAAAGATTTATATTGATATTTTCATCTAACAGGAACATAAATCTCAATGATCTACTAAACTATATACCTGAATATTTCTAAAGATTTCTAAGACAGAACCTTGTACAGACTGTGTGAAATTCTTTTACTATAACTGGGTTGAATCACTTGGTTTAAGACTCTTTTCCTTTCTTCCTTCTAATTGCATAACATCATCTCTTGAAATGGTGTTTTAAACAAAAGGCAGACTTTAAAGCAATGTGGGCTTTTCCCCAACACCTACACTAATATCTAAAAATACGCTTAAAATTATTCAAGAATGAAGCTTTTTAGGGTGAAGTTCCTCAGATACATTGTGTTTTGCTTTTCCAGGAGTGAGTCAGTTTTTTATTCACTGTAATACATTTGGTTTGTGAATATTGCTTTCATTTTTACATTTGTGGAGCAAAGCAAAAAGATGCCTGCTTGTGATTTGATCAAGGTAATGGCTTTAATCCTATACTTTGGGGAGGGAGTGTGTTTGATCATGAGAGCTGGAGGGCATACCCTATTCAATCCATGAAAAGTCAAAAAATATAACAGTTAAGTTCCTGCTAATTAAGTAAGTCGTAACTGACCAAGAATCATCCATGGTAATCTGTGATGCTACCATGAAAATGCATTGTAATTAGGTAGCACAGCTTGAATATGAATTACCATTATTCAACAGATGCATGCCTCTTTGTTGGTTCCAAGTATCAAACAGTTTTTCACTGAAATGGAAAATCAAGTAATAACAACAACAACAACAATAAAGGAAATAAATTTATACAGTGCTCCAACATATCATTATTAAAGAAATAAATATTTTTATTTTATTTATTATTCACTATTCAAATCTTCTTTTAAGGAAGATTAATATGCTGTTCCAGGGAAAATAGTTAATTTTAGGAAAGAGTGTTTAAAACGAAAAAGTTTTTCCTTCAAATCTACCTGTCTTTTTGTCTCTTCTAGATGGGAGAAAATGAAAATATGAAAATATCTGAACACATATGAAATTAATTCATCTTCAGCCCACATCCCTCCAGAAACGATAACCTCTGTCATGATGCTACAGACATGACAAGAATTACATGCCTAGCATGCAAAGACTAGCGCTTGCAGTAATGATGAGGAGCATTTCATAGGTACAACATGCTTGTCTAGTCTGTCTGTATGCCCTTGGTTACTCTTATGTTCCTTGTCCCTGTAAAGTTGTACAAAGGGGTTTATATTGGCAGCTTTGCAAATACCCATTTGTTCAAATGTTCACTTCAGTTAAAGAAATAATTCCTATCTCAGAATTTTGTTTTCCTGTCTTCCTGGTTGGGAGGTACATGTTGGCAGGAGTGGTGTATGTATGGTGCACAGTTGTGTATTCGCAGCGGGGATGATCCTGCAGAGGTGAGCAGAGAGTGCAGGAGACCCAATGTCCACAATAACACCCTCTTAAAGATGCACTTCCACCCTGCTGAATGAGTGCCCACGAGCAATGGAGCCCACTCAGGGCACCCAGTTGAGTTTCATCCCAGGTGAACACAGCCTGTGTGCTCTGAGATTGCCCTGCAGTGAAAAGCAAAATGAAGTAATGGGGAATGCTCAGGAGAGTCTCTTCAAAAGCACACTCTTGTCCCCAGCTAAAATACCAGTGGAGCTGGGATTTTCAAATTGAGGTAGAGGATTAGTCACCCCGAGAGTTGTACTCAGACCCCTGGAAAAAAGTATTTCTCAACAAGTGATAGACTGCTGCACCATTAATTTGCTGAACTGGAACACAAGGTCTGTATTTTGAATTCTACAGAAGAGTCCAAGGTTTTGGTTAAAATGCCTTTAGGTCTTAATATACCACTGAAGTGTAAGACCCAGGGAAGTTTCATTAAACACAATCTCTTCTGCTTCAGCTTCCAGCCATATCCTGCCATGTTTAATAGGAAAGCTAACTATCCTACCCTGCAGTAGAGACTTGAAGCCCTGGAGATAATGTGGCACAAAGCTGCAATAAATATGTTTTCTGCACACCATTCCAGCCCAGGCATGGTGCTGGGAGAGGGCTTGCATTTTTCTTACTTAACACTTTGTATAGGGCCAGGTGGGTTATATGCTCTGCCTGCTGGCTTTCACTGGGAGTTAGAACTCCATCTCTCTGACGTTCCTTGAGTTGAGAAGCTCATTTTCATTTCATTACTACAGCTCTCCAGCCTCCTGCTGACTCAGCCTTTCCTCCTGCAGTACGAAATGTCATGTGGACACAGTCATTTTCATATATCCTTGCTCAGACTTCATTATAATTTATTCGTAGCTGTATTAAGTCTCTGATATATAAGTCTCAAGCAGCTTACCTATCAGTATGGTGACTGAGTGAGCAGCTGGGGAAGTATGTCAGTAATTTCTTTATCTCATCTTATTAATATCAAATATTACAATTATTGCAGTTCATTCTCGGCACCCACATTTTTTCATTAGCAACATACTGTTCACACATCTTTCCTTGCTACCTACTTTAATCAGAGAAATGAGGAGCTAATCACTTATCTGTGCATTGCAGTTGAAATGGGTAAAATGGTCACAGTTTGGGAACTGCTGTTACACATGCATGTAAGTGATGCACAACATAGTTATACTGATAGAAAAGAGATATTCCTGGACGAAAATCACTTGTGGTTGCTCTGAATAAACTACAAGTTGTCTATTATGTTCCAGCTGTGACATAAACCTACTTTTTGTTGAATAAGTAGTTTATTTTTTAAGCCCGAAATCTGATACAAGTTGCACAATTTTAAACACACGCTTAATTTTAGAAAGATTTTTAGACTTGGGTTCCTTGTAATATTATGGACTTTTGGGCATGTATTTTTATTTCAAAACAGAATATTGCTCAAAGAGGATCCCATCTTTACAGCACTGCAGGCTGAAATGTTTTCTACATGGAATACCTAATTGGGTCACTATAAAACCCTGAGTTCAGCAATCATAAAAGTTCATAAAGTTCAAAATTTGAACTGCAAAATTATATTAACTTCAGTAGAATTTAGGGATGTGTCTACTCTTTTGAGCATTATTTTGAGGTTGGTGGGTATTCAGAATGTGTTCTTCATTTTGGCTATATGGAATACCTGCACATAGAACATGAAAGGCAGTCTGCAGGGCCTTCATGTTTCTCAGCAAGTTTATCTCTCAGCAAGTTAGGAGCAAAAAGCTTCAGAGTCTTCCAGGTGCCCTACCTGTTAGTGATGTGTTTCATTTCTTTCATCTCTACAGCGTACCTGGAGGCAGAGCCTCTCCTGCACTGATTCAGTGGGTTGCAGCCTTAAGGCGTTGGGAACCAGGTCCTGGAAGAAACTTCTTGCCTCCTGGCTGTGCTCATTACACACTTCAAGACAGCCTTTTCTCCAGGACCTGGTGTATTTTGTATCTTTTGCAAATAGTCAGTGAAAAGGTAAAACATCTGGACCAGTGAAAGCCTGTTCATCTAGGTCTTATTTGTATATTAGCCTCTCCTTGCAAGTCCTGGCTAGTTCCAAAATTGCTGCTGGTTGTTGGATAAGAGCCTGCTGTGGAGATCCTTTCCCTGAGTTACGTAACATTTCCCTACTTCCTCTCTGATTAGTGATCACTTACCCCTGAATGCAACAGCTCTAAATGATGGCTTTAAGGTGAACCTCACAGACTGGGAATAAATAAGCCAATAATATGTCTGAAAGGAGAGAAACAGTTATTTTTGAGGTAGTTAAACAGAGATCTTCTCATCAAGGTCCTTTTCCAGTTCATTCCTTAATTTTCTGTTTGGTTTTCAGCAGATCTGAATTACAATAAGATGACTCTACCTATGTCTTCCATCACAACTGGCAGTCAACTTGCTTGAAAGGTAGGCTATATGTTAATAGTTGCATTTGTTGGTACATCCCAAATTATCTCTTTGGTGGAAATACTGAATATGCTACAGAAGTTCACCCAAAGAAATCTAAATACGCGTGGAGGCTGTCCACAAAAAGGGTGAAAATTCTAAGTACCATATAATAACTTAGCCACTTGTATCACTTGTAATTAATTTTTCTATACTATTTTATGTGTCAATAATAAGACTGAAGATATTTGCATTTGTTTTCAAAAAGTAACCTGGGAAGCACACATACAACTTTGTTTCAGCTAGTTTTGCAGAGCAACCTCCTCTGGATTCTGAATTTAAATATCCCTATGGAAAGCGCGTAGGGAGCAGTCAGGTGGGCCCTGGGGACATGAACACCCAGCTCTTATCATAACAGCACGTGGTCTGGGCATCTCACTAACATCCCTTTGAAAGACTGAACTGTGGAATTAGATCAGGGAAAGCTTTACTCCATGCTATAATTCACTTCCCTGCCATGCAGGAGAGAAAACCCCATGGTCCTGTGTGGCAGCAGGATCAGAATCCCAGTCACGACCCAGGTAGTGGCATCCCTTTGTGCTCGGTCTTGGGCAGGCATAGATGAAGAAGCTGATGGATTTCCCACAGTTCGTGACTTACGTGGCAGTAGATTTATTTCTTGCTTTGCTTCTCTCAGGAAAACACTGCATCATGTATTATGGAAACATCAAGGATACTGTCTTGCCTGTGCTGTTTAGCAAGTGACATAGTGCTTCTTGGTAGAATATAGATGTCAACATGACTGCTGAAAATGTCCAAGGGTGTCATGAGCCCTTGCATGCAGGGGAGAGATGCCATGCTATTAATGATCCTTTCTTCCACAAGCAAATTCCAGTCATGTTATATAAAGTTGGGACAGAAATAAAAATAGCCCTTCATTAAAAGCAGCCTTGTCTGCTGTACCTATGGCCTACTAGACTTATTTAAATAACATTGTGAATTCTTGGGGAAAGCAGAACCCAGAGATGCAGCTATTATTTCTGCTGTAGTGTGGCATGGACTTTGCTGCTGTGAATAATAACAGCCATGTTGATGGGTAGGCCTAAATCAAAAGTGAAAGAGGTTATTCATTCATTGCAAAAATCCATCTTAATGTGAAGATGAAGGAGTTTGGGGAGTTTTTACATTTTTTGCATAGGTCTATCTTCTATTCAGGGCCATGTAAAAGTTGGAAAATTGTTAATATTATGACAGATCAGTGAAATTTTAAACTATTTGAGGTCCTTTTTTACTTGTCCTCTACCAGGCAATTACAAACTCAGTGGGGGATTTTCCTTGGTGCAAAGTGCCGTATTTGATGTCTAAAAGAAAGTGGTGACTCTTTTCTTCATTTTTTTGCATATATTGGTCAACATTAATCAAACTGCTCCCTTGCTGTAACATCTGAGGTCCTTACCTATTTGCAGTTAGGAAATATCCTTGGTGTTTGAGAATGCTAACCAGTGACAAGCGTCAACTGACAGAGGGACTTAGGGGAGTATAAACAGCTTATTTGAATGGGCAGGGCCTGGTGGTGAATGTGGGTCAGTGGAACAAAGTGCCTGAGCTGTTCTGAGTGCTTTGGATGGTTTCATGGCTCCAGGGACTCTGTGGTGCCAATACTCAGTGCACTCCTTGCGGCCCACAAATTTTACTGATGGAAATTGGAATTCCCGCCTGCCCACAGCCACAGGAGTGGCCATGCTTAAAAAATGTTTCTCCATTTGCTGCTGTCAGAAGGTTTAAAAGCCACTGAGCCACTCTATCTATCAAAATGTTGTCGTATGTCTGACTGCAGGTGTAAAGAGGGAGGGTACAAGCAAGAAGAAAAGAATTTAGTTCGATCTGAATTATGTATAAAGTAATTTAATGAAGCCAAGTTGCAGAATTGGCTGATTTGTGTGCCTGAAGTTATTAATCCAGGCACAAATAATGGAGAATGGATCCTGAAATATCCTTGAAATTAGGCTCTATAAAATGGCCTTTTTATTTACTTTTTTTTTCTCCTTTGGAAAAAAGCAATTTTTTTCTCTGTCGTATGTAAGTGCAAAAATGTGTGGTGGTCGTGATACATTTTGCTTTCATTGGTGTCAGTTTCTGAGGAGGGGAATATGAATTTTGAACCTATTTTGAACTTTGTATGTTGGTAATTTACTCAAGAAGGTGAACTGTTAAAAAGCTTTCTTCTTCCATTATTATGGGCTCTTGAAGCCAGAAGCCTTCACAGTAGCATGCTGAGAATGTCAGAAGGAATCTGTCCTTTAGTCCTTCCCCTGGATAAATAGCTGTGGTGTTCAGGAAAATGCAATCTGAAGCCTGGCTAAGGAAATGAAAAAGCAAATAAGTAGGAACTTTATTTTTAAGGAGGAATGGTGCTTGGAACACTTAAGGATCTGCAACAAAGAAGAGAAAAAAGGCTAATAAGTGGTAAGATTATGCATCAGCATTCAATTAAAAACAAAGCCGAAGTTCAATAAATGTAATCCTAACATGTCAAAAAGAACAAATACTCGGGACTTAGTTGTAGCTGGGTTCAGGAGTAGCACTTCAGCTTTGAACTAGAAGGTCAATTATCAATACCAAGCACATGTAAATAAAATATTTTTTTCTTAAGAAAAATTACTAGTGCCTTATTGCTGTGAGGTACGTTATTTAGTCTTCCCACCTGAAGACCAGGCCTGACTAGCTATAACCAGGCCAGTATTTCTAATGGGCAGAAACATTTCTTGGCACTCTTTGAGTTTTATCTTCACATTTTTATTCTTACAGAAGAAAGTAAATGAAACATAATTTCCCTGTACTAAGCAGTGATTCTGAAGGAGAGAAGTGAGGAAACGGTGCAGGAAGCTTCAAGTGACTATGAGACACGCAAAAAATTTAACATTGTCTGTAAATTCAGGTTAAAAGATTGGTGCATAGTGATGTGAACAGGTTGGGACAGAATGGAGTGCATGCTGAGTTGAAAGTCAAAGATGTGGTGAGAGCACTGCCAACTTATGTTAATTAGATACAACATATATTACTGGATGTGTGCTGTCCTTCCTTTCCTTCATCCCATGTTTGTTAGAAGCCTCTGGTGCCCGAAAGTTGGTCTATATGCAGAATCGCAGAAGGAAGAAGTAGATTTAAAAGCTCTCCAGTAGCAAAACGTTTCAGGACTGTGATGAGAAATGCAGGGTGGTGTAATACTTTGGTGAGTTCAGACCTAGTGCAACACCTTCCATCTTGTGTCCACAAGGACAGTGGTGTTTCCCCTGAGTGTGTCAGGGGGAGCCTGTGTAAGCAAGACAGCAGCAGTGGGAACGTGCTGTGGGACGCAACTGCAAGTGAAAAGAAAATCTCTTTGTAATTCTGCCATGTGTTATCATTTTGCATGTGTTAGGAATGTCTCTTTCTGTCCTACATCTTTCCCCTCGCCATACACTTGCACACAAGCCCAGGATTAGCCAGCTGCCCAGACTGACAGGGTATTTCCTCTATTGAGCCACAGCCATGCCAACAGTAGGTCCGAGGTCTGAGGACAAACCTTGGCAGCTGCTTGGGAATACAAACAGAAGAAAAGTTTAGGGATTTTTTTCCTGGGTCAGATTAATTTCCAAGAAGTTGATATGAATCCATTTGCACCTACCTTATAGATATGCATTTCGCCATTTGTATTCTTGGAACACTGGCACTGAATTTTTCCAAGGAATGATCTGTGAATGTACTTTGACATTCCATGACTGTGTCATAACTATTATTCTGTAAGAGGCCTGTATTTAAGCCTGGTAATTGCTCAAACGCTAAAGGCCACAATAGCTGAAACACTAAATTTCTGCCATAATTCTGGACTGATTGACTAGAGAAATCATGTGGTACTGTTTCTACTCCAGAATCAGATGTCTTCCAGATCCACAGACAGTTTTGTCAAATTGTGCATCAACATTTCTGCCATAAATAGTCATAAAAATGATGACAGACATATGCAATTTTTTTTTTCTTCTCATAGCCATTCCTGTAATTAAATATTGTTTGCAAATTAAACTGTAGAGTTGTTGTGGAGTTTTAATTTACAGGCAACCAGTTCCAGTAACTTTAAAAAGGCTGGAAGCGATAAAAAAAAAAGATTTATAGCTTCACCTTTAAGTGATTACCTAGAAATCTGTGTTTCTAGAGGTAAAGCTGTTTATTTCTGTGGTGTGTGAGCTTTAGCTGACATATGGGGGACATGCATGTGAATGCCTGCACAGCCATCGATTGTGACACCATTGCAGAGACAAAATAATCCAGTGACAGCTAGGTATCTGGAAACAAGAGTCTCAAAGATGAGGCTTTGATACCAGTGACAGAAGGATGTCAATGGATTCTAAGTAGTCCCACAAGACTTGTCAGATGTGCCACATTAAAATTAAAATTTAGTGAATGAGGATAAAACTTTAATGTAGCTTCAATGCCCTGACCTAGATAAAGTTGTTAATTTTTGATTTATAACTGGGTAGAGAATTTTAATCTGCATTAAAAAGAGAAATTTTTCCATTTCTGTGAAAATAAGCATCTCCTTTAAGTAGTGAGAATCTTAGACCAAACTCTTGTAACGTAACAGTGGCACCAAACCTATTGCACCTCAATACTGAGTTCAAAATTTGACATATCCTTTAAACTCTGCCCATTCAAAACTTGGTTGTTTGCTCTCTCTGCACAGAACTGCTTGTGAATAGATGCTGTTTCGGATGCCTAACAACTGCTGTGATTTTGGTCTTAGATGGATTCTTGCTTGCTTATATGAAGACTCAATTTTCCCTCAAGCTCTTGCCTCTCTTCTGTTGTTGTCTCCTACAATATCACCTTGCCAGGAGGTCCCGTTACCTGCAGATGTCCCCTGACCCAATTAATGACCTGCCAATTACACACCAAGCATTACAGGTTTTGCAAAATCCCACATCCCTCCACCTAATCAGATGGATTCTGTTTAAGCAGTGTCTTCCTCTAGACTTAGAGTGAGGTTGTTCTCATTTCCTCACAGAGCGGAGCCCCGGGATGTGCAAAGCGGCAGGCACCATGTCCGCAGTCAGCGCTGCTACACCCTGTCCCAGGCTGCTGGCGGGTGAGGGGCTGCCCAGTGCTCCTGGAGAGCACCGGCTGGACGCCCGGGGTGACAGGAATGGGACAGCTGTAGTGCTGCATTGCCCTCTAGTGACAGGCTCCCAATCAGCTGGTTTCTACCTCACCTTTCCAAGTTGTGCCAGATGTTGCCTCCACCGGATTCCTCCACATCCAGGCAGGGGTAGCACAGCAGTACAGAGTAAAGATCTGGCTCTGGAAGTGGGCCCCGGGAGTCCCTAAGAGGAGGTTTGGTTGTGCAGAGCCGCTACAGCTCTGGCCCATCTTTTGTATTATTGGTTTCCAAAGAAGCACTGATTTCCTACCTGCCAACATCACACATTCAGGCTGCCAGGAAGAAGGGGATTTGCCTCCTCTGTGCCCATCCTGCCATTAATGCATATTTTTGAAAGCAAAAGTGAGCTTCCAGTTAAAGCCCATCCAACAGCAGTTATATTCTCAAATTTTGGTGATATGGCAAATAACAACTCTTTTTTCTTTTTGCTAATAAAAAGTGAGGCAGTTGGATCTGAGATCACTAGAGATTCAAAAACATCTAGTAGCAAGAAGGGATTTACAGCTTCACATATAGAGGAAAAAATCAATTTAAAGAGGCCATCAAGCCAAGGTTTTTACAAAATCAGTGAGGTTACATTAAAAAAAAGTACCTTATTTTTTGCTTACTTCCATAATGTCTTTGATTTTGGACATTTCTTGGCATCTTCTTAAGCTATATGATACAATTCCAGACAATTAGAGAGCAGGTCAAAGGAAAGAGATTGATTTTCTGATGATTTTTTGAAGGTTATACATCTATTTTTGTTCCAAACTGGCACAAAGTCACAGCCTTATAATTCTGTTAGGTGAAAATGTTTGAATCAAAATGTCAGTTTTCAAATTGAGAAAGGAAGCATTTTGATTCCTTTTTCTCTTCTTTGTTTTCCTTTTGAAATTGTCATGGACCCTCTTTAAAATGTCATTGAAATGAATGCTTCTCTGCAAAACATTTTAGACTTACCAAAAATAGTCTGATTGACTTTAATCTACATGGCTATTTCTCTGTTCAAAAATCCCGTTAAAGAAAATACTCATTTTGTAATTACTGTTTACATTTTCTGATTTATGACTAGTTTCTATCACTCATTCTTTCCAGAATTGTGCCTGAAGTTTCAAAAATTGAGTCCTCCACACTTTTGGGGAACACAAAAACAATTAAATCATAGTCCCGTTGCAGTCAGTGGCAAATAAATGCTTCATTGGATCACAAATTTTAGCCATAATGGTACCCCAAAGGGCATTAAATCTTCTGTCCGTTATTTGTGTTTGAGTGATGTTGTCCTGAACTCATCCTGCAGGTTATTTTTCCTTACCTTCTCTTATGGCATAGCAGCTCAGTAAGACCTTTTTCTTTGTTAGCAATGAACTGCTTCCCAGCCTGCCAAGCTGAAACTTCTTTCAGACAAGCTACCTGGGGGGGAAGGACATCTACTTAAGAATTAAAATTTTGATTTATCCATCCTTGCAGTATCAAAACTGGAAGAGGAGCTTTTTGAGGTACTCTGCTTATGACTGAGATGGAAAGGAGTGAATGTGACAAACTCAGGATATGGACCAATTCAGTTGCACAAAAAAGCAAGAAAAGAATAGTACCCATGTACCAGCTCTGCCTTTCACCTCTGGCTTTCTCTCCTTTCTAGTTCCACTGGTTGTAGAAAGCATGCCTCTGAGCATGTGGAGATGATGCTCAATTGTTTCAAGGTGAAGTTACAGCAAACCATGAGGTTTTATGTTTTAATTATGCAGACACAGAATTTTAGAGGTGTTTCTATTGCTTGTGTATTTCTCTTGGTCATTATTTTCCTAAGTTTGAAATTATATATTTAATTGGATGACATCTTCATTCAGTCCAGATGTGTGTGTGATATACTTTTTATATGCCTGTGATACATTAAAGATAAATAGAAAAGTACCCAAGGTTGGGAAAATTCTTCTAGAACAAGACTGTTTTCAGTAGGCTTCAGTTTTTGACTGGAAGACTATTGGGACACTGAGACCATTTAGCCTGTGTTCACATTTAGCTCCATCTGAAGCACTGTTTTAAATGACTGGCATTATCTTTCCAGTATTTTCTTCACTCTGTTGCTCTTTACCTGCATGCTGTGGTTCTCCATTGACAGTACTGAGAAATAGTCAACCTCCTTTCCTAATACCTAGTTCAACACACTCAGACAAACCACTGCTTAAATTTTTTCGTGGTTAAATTCTTCTTTTAATGTGCAAGGATTAAGCTTTATAAAGTCAAAATCATAAAGAGGAGCAGGTTGCCACGCATATGTTGGCTGAGGATATTGCCATGTCAGTGACGGGTGTGTGTGGTATATTTGCATCAGACCATCCCCTTCACAACACTCCAAACAAAGAGGCCAGTGTGTGTAAGCAAGGGATGCCCATCCAGCAGCACTGCAGTTCATAATGACTGAGAGAGTTGGGGTTGATCAGTCTAGAGAACAGAAGGCTCCAGGGACAAGGAGCAGTGGTTTTAAACTGAAAAAGGGCTTAGATTAGATATTAGAAACAAATTCTTTACTGTGACTGTGCTGAGGCACAGGAACGAGTTGCCTGTAGAAGTGCCCCATCCCTGGCAGTGTTCAAGGCCAGGTTGGATGGGGTCCTGAGAAACCTGGTCTAGTGGAAGGTGTCCCTGTCCATGGCAGGGAGATTGGAACTAGGTGATGCTTAATGTGCCTTTCAACCCAAACCATTCTATGATTCTGTGATAAAGCATGCCCACCTTGCACTGGTGGGTAGTGAACGTATTATGCTGAGGCTGACTGACTCACTTTTCATCATAAGCAGCAGCAGGTAGTTTAAAGCTAACTCATACTTGCTCACAGTGCAGTCAAAAACCTAGTGACTGCAAAGGAGTCTCATCCCTAGTGAGATTCTGGTCAGAAAAGTGGAAAAAATGTGTGAGGAACTGCAATCCTAATGCCTATACAATATAGGTTAATAAACTATAGGTTAACACTTATCCCGCACAACTTGTTAGCACGATTACCTGTACTAACTCTTCTGTGTGGAGTAAATAGTCAAGTCCTTATTCTGTTTTCATTTGGTCCTTATTGAGGCCTTTAAAGCTTGTTTAACTCTAAGGGTGGGGTAAGCCAAGTCTCAGCTCTCCCTGTTTCCAACCAAGCACTTCTTTTTTTCCTCCATCAGTGCAAAATCTCAGCTTATTAGGAAGGTCTCTCATGCAGCAGTGTCTGAATGTACAAATTTGCTCACAATCACAGCTGGAGTGGCTTAGAGTGGAGACAGGTCATGCTGGGATCTTTCACTTTGGCACCAATTAAATTCTTCTATGAAAGCAGAGGAGGAAGTATGAGTTTGCGTTTTAAAGTCAATAGAAGCTGCAGAGCACAGAGCAGCTTGTCTTTTCGTATGCTGCTCTTTGTAGATAAAATATTGTTAAGAAGTGAAACTCATGCCTAGCCCTAGGGCTTAGTTGCCTATCTGTACTGTCAAATCTGTCCAACTAGGAGAAAAACATCTGAAAATAAGGCCTAAGAATATTTTGAAGAATGTGCTGTCAGGGTAAGCCGTGGCAAGTCTTTGTAATGATCAAACTGGAACATCTTAGTATGCAATGTTTTAAAACAGTAAAATGAGGTGTACTTTGTGGACTTTTTAAACCTTGCTGCTTAAAGTGATTCAAAGACCATACTGGACCTCAGTGAGCCTTGGCATTAGGACCCTTGAAACTTCAGAAAAATGTTAGAAATGCAATGATGCAGAAATACTAATAAGTTGGTGGTGAACTTGCTCAAGAATTTGTTGATTCAGCCCTATGCTTTTTTAGGGTTTTTATAGCATGTCCTGAAAGTTTAATTATAAAACAGCTAGTCCGTTAAATTTTTTACTCAGAGTTAATAGATGCTGAAGCCTGCTTTGTCATTTCCATTCTTTTTGCGCACAAACACAGGCAAAGTTTGCCTGCTTTGGCTGTGGTTGTGCTTTGAATTCTTAGGTTCATTCCAAACCTCAAGAAAAGCGAATAATTAAAAAATAATCCAGATTAAGTTCAAAACAAGATGCTCATAAAGTCAGATCTGAAATAAAAGCTGAAGGTTTTTTTTGCATGATTGAGAATTTGCAATACTGTAAGAGATCACAATAGTTACCACTTAATTTTCTGCATTGACATGGAAAATTTTTTTTTAAATAGTCTTGCCACCAAATTAGTGACTAGTTTCAGATCAAGAGAAGGAATCATCTGGTTGTTTCACAGAAATTGGCCTAGTTTGCTTTTCACAGGTAGAAAATGGCAAGTACAGACAGTGCAATGCATAGTCAAGTGGCATTTTACCGGGATTAGATTTTGGTTAGTTCAGACTTTTTCTGCCACAGAGTATGAATGTGAAGTGTGAGCTCACATGTGTGATATTTACACCACCTGAAGAAGAATTAGTGGATATTTGCTCTAGAAGTTTTTGCTCCCAATGGAGAATTGACAGAACAATGTATGACTCATTTGATCAATCATAGCCAATACAACTAAAATGATAAATACTGACCACTTCATAGAATAGCTTGTGATGCATCTGGAGATAATTTCCCTCCTAAGTAATTGTTTGGGTAATTGTATTGCATAATTGTTTTGGATAATTATCTGAGTAATGAACATATTTAGAGAAATTGTGGTTTTCTCTTACAATATAATGAACATAAAAGTTACCAGTTAATATAACAATCTATTGGTTTTGGTCAGCAGGTAATTTATTTTAAATTACGGTGGAGGAAAAGAATGCTAATTCTTTTTTTGAATTAAATTGTAGTAGCAAATTTGGTGTGCAAGCACTCGCATTTGAACCATACTGCCTTGTATTCTGTTTTCTTTACCATTTAATTCTCCATGGAAGTGTTTAAAGAAAATGGACAGTTGTGATTTATGGTTAAAAGGCAGTGCAATCTCTGCAGTCATGTCAGCTTTATAGTCATGTGCTCAGCAGAGGTCCAGACTTTGTGTTTTGTCTCTCCTTTGTGTGAGGATTTTGATTTTGCTGTAATTGTTTTGGAATTAGATTGTGCTGTGGAATGAGTCATCTCCACAGACCATAGACCATGGGTGTCTTTGCAGTTTCTTTCTCAAATAATAGCTGCACTGTTTGCCTTTTTTAGTTTGTATTGATTATTGCTGTGAGGTGACAAGAGGCAAAGTATCTTGTGGTGCTGCTGCCAGTTATCCTGGAGTAGCAGAGGAGGAGGGAAAGCTGGAAGTTCCTGTTCTAAGACATACCAAGGTCCCCTCAAAGCTCTTCTTGATCAAGTTTACTGAGTTAAAATTGAATTCTGTGGAAGCTCAACTGGGTAAAAATAAACACAGGAAAAAAGCCATAGGTCTGACTTTGAAAAAGCCTTCAAAGTTTAGTCTAAAACCTCATATAAAAATGAATGTACAAGAAGTATGAAGAAAAGTAGCTGGGAAACTGTCCTGGTTTTGCACAGCTTTAAAAACATGGTGTCTTATCTAACTCTCCAATATACTGGCAGTGGGGAGACTTCTCTGCAGTGGTTCAGCTGAAGTGGGTTACTCTTCTGGAATGACAAAGGCTGCTGATGCATGGCTTGTATGGTCCACGCTAGTCAGCACCCCTTGGCTCATTTGAAATAAAAAACTACAATCAAGCTCTGTGCTTGTCGCGGAGGCAGGTGGGCAGCAAGGCCATGGGTGCAGCAGCAGGAGATGCTCTCCTCTCAGGGAGGTGTAAGGACAAGGGCAGCCAGGCTGGATGCCTGTTCACTCCCTCCCACCTGTGTGGTGCCTCCTCGTGTCTGTACAGCACTGAATGGACACCCTGCCCTCCTCTGGGAGCTGCCTAGGCCTGACCCCCCTTTGCTGTGTGTTGCCCTCCATCGGCAGAAGCTCCTGGTGCTCTGACAGCTGGTGGCTCATGGAAATACCTGCCCTGGAGTGCAAATGATCAGGATACATCCTGCCTTGGCTCTGAAGGATGGGAGATGGGAGCACATCTGCTGCCCTCTCCCCAGGGATGGTGCCTGCCTGGCTCAAAAGTGAGTGATGCTGGAAGAATGTTGCACCCTCTGGATGCTGCCTCCTGCATGGAACATGCCATGCTGCTGTTTCATGAGCACAGTGCTGTGTTTTGCCACCTTACAGTGTCACTGAGGTCCCCTGTGGCTGCATGACACAGGGATGTTCCCGATTGTAGTCACAACGTGAGTTAGCTGGGTGTATGTGTACCTGGGGATTTGGCATTTTTGGATGGTAATTGTTTCCTGGCTTAGTTCAATAAATTAGAAAAGGCAATCTTATGGCACTGTGTATGCTGAAGCGATAAATACAACCATTTTTCCAGTAGTATGAATAACTAAATTACTATTGCCACATATTTATTTACTGTTCTTTATGCTCTCTGAACAGCTAAAGTTTTCCAGAAGAAAAGGTTTTAACAGAGAAGGTAATCTAAGCACTGAGAGAAATAATTATATTCTTCTGCATTACTGCTAAGCTAAGCAGGTTTTAATTGTGTTTGATTCTTTTAAATTTGCAACTTATTGAGAGTATTGATTCCCTCTTTTTGTAGGTATGTATTTGTATGTGGGTATTTTTATATCACCCAGTAGAAGTTTAGTTTCTAAACAAGCTAAAATCAACCTGTGAATTCATGGAAGTTTAATACATTGACAATTTAATTCAGCTAATATGCACTCACAGTCCCTTGTGCTTTAATCCCTGCTGGCATCCTCTATTTCTAATAGTAGGGCAGTTGACTGAGCTATTGATGAATGATGGGCACAGTGGGACATCTGAGGATTTATATATCAAATCCCTACTCTAGTTTCTGGCTCAGTTCTTAACAGGGCTATTACACATCTCAGAAACAGAATACAGTTTTGAACCAATGGAGGCCTGTTAATGCTTGCTCCTCAGAAAAAAGTTCTGGAAACACAACTACCAGAATGGAAATCAAAGGAGTAAAGTACAAAAGAGCTTTTTAGTGCATATTTTAGAGAAAAATATGACTATCTGGGGAAGTGAAGGAGGAAAGCTGAGAGAAATGTAATGTGTCCATGTAATGCCTATTTACAAATATCTAACATTCACACAATGTTACCATGGAACTATAACTGAAGAACACTACCCTCTGTAATATTGCTTTGGACAGTGCTTCAAGGTGCTGGGGAAGACATGAATTATTATTGGATGGAAGGGCTAGGGACCAGTGTTCTGACCTTTCTTCTGAAAGCAGAGGTATCCCTGGGAGCAACCACCACTCCACACCCAGGTTTCTCAGAATCATATAGTCATAGGGCTTTTGAGAGGGCTTCAGAACCCAGTTGGAGGAAGCCATTTGAGCTTTTTCAGAGTTTTTTTTGCCTCAGAGAAGATCTGCAGTTATATGAGGCAGAGAATAAACTAATGTCTTTTGAATTCCAGCGCTGTGTTGTGGATAATGAGGATCCTGACTACTTGATAGCTGTTTCAGAGAGAGCCAGTGTCTCTGGAAATGCTACAGTGGCTACTAAAAGCTGTGGTAACTGAGAGGCTTTGCCAAAAATGGCTTTCTTCAAGTTCCAAGGAACTAGTACTGAATTCCCAAAGATGTCAGCTCCCCTCATATTTTTCTCCTGAGAAAGACAAATCATATGCTTGACCCTTCCCCCCTTGTAAAAAGTATACCAAAAAATAATTGGATTGACAATGTGGTATTCCTTCCTTCCTGTGCTGATAGGATAATAAAAACCCTCAGAAGCATTCTGATACCATTCAGTAAAGCTAATTTAATAGTAATTGAATTCTTGAAAGTTCTCATTAGGATGCTAAAAGTAAGCATCTGTATAATATGAGCATGGTCAGCATCACAGTGGAGCATGGGGAACTGATGCTGAAGCTGCCTGTTTTTCATACAAGCAAGACTACTTATTTTGCTTCTTAGTGACTTAATGCAAATGTATTTGGAAGGGTTGCACTGGGGAAAGAAGAGGGAGAGACGAAAAATGTTCACATTGTTTTCTTTGCCAGAAACCTAATGGTGTATGTGCAGCTGTGTATATTCTCTGCATATACTAGGCCTGATCAAAAGGTATTGTACTCCCTCTAGCTTAAATTCAGCTGCTTTATGTTGTGCTGCTGGTATTGTTCCAGTTCATCATATGCTTAGATGACTCATAGTGAATGCATTGTGGTATTTACCATAATATGTTTTCCTCTTTTTAAATTAGTCTGCAGTGTATGATGTGAAATACAATTCACAATTAGCATTTCAGCACTATTAAATCCAGCTTGAAGTGTTTTGATGGAAACAACAATCTGTTTTATTCTTCAAATTTCCCTAAACAAAGCAAGTGTATCAATTGCTAGTAGTTTACATTATACAGAATTAACTGGTGTCTTTCAAATAAAATAATATTTAAGGATTGTTTTTTCATAAGCCTCTAGGAGTCAAAGAAGCCAGTCTCACCTCTTCCAACAGCATTTAGTTATAGCAGGTTTGATATGCTTTTGGGTTATCCCCATCACTTCTGTTGGAGATGGTTGCTCATAACCTACAACAATCTGACAACAGAAAACTCAGCAGGCTGGCTGACGTGGTGCAGGATTGTTTTGGTAAGTGAGATAGTCTGAGTTGTTGGCATCTCCACGTTTATTGTGAACCCTTTCCATGCTTGGTACTTAAAGGTATGATCTCTGACAAGGCCTTAAAGAAACCCCAGCTGCAAGAGCTGAAGAGAAGCTAATAGTACATTTTCACATTCTAAATGGATGCAAACCGTGTTGAAGAAAAAGGAGACATGGCTCTGAAAAATTGCTACAATTAGAAGAAATTTAGGAGATGCGAGGGATAGAAAAATAAAAGAAAAATGAAGTAGAGAGGGGGTTCAGGTGAAACAAAGAGAAGGAGGAAAAGAGCAATGACCTAATTGACCATCCCTCAAAAGCAACATGAGAGTCAGAGGGGGGGACACTGGAGGGTCACCGAATGAAGGACAGAGGTCAGCAGGACATTGCTCCCCCATGTGCAGTGTGTTAACACAGCAGTGTGTGTGAGCAGTAGTGCTGCCAGGGCTGTCTGATGATCACACATCCTGTACAGAAAGTGTCTCTCCCAGCTAACATTGCCTGTGCATACACAGTAGGTGCGATGCCTTGTGGAAGTTTTGGACCAGCCAAGCCTATGTTTATCTTCTTGTAGAATTTGCAAAGTATTAAATCCTAGTGTATCATTTTGTCATCTGCAGAGCAAAAAATACGAACTGTAACAGACAGACTGCAGGCTATTCAGTTGAACCGTGTCTGCCATCTGGACTGGGGGTTCTTGCTTCAAGCCAAGATCCCTTTACCTGTGACATTTCTGATGGTTTCAATCAAACAGTGCTTAAAACCATGTCGATCAAGTGTTCACAACTTCCAGAAAAATTTATTCTACTGGTTTAACCAATATAAAAAACTTCTCAAAGCCCTTTGCTACAATCTAAACTTTTCATATTTCTTCTGATTCACAAAGAACGTATTTTCTTTTGTGCCTTGCAAGCATTCTCTCTGAGATAAAACAATTCCAAATTTCAATTTTTTTTTCAGAGATCAAATCTCTTTCACCTTATTCAGCATTCTCCTTTGTGTTCTCTTTTGATTGTCTACATCCTTCTTGAAAGGATACCTAACACCTGACACATCAGATCTGCTGAGACTCCAGGGCTGGTGATGAAAGAAGGAAAGAGGATTATTTTGTACCACTTAGAGATTAAACTCCTGTTTGTATAAGGAGTATAAACTCCTAGCATAAGGGGCATTAATTTCCACAGCAGTAGATCAGTGCTGAGTCATTTTCTGTTTGCCTCCTCCGGATCTTTTCCAGCATGGCTGCTGGTGTAGTTAGCTGATTCCCATGTTGTATTTGTGTACACTAATCTAGAGCTAGAATTTACACTTAGTGAATTGCATTTTTCCATACCATTTCTCCAGTTAGTCAAGAACATCTTGCATTTAATGTCTCCCAGTATTTTCAGTCCCACACATCCCATTATCTAACAAAGCATGACCTCTGTTATGCTTAGGTTATCAAGAAAGTATTAAATGTACAAGGCCCCATTATTACTGACCACTGAGTAACCCTACTAGGAAACTAATTCACTTGCTCTGAGACCTCTCTGAACCCAAGTGGAGAGAGAAGATTTACTTTTGATCCTAACTAAAGCAATAGTGTAATTCCATGCAAGGAAAACTGTAATAAAGGGAAGGAGATAAGAAAAAAATGAAAATTAGTGTCTAAATGGTAAGATGCAGTAATACCTGCTTTCCAGTAGTTTTAGCACCAAAACAACTTGTGACTAACTTCTGTCTTTTCTTCATTTGCTTTTAATTTTGTCCTTACAATTCTTTTTGACTGTAATGTTGTATGTTTCCTATCAAACAGTTCAGTCAGAAGGAACTGACAGACTTACGGATTCCAAAACCGGTAAAATGTCTTTCCTGGCTCTGACTTTGAACTAATAATTGACAAGCCCTGAATGGAATCCTCAAGTCTTTAAATCATAGAATCATAGATTTGCTCCAAGCCTCTGCTGTGGGTGCCTTCCACTAGACCAGGTTGCTCAGAGCTCCATCCAACCTGGTCTTGAACACTTCCAGGGATGGGGCATCCACAACTTCTCTGGGCACCCTGTGCCAGTGTCTCACCACCCTGACAGTGAAGAATTTTTTCCTAATGTCTAATTTTGACCTGCCCTCTTTCAGTTTCAAACCATTCCCCCTTGTCCTATCCCTACCTGTTCCTGTGAAAAGTCCCTCTCTGGCTCTCTTGTAGCCCCTTTAGGTACTGGAGGCTGCTGGAAGTCTCTTCTCTAGGCTGAACAACCCCAGCTCCCTCAGCCTGTCTTCTGATCATCTTCTTGGCCTTCCTCTGGACTCGCTCCAGCAGGTCCACGTCCTTCAGATGTTGGGGACCCCAGGGCTGGATGAAGCACTCTGGGTGGGTCTCACCAGAGCGGAGCAGAGGGGCAGAGTCCCCTCCCTGGCCCTGCTTCCCGCGGTGCTTTGGATGAAGCCCAGGACACTGCTGGCCTTCTGGGCTGCAGCTGCTCATGGCCGGCTCACATCCAGCTTCTCACCCACTGACACCCTCCAGTCCTTCTCCCTAGGGCTGTTCTCACTCTGTTCTCTGCCCAGCCTGTGTTTGTGCTTGGGGTTGTCCTGACCCAGGTGCAGGCTCTTGCACTTGGCCTTGCTGAGCTTTGTGAGGTTCACATGGGCCCATCTTTAAAGGGGTGCTAATGCAACCCTGTCAAGGTCCCTCTGGATAGCATCTTTTCCCTCCAGCATCTTGATCACACCACACAGCTTAGGATTGTTGGCAGACTTGCTGAGGTCACATTTAAACCCACTGTCCATGTTACTGACAAAGATGTCAAACAGTGCTGATCCCAGTGCTGTTCCCTGAAGAACACCTCTTGTCACTGGTCTCCACTTGGACATCAAGCCATTGACACCACTCTTTGAGTGTCACCATTCAACAAATTTCTTATCCACCGAGTGGTCCATTATCATGAGGGTTTTTGCAGATTGGGAACTTGAGTTTCTGCAAAGTATTCTTTGATGTCCTGCAGCCAGGTAAATTCAGTAACAGAGTTCATTTTATCCATTTATGAGATTGACTTGGAGTCTGAATTCAGTAGAAAGACAACACGAGACATGAATTACTACAATTAGTATAACAATTAAAACCCTATGATAACTCAAACATAAAGTATCAAAAGCAGATACCATAGCCTTGAAGAACAGAAAATATCAAGTGTCTCAGAAAACAGATAATAAATTAAAATTATTGTCATTGAAGAACTGAACTTCTTGAGAAAGAATTAATTTTCTCTATTTGCACTGTATGACAGATCAAAATGTGCTGCAGTTCAGAGCGTCTTTGAGGTATATAGGCTCCATATTCATCCCCTACTTGATTTTGTTTTATATTCAACCCTCTTAGAGGATTCTTGGAGTGTGCTTAATGTATTATGGATGTTTTCCACATAATGGATAAAGCCTGTGTTTAGTGTCCTGTGGACTAAGAACCTCCAAGGATCTGGCCAAGGAAAGAATTTGCCCTTCCTGTTTGATAATTGTACAATCTGATACAATGAGAGGAATATACAAGCTCAGTTTAAGAAAAATGTTTATTAGTAGTAATAAATACCAAGTTGCTAGTAGCATAAATAGAATGAGGCAGTCCTCTACCTCTCAGAAATAGAAATATATCACCAAATCAAAAAGCAAACTACCAGCAAACTTGTATATTGTTTCAGTCACCTTGTTACTCCACCCTTACTGTTCTTCTGGTGATGTCCTGTGAAGTTTTTCTTCCTTTTCATTGTCCTGCAGAGTCAGATAGTCTTTAGCATAGGATCTCTTTAATGTATTCTAAGGTTTCAAAAATAAGGTGCTTTAGTGCATGCTAATGATTTGTCCTCCATCTATCAGTGTGGAGAGAGAGTGGCACCTCTGCAGAGCAATTTTAGGGCACTTAAGATGAATGAATTGCTGCCTGGAGTTGCGTGTGGCTTTCCCATCCCATTTTCCAGGTTAAGGGAGACTGAGTGCATGCCTCTGATCTCCACCTCATCCTACAAACTGTTCACCTTTCTCTGTTTAGTAGCACAGCATTCATGTCAGCTGATTCTGAGATCCTTTTTGGCTTTAAAGCCTGCTAAATGACTGCACTGGCTTCATGCTGAAGGGGGGGCGGGGAAGAAATTATACTCCAGAATAGTAAACAATATATATAAAGTAGGAGTAAAAAGACCAAAGAATAAAATGTATTCCCTCAGCTCTGAGGCAGCATTTCATTTGAGGCATTAATTTTCCAGAATTATCTGAGCTGATTACTTACACTGTCATTTGCAAAATGGCTTTGCTATTACTGTAATTTCAGTGGAGAGAGGCATTAGTCTGTCTCATAATCTTCATACCCTGTATGTGTGAGCATTACAGAGCACATAGGTGAGTAGGGGAGCTATTAAATATTCTTTCTGATATAAATCAAATAAAAATTAAAACCTGAGGTAAGGGTCTTTCTTTGCCTGAGCACCCCAGGTCTCTGGGGCTGAGTGCCTCCAGTTACATTTTCATGTGCTGGAACTTGGCTTGGGAAAACTTTGTCTTTCACCTTAGTGTTTTTCGCCTCCTAAAGGAAAGAAGGCATGCCTACCCAGTAGGCATGAAACTTGTTTTCTACTGATCCTCTAAAGCAGTGAGGTTGTCAGGGTTTGTCCTGATGCCTTAACTGTCCTCCTAGAAACAGAGACTAGACAGAATAAAGAAATAAAGGTAGGTATTTATTTGGAAGGCCTTCAAAGGCACACCCTGGGAGCCAGAGGCTGCTGCCAAGATGGACCCCAAGATGGACGACAGGTCACGAGTTCTTCACACTTTTATAGGTTTGGTTCATTTACATATCAGGGTCAATTCTCCAATTAAAGCTTCAGTTTAATGATGTAATTTCCCCAAGCTTGCCCCCCCCTTTAGAGTCTTTGGTTTACACAGTTTGGGCCTAGGACGGTCCGAGTGTCCTTGAGAAGCAGGCCTGGAGAGGCTTTGTTGTGTCTAACTAGCATGAGAGAGCAGAAATTAACAGGCTACAAGAAACTTCAGAGCTACACACTAAATAGTACAGATCCCGAAAGAATACAAAAGTTAAAACCTAAGGCATCAGTCCCACAGCTGCTAAAGAAAAATTTGCTTGTAGCAAATCTTTTGGAGTGACCCCCTTTGCCCGCTCTGCTCCTGCAGAACCCCCAGTCCATTCTCTTTGGCTTCCTCGCCTGTGAACTCCTCTATCAGGATACTAAACAACATGCTGTTTTTCAGCTCTGACTTCTCCAAGCAGTGTTTTATGACAGTCTGAAGTACAACCATTTCCTTCATTTTACTGGATTGTAATTTTTAATATTGGGTGACTAAGTGCACATAATTCAGCACATAATAAATAATCTGATTTTGAGATTAATGATCTTCATGGCTCATATTTTTTGGACTTCTTAGTGTTTAGACTAATTTTGCATGTATGAATAAAGGCTAAGTGCATGGTTTTAATGTTTTGAGCCATTGCTTGTTTTAATCTCTTGCTGAAAGTGATTTTTTTCCCGTTTTTTGCTGGTTGATACAGAGCCGAGCATAATTAGGGACTTTGCAGAATTTTAGTTCCCCAAACTGATTTCTGAATAAAGACTTGTATGCAAGATATAAAATACCTTGACTGTTTTTCTTCCTATTTTGCCTGGTTTGTAGTGATTACACTTAAAGTCTTGGTGCATACTCTGACTTTTTCCTTCCCATAATGTATTGCTGCAGTAGCCTCTAAGAGCATAATTTTTGTCCACATTGTAGCATATTTGTGTGAATGTTTCTTCATTGCTTCCACTTCTTGATGACTTCTTAAGTGCATTCATTGCCTTCCTCTTTCTCTGTCTGCTGCCCTTGACATTTAATGCTCTTCATTCTCTAATGTTATCTGCTTACTGGTGTTCAGTGTATACAGTGTACAGGACACACAATTTGCACTGAGTGTCTCTAGTATCTACACTTTTAACAGTCTGTCAGCTCCAACAAGCTGGTTTTCACCTAAGTGGATTTTGGTTTGATTTGGCTCTGATGAAATTCTTGACCATTTAAAAGTTGTGCTATGGACTGATAACGTGGGCACATTATTTTCTCAGTTGTAGAAGTAAAAACTGAGAGGCTTCCCAAATAAAAGTTTCTCATAGGAAAAAGCATTTTTATTTATAAATAAAATTTTGTGTGAAACTTCAGTTTCAATAAAATCTAATTAAGGAAAAATGATGAAAATGTCATTTTCAGTCTTATCTATAATGAAATACAGTGGTTTCTCATTTCAAAATACTTCTTATTTTTACAAACTATAGTTTGAACATAATATTAAATCAAAATCAGAACAAAAATACTCATTTTTGAAGTGGAACATACTAGTTTATCCAATTATTTTCCTTACAAATAAAATTCAGCTTTTCCTTTTGTTCCTATCATAATGAAAACAAATCTGGTGTTTTCCAGTAGAACAGAAAGTCGATGTAAAGATCAGCATGCTCTGAATTTATTTGCTTAGCACTGTAGGTTAATTTTATCTGTCATGCTATGTCAAGTAGATTCAACATAAAAATGGTCACTGTTCTTGGATACATACATCAGCATTTGGAAAGCAGGAGATATTCTTCCCAAAGCTGCAATATTTTCTGGGTTAGTACCTCCTGACTTTGTGGTTAACCATGTGCCTCAACTTGGATGTTACTTTCATGATTTTTTTCTGCTTACTATGTTCAATCTTTGGCTTCTTTTATTTATATTTTCATAGTTTACATAGATGCATGAAAGCCTTTATTCAACTTTCTGTTATTTTTCTGCAATGGAAAGCAGTTTATAAGTGGTTGCACCAAATTTCCATTTGGATTATTAGTGATCTCCTTGGTTAAAAATAAATTAACGATGGAAGGAGATATATGATGAGAATCAGAGAAAGTAATGTGCAGCTTGACAAAAACCACTGATTTTTGGAGATATAGTTAAAAATTGCAGTATTTGGAAGGTCTGAAAATGGAATAAAAAGGGGATCCATTTAGTGCAGTAAGATGACTGTGACTTCCATTCATAGTAATTAAAGGCCTGGCCCATTGAAACCACTTTTCAAAGTGCAGTGGGGGGTCATTCAGCCATGACAATATGGAATATAGTATGACACATCAAAAAGAAACTGGTGCTCCTAGTGATGTATTGCCTTACGTTTGTCTTCATAGTTTTCTGCTTTTCAGTTTTACATACCCACTTGAAATTTACATCTTGATTTTTATGTAAGTCTTGCTTTTGCTAAAGAATTCATAACTTCCACTGGAAAGCAGGAATCTATTTCTGGCCAAAATAAAGCTTGTAATACTAGGAGTCAGTATTGCAAGTCAGAAATCAGTCAATGCAATGAATGCAGATGACCGTGAATCTAATAAAGGAAAAATGATAAGCCCTTCACTGGAAAGATGTAAACCTACCTTTGGAAAAGGATTAAGGAAACTGCCCTTGAAAGAACAGTCCTGTGTGGTCAGCTCTGAACCAGAAGACAGGTAATAGCTTTTGTTTTCAAGAAGTTTGTTGTTTGGGGATTTTCCATAGCTAGGCAAATTGAAAGTCCTCCATGATTCTAAGGCATAGAAGTATCAAAGATTTTGCTAAAGTTCATTCTTACAAAGCACCGTCTATTAAGATGAAGTCACTTAATTTTTCCAGGCTATTTCCCACTGCTTTTAGTATGAATGTTCTTAGATTGATGCCTGGAAAATGAATGTGTCAACTGAAACAAGAATATTCATCTTCAGCTTTTGCTTTGTCTCTGTTATATCCTGTGATGGTGCCCTTTGTGAAGAGATCTGGGGACACATTCCTTTCCCTCCAATTTTTTCTCATTAATACTTTCAGTTATGAAAACCAGTAATTCCCAGAATGCGTGGTTTTTAAAAACAGAGTGGCACTGGGACAAGTGGAAGCCATTGGTAATGAAGTATCCAGAGAACTCTGGCCACACTGCAATTGCATGGCTGTGGAAATTGTTGATTGACAGGAGAATAATGCTTGTTAAAGCATAGTCTGGTCTTCAGAGAGAACTATGTTTACCTAGATAGACACAACTTTCAGAAGCAAGAGCAATCAAAAGCTTTTAATTTTGAACATCTATTAGGGAGATATTCTTTATAGTTATTATTCTACTGTATATTTTCTTAAACAGTTGGTGTCTTTACATTTCTGTCATCCTTTTTTATTTTCATGCTTAAACATTTAATACAGGTGCTTCGTCACAGATTTCAAAAAAATCTGCCATTGTTCTGACATGAATTGTATATTATGGGATAAAATAGCTATGACTTGACTGGAAAAATGAGGAACAGTCTTTTGAAAACAGCACTGCCTCTTTGTAACCTGCACTATTAAAATCAATTCCTAGAAAGAAATTTCATCACTTTTTGCTTAGATTCCTTTCACAGTGAAGAAATCCATCAGATTCTGTGCAAAGATCTAGCCACCACTCAATGGTGCCATTTGCATATTTTACCATTCAGGAGCACAGGATGGCATTTTTCTTCTGAAGAAGTAGTATTTATTTTCTCTCCTGTTTAATATTATCCTTAGCCTAATATCATCAGACATCTCTGTGAGGTTCTCAAAATTCTTTTGTCATGTTCTCACTGGTCATGTTGAAATTTTAGCAACCCATAATTTCTCTGAGTGCACTTGTTCAATGCCAACATAAAATCTCACATCAGTTCCTACTTCTTGGCTCAGTGTTTGTCTGCATTTGTAGCCAAAATTGTCCGAGATCAGAGTGTGAAAAAGTTACACACCTGAAAGAGACTGTTCTTTAAAATGTTTTTCCCTAGTTTTTGAAACCCAGAATGACAAAAAGAGTTGCAGAAATTCCCTTAAATAGCATTGGCATCTAACAAGGAAAGAACCAGCATCCTGTGAAAGGATGAAGGAAATTTATTACATTTACATGGTCAGTCACAATGTTACTCCTCAGGAATTTTGAATGATAAAATTGTAGAACGAGTGTCTAGTTAGAGACACAGTCCCATAGGGAGTATTGGAAAGGCACATGCAAAGCAAACACTATGTGAAAACTTAAATTACAAGGTTTCTTTTGTTTGTTTTCCTTTTTTTTCTTAAGGAGGTGAGAAAGTCCTTTGAAATCTTATGCTTCATTTTAGACTTCACTAGAGCATTGGCAGAGAGGCAACAACTGGAAGGCCAGCCTAAGCCTTTGATTAGAGGAAGGTGTGAGTTTGTCTGCTTTAACACCTCTGTGGATTGTAGGAAACTATAGGGCTTGAACAAAAAAATGAAGAATTTTGGAAAAAAACACCCTGTTTTTAAACTTGAGCTAGGAATGGTGGTGCCTGGTTAACTCTCTACTTGTGCAATCTGCACTGATGCATCTCCAGTGATGCAGGGCAGCTGGTGGCCATGACTTGTCTGTTTATCCCAGACCCATGGTGGACCTCATACGGATAAAACAGAGCACCTGTGATGACTGCAAAACTGGCAAGAGTGGAAAATACTTGGGAATGTGGTTTGAGACAAATCACAGACACTGCAAGGCTAGCCAATAGGACACTGCAGGTTAGATAAAATTTGTACTGTATAAATGTGTGCCTCTTCATATGCTTTCACTCTTTAACAAAGTATTGACTTCAATTTAATCTAGATTATATTTTACTAATTATACACACACACACACACACACATATATACACATATGTATCTATATATACCTAAGACTTTCTCAGCTTTCCTGAGAGCTGAGCCTAATTCTAAGGTGATTTAGCTTGTCTTATTTACAGGAACTGCACTTTTAGTTGAACTGGGTATAGACTTTTTCTTCTGGAACAGAATTGTTTTCCTTGTAATTCTGCAACAATTTTCCATTAGATAGTGATCCCTTTCTTGACTGTTTTTCTCTCTCATGTGTTGTTATTTATGAGTACTGCAATGCATGAATATTTTACATTTTCCTGTTTCCGATTGTATTCTTTCCTTACTGTTAACCAGAATTTATTATCAGGAACTGACAGCAGAAACTTTTGGTGCCATTGTTAATGTAATATTGAGAGGCTGAAGATCTGCTGATCTCCATCACAACCTCTTATAAATTCTTTTCCTCTTCAAATTCACTTCCTCTTCTTGGCCAGTTTGCTGTCCAGTGAGCCAAGTTTTCAGTTATTTCATATTTCTGCACTTTAACCTTTGATGAAGTACTTGGCTTAAAGCTTTTTGAAGATATAAGTACTTCATTCTATTTTTGCTGAATCCTGGATGATTGAAAATTCTGCAGAGCAAGTCAGGCCGTTTTTAACTTTTTAATAGTTTTTATTTTTATTTATACATAGTTGCTTTTCTCAACAACAAATAAATTAAAGACGTGTATATATCACTAACAAAATTATACTTGAATTAAACGTCAGGATTAATTCTTGGGACAAGAAAACTTCCTGGAGACAAGAAAAAAAAAGCTCAAACTGTGCATATTTTTTGCAGAAAAAGAAGGGCAAGAATACAGCCAAGGCTGCGGGTCCCTGGTGCCAAGCACAGGGCTCTGGGCTCTTGGCCTCTGGCTGCTGCCACAGTCCAAGTGTTCAGTGGTAGCCGTGGCCGCGGGCACAGCCCCCTGGGAGCTACATGCTGGTTGCAGTGCAAATTCGCAGGGTGTTTGCTTCCTGGTGTGGGTGAAGCAACTTCCAGCAGCTGTTTACAGGTTTCCTAAGTAGCTGGCAGACAGAGAGAGGGCTCTTAGAGCAGAGCTGATGGATTTGAAGGGAGATTCTCTATGGTAGGCTCTCCTTGGGGCTATGGAAGACTACAGACACCTTTCAGAGGGTAGATCTCGTTCTGCTGCCTCTTCCTGCCCAGTCTGGGGCTGAAACAGCTCAAGGTAATAGCAGAGAGTTAAGAAGAGTGGGAAGCTGATGGATTTCAGGGGAAGGTGTGCTTTTCCCTGAACTCTCTCTTTTAAAGAGCTCTGGGACATACAGAGCTCAATGATAGTCACAGCTTTTAAGTTACCTTTCAAATACTTAAAAACATGCTACTCTAAAACTGATGTTATCTATAAATTAATATCTTTGATCCTAAAGCTACCTGAGGCCCATCCTGCCTGTTTTCCCAAATGCCAGGTGTCAGTGCCACAGACTAATGGTCAGGTAGGAGGGAGAGCTGCTGTACCGCAGCTGGGGAGAAGGGTGATGTGACAAGGCTGGGCTATGCTCCCAAGAGTCTAGAGCTGGTAGAACTGTCTATCACCAGTGCAGGTGCTGCCCTCCAAGCCAGATGATACAAGAGTTGCACTGGACTAACGAATCAGCTCCCATACTTTATGTTAATCCCATCTTTCCTGCTGTAGCTGCACAACTTGACCCAACGGGACTTGTGGGAACTGAACTGCAGCCCTCAGCAATGCTTCCTGAGGACACCGCCTCAGTCTGAGCTTGTATGTTTTAAACTAGGTCTTTGCTCTGAAAACCAGGGTGACTTCAGGATATATGTTCAAGGGTTTTTGGAATGATTTATTGTTCTTTCTGGCATCAAACTCTTTCCCACCTTCCCTGAAAACATCTTAATTCAACTCTTCTGGTGAAGGGTCATGGACACGGTGGCTGTCAAAGCTCGAGTCAGAAGCTTGTTCACTGTCTCGCATCCCGAGACAGAACTAGAGGGATCCCAGCAGAGGAAGGGCTCTTGGAAGGGATGGGGGGAAGGAGGCAGAGAACAGAAAACTGAGATTGAATAACATAATAGCTGTATTTTAAGGGGATGGTTTATAGGATTTGAAATTTTGCTGAATCTCAAGTAACAATAGGGATTGTAAAAGGAAATTATAAATTACTGTTTTCATTATTTGCTCTTGGTCCCACTGGCTTTTGTTGAAAGTAAATATTCGTAGTTAATTTTGGTACTGGCCAAAACAGTATCTTACAGCAAAGCATTGTTCTTGTTACAAATTCTAGAGTATTTATGAAAATGAATCAATTAGTCAGCTGGCAGAATTGAATTTCAAATGTGAAATGAGCCTGTGTGAGGTATAGCCATACATAGAAATTATGTGCACTCTGCTATAAATTATGCAGGCGTTTAGTGCTGAAATGCTGAAATACATTTCATTGCATTTGGAAGATTTGAATGTCCTTTCACTTGCATGCTTTGAAAGATGGCTAATAATTCAGAACTATTCCATGGAAAACATGGCTAGAAAGAAATGTATAAATGCCCTAACAGTGAAGCTTTTGTCACTATTTTGCTATTGTGAAACAAGCTAAAAGTTTATCATAAGAAGACCTATGAAGGTAAATCTTCACCCCCATAAAGGCATCTCTAGATGGGCAAACAGATCAACCTAATACTTTTCAAATTCTATGAACTAATGATGGATTTTAGACATCATTATTCTAGAGAGGTTTATTTAATTCTGTGTTCACTGAAAATATTCCACAGTCAGTAATCCCTTGCAGTAATGACTCACCAGCAGTGATCTTAATTCCCTCAGCATTTGTCCATTTTCCATCTTCACCCACCTTCAAAATGAACAGACAACTCTCAACAAAATAAAAAATCAGTTTCCTGAACAAATTTTCATCTCTTCAAGAGGGAAAAAAGGCTCTTTTTTTTTCTTGGGTTGATACAGAAGAAGCTCCCATATCACATAGTTGAAAATTAATGCGCTGATATATGCAGAAGAGGGCTTTTTTGACAGATTGTGTTTCAGTCAAGAGCAGAGAAGTAGGCAGCAGCATATAGAGCGGAAAGCAGCAGCGTAGGAAACCAGAGGGATCTCGTAGGGTGATGTCCCTTGCCATCCCTGCTATCTCAGCATTTAATCTGTCATGGTTCACGAAGCAGCATTTTAAAACCAGCAAGGAATCTTCCCACCATTGTTCCCGCTGACAGCTCTCCTGGAACCTCCCAGCTCAACTGCTGGAAACCTTTTTCTAACTTCAGGCCTGAATACATTAAGGAACATAACATAATGTAAGGAAATAAAAAATGACTGTTGCTGATCAGCCTGGAGCTCTTTCTAAACAAGCAGTGCATTTCTGCCGCAGTCAGAGTCAGGTGGCTCTTCTGCAGGAGCAGTCGAGCAAAGAAACAAAATGTTTCCTTGGTGTATTCTCCCCACTCTTTCTCTTTTTGCCCCCAGAGAAAGATACTGGTTTGGGCAGAGACATCCTGCAGACTGAATACAGCCTGTGGGCCATTATTTAGGCAATACAGTCCTGTGTGATCACTGTGGAAGAAACTGTTCTTAGACTATATCATGTAGCCCTTCCTTCTCCAGAGGCCAGGTGGTGTTTTTCTTGCTGACACTGAGTTCTGTCTTATTTTTGGGGGAGTACCACTGAGACTTCTAGCAAGTCACATACGTAAGGGAACCTTAGATGTGAATTTTGCATTCAAAGTTCAGAATTTATCTCACTCAGCATGTTGTAGCCTCTTGTCTTTCAAAACAGGGTCCTACTTTTTATGCCACAGTGTGAGGCTAATTATTCTCAATTTATTTGCACAGCCCTGCATTTGCCATCTATTATTCCTGAAATATAAAATGATCTAAATTCTTTTATATCTGGCTGCACTACATAATTATTCCTCATTTGTTTTTATTCTCTTCCAATTTAGTATCATCTGCAAAGTTGGAAATCATGTTTTCATATCATAATTAGAACTCTAAGAACCTAAGAAAGCTGCTTGGCAAATAAGCATGCAAAGGACTTGTTTTTTTCCCTTCTTCTATTTTCATTTTAATAGGGATTTAAAGTGAGACAATAAATTAGAAATGCATGAAATTATGAGCTAAAAAATTTAAGTTGTTTGCCTGTGGGCCATAATGTTGCAACAACCAGAAGTGATGTGAAGAAGCAGTTATGATAAGAAAGTTGGTTAGGAGTGACTGATAAGGTAGAAGATGAGCTGACATGGCCCAGCCGTGCTGCGTTAGAAGATGTGCTTGTTTGGACACTGTATTGCTGGTGTCAGGAGCCTGAAAGTTCCTCTTCTGCCCCAGCTACATGTAGCCAACATGTAAAGAAATCAATTAGCAGCTGTGACTTTGATGCAGACAGAATTGTCTGCCTTAAGAAAGTAGTTTTCTACCTCCAACATAAAGATCACCTCACCTTTAAAATATGGCTCATAGTATTTCCTGCACCGTAGAGACGGAGAAGATATTAGCATACTTACAGTATGACGGAAGAGGGCTCCTTTACTTGTGTTGCTTAGCATAGTGCAGCAGCAATCAACCAGTTTGACATTTTCTAAAGCCAGAAAGGCAGAGCAACTCAGTAGCCTTTGCTTCAGTCATCTGTATATCTGGAAGTTTCTATCAGAAATAGAATGAGCACCATGTAGTATCTGTCTTTTTTTGTCTCCCTTTTGCTCAAGTTTTAGCAGTTGAATGCATTGTTTCAAGGTACTACAGAGCTGTTGGCAATTCAAACCAGATCCCTTTCAAGCCTAACCATTCCATGATTCTGGGTTTTTTTCAAATGTATAGGAACAGAATGAGAGAATCACTGTCTAACAGACAAGCAAATGAAAAGGCAAAGCATGTACAAGATCTCTCTCTGCTGTACCTATTTCAGTCTGAGCTCTTCTGAACAAGACTAATGTTGGGATCTGCAGCCCTCTCAGAAGAGGAGCAAATCTGATGGACCAGCCAATACAGGATCAGCCCTGAAGCCACAGACCCTGTTCAGACCCTGGATTGCTCTGCATTTCCAGGTGGGAGAGAAGCACATAACCATCCTCAGCTGATTTCCAGCAGGGAATCACAGACTGTTCTCTGTGCAAGTTCAGACAGGTGCAGACTTTGCATTTGTACCAGTAAGTTTATGTTGGCTGTGATACCCTCCTCTTTCCAGTTCAGAAAGTGCTTGGAACAGGGAAGCTGCATTAAATTTCTCCCTCATGCTGTTCCATGCCTTGGCTCCATTTTGAGAAATCATAAAATTAAGGGACAGGCCATGGGATATCAGCCACAGCTTGAGGTTGGATGATTTGTTGCTCTTGAAAAACCTGGCATGAAGAGTGAAGCTTATGGTGCAAGGACACTGCCACTGGCAGTGGGAGCAACAAATGATTTTGTGAATGAGACTGGGAAGGCCATCTCACTTGTGGAATCCATCTGGTGATCTGAGCATCTCTGGGCCTGATTCTGACTTCCCCAATGGTGTCAGTCAAGAACAGATCCTTCAGAACAATTGCACTAGTGACAGTGTTGACACGTATATGACACAAGAGATCAGGGTCATATCAGATCTGCCAGAAGGGGAAGATTTTTTAATTGCTGTCTGTGATTTTTTTTTGGCCCTCACTTTGTAAGCACATTCAATTACAGATGCAACTTAAGTAATTTTTATGTCTTCCTGACTGACAGATTTATTGGTTAATGTCCTAGCTGCAAAATTATGCCCACAGGTATGTGCAGCTGTTGTTCTGAGCCAGCGGAAGGAATGCAGAGGTATGGTACTTCAGCAACTTTCTCTCTTCTCTCTAGGATGCCAAAAAGAAGAAACATATTTTTAAAAAATCCAATTGATCCTAATAGGATAAGATATTTAAATGTAATTATTAAATATTATCTCTGCGGGACAAGGTTAAGGGCATTTGTGTAATGTAGCTTCATATTTTTCCCTAAATCTATCAGAAGTTACTCTTAATTGTAGCTTCAGCTATAAATTTACAAGGTTTTGAGTGGCTTGGTTTTAGATGATGACACTCCTGCAAAATCAGTGATGTTCCTGTGTGAGTGAGTAATTTATCTTGAAAAGTAAAAATGTTCATGAAAAGGTTGCAATTGAACACTTTAAAGTCTGACTCTGTTTCTGTAGAGATCACACTGAATATGGATTAAATTGTTCTTTGATTGCATGATTAGTCTCCTAAATCTAACATAGACTTTCTATTCCTTCATGAGATGACTCAACGATTTCAAAGTGAGCTAATTAATTAAAGATTACAGATTTCAGGAAAAATTCTATTAAACATCAACACGTGCCTTTTTTTTTTTTTTTTTAAATTCTGGAACACTTTCAAGCATATCCATTATTTCTTTAAATATTCAGAATAATTCTCAATGAAACTCAATACATTACAGCAATCTGGATGTTATTCTTATGTCATTAAAATGATAAGGCAACTCTAAGAATTTAAGAATTATGCCAAAAAAAAAATAGGAAGATGGACAAAGACATCTGAAAGTACCATCTGAATTATATAATTTTTAAGGTTGGAAATAGGAACTAGATTTTTATGATGAGAAACAACATCTGAATAAATGTTTGTCAGCAGAGTTCTCTGTTTTTATTTCCACCATTATTGTATTGCTTTTCCAGTTTACCACAGCCCATGCTGTTTGTGAGACAACACTGAAATGTGGATAAGGCAAGCACTGATGTAATGCAATGCAATTTTTTAGAAGAATCAGCACACCATTTTTTCCCTTATCCTTACGGCTTTTGGGATTGTGGGAATTCACCTTCGTAGGCAGGGACACACAAATTTCCTATAACTTCTGAGGACTGCAGTTAGTGTTGATGTAAACGTTTGGTACATATGTATGTCCAACGTGGCAATCTTTTCTAAAACTAAATTAATGCAATCAAGTACAGGAAACGTTAATTTAAAACTTGTAGTAGCATAAATACTTCCTTAAAGTCCATGGTCCATAAACTACTTGTAAAAACTGACTTTGAGATAGTAAAAAACTGACTTCAAGAGGACAAGTTAAGAAGAGATCCCTCCTTAAGTCCAGTGTGCCCTGTTAAAATCTTCCAATACTGACTTGGCCCACCTGAGTCCTAAATGTCTCATTTTCCTCCATCCCATGTGTTTCATTGAGCCAAAATGACTGGATGGAGTCTCTAGTGCTGTGAGTGATGTGGCTCCCATGCCATCCCTGAGGGGGTGGCAGTGCTGGCCGTAACCCTTCCAAACCCACAGAGGAGCTGAGCATCTGTGGCTCAGCTGCTGCGCAGTACCTGGGGAAAAGCTAGCACAGAGGTAATTTCTGCAGGAAGAATTCATCCTAAAATTCCAGTCCTATCTTTGCCTATTCCCCCACCCCTGTCTATCCAGCACTATCAAAATATAAAGTGCTGCAGAGAGCATCGAATCTCTAACTTTCTACAGATTTTACCTGCAAATGGTATTCAGCATAATTAAGGAGGAATTACACCAAATTCCCACATTACAGCTGGATTTAGTGGAGAGGGCTGTGGAGTCATTTTGAAGAAATCAGTGTGTTCTTAGGCTATTTGTGATGGAAGTTCCTTCAGATTTCATGGATTTGTCGTGCTTGAGATCCTGTGTACTGCACTGATCAGCCGTAAAACTGTCCTTTATTTGAAATTAAATGTGGAGAAGTTTAAATTGTTCTGTGTGTATACAGACATAAGAAGCTCATCTTTGGCAGTGCTCAGATTATTTATACTGCAGCTGCAGTAAATTTGAGTTGCACCAAATGTAGCTCTCTAAATGTCAGCTTGATTTTCTCAAGACCTACTTTTAACTTGTTATAAATATTACTTGTTACAGATGCTAAAGCTCTTCAAGAGAGGAATGTCAGTCTGCGTGCAGAAATATGCATCATAACAGGACATTTATTTATATTCTTCAAAAAAATTACCAAGATTACCTTTGTTATATGCATTTAAGGATTTTGGGGTTGTGGGAATTCACCTTCTCCGTAGGTAGGTACACACAAATTTCCTATAACTTCTGAGGACTGCAGTTAGTGTTAGTGCAGATGTTTGGTACATATGTATGTCCAACGTGGCAATCTTTTCTAAAACTAAATAATGCAATCAAGTCCGGGAAATGTTAATTTAAAAGCTGAAAAGGAAAAAAACAGAAAGAAAATATGAATGTCAATTTATATAGACTTTTAGCGGATTATATTAAATTTTTATTGTCTCCCAAACTTGTCTACTTTTTTGTTTAAATAACAAAAGCAAGAAGATAATTCACTGCTTATAATTTAAGAACTTCAGTTGCTGCCAGGCAATGAGATGGGCCATAATTCAAAGCTTAAAAGTGAAAAGGAGAATCCAGCATTTTTTTTAGACACTCAAAAAGCACTGAGCACAGTCTCAGTTCAAATTATTTATTCATTGGGACAAATAAAGGTTCAACACTGTATATAAGAGGTGGATTAAAATAATATTGATTGCAATTTTCTTGACAAATAACAAAGCAGAAACGAGAATTTGTGTTCACGTGGAACAGATCAGTCAGATTTGGAAGAAAAATGACCTATCTTAGAAAACAGCTTCTAAGTAGGCAGGTAACTCTTAAACTTCAAAGGGTGTTCTTTCTCCCATCATGCAATTACAGCCAAATATTTTTGCTTGGGTCAGGTGAAAAAAAAATCTGTATTCTCAGCCGTATAGTTTTTAAGACCCGTGTTGTCTTGCTTATTACTGTGGATGTTAATTCCACAGTGGCAGTGTGACAGACCTTGCCCTTCTGCAGCTGGGACTGTCAGATCACATTGATCCTAGGTACTGTTAGTGTTTCCTTTTCTGACCAGTCACCTTTAGTTACCCAAAGTCTTAGCTTCACTTCATTGTAATCAAGAAGCTAGGGTTCTAGAGAGAAAAAAGATATTTTTCATTGGGTTTTTGTTGGTTGCCTTAGTTGTCTAAACAAGGAATTGTTAGAATGGGATGGTATAATGGAATAAATGTCAGTTTGGGCAAAGCTCTACAGAAATTGCCTTAGTAATTTTTAATTTTTCTGCTTCATATACTCATTTCTGAAATACTTCCAAACCATTTTATTGACTATGTTAAGAGTCTAATTTTTATTGATCTCTCAGATTGCTCATTGAAACTTTCACCAGAGTTACATCAGCACATATCATCTTATTGCCACAGTTTTATTATCGTAACTTTAGTTATGCTTCAGTACTAGTCAAAAACAATTCTAGCCATGTTTGTGACTTTTCTTGGCTATCCCTAGACTCCAGAGAAGTAAGTGGTTGGTGCCTCCTGGAGAGTGGTGCTGAGCCCATGAGATACTTGCAGGCACATTCTATGGGCCAAACTCTGTTCCCCATAGCCTGGGGTGAATTTGTAGCTATTGATATAGTTATCAAAGTGTTCTGTACGAATCAAAGCAGAAATTGCTCTTTGCTTTAGGTTGAAGCATAGAAAAGAAAGAATTAATTTTGATTTTTTGCAAATATTCTGATTTAATTTATAAGAATTGGAAAAGCTTGTCATGTATTCATCAGTACCAGCCCTTTTACCTGTGCAAAGTTAAGACACAGAAGACCTGAAAAGAGATGAGAATAATTTTTGTATGTGATGGAAAGGGAAGAGAAAAAGAAATCAATTCACCTAGAATACTCCAAAACAAATTCATGCTCTACTGAAGGATCAAGTACAAGGACTTTGAACGTTTGGGTTAGCTGGGGGACATCATCTGAATTAGATCCACTTGAAAGAGTGAAAAAGCATCACTGCTCTATCCAGTAATGCCACAAGTGTTCAGCTTTTGAGGTTGCTGTTATTAATGCGGCATCTTGCTTTCAATAAGTAATATTTACATTTCAATTGTAGCTTCCAGCTTGAGCTCACGGTTCCCATTTTTTTTGTAGCTGTTAAGTTCCATTGCAGTGAAACCCAGTTTAATTCTTCCTCTTGAGTCTGCTATGTAATCTTGATTTCTTAAGCATATTTTCGAGCTCTGGTATTCTCTGAGACTCAGGATATTAGGAGATTTTCAAAATGCTTTCTATTTATAATTTAACATTATACAATGTCAAGAATAATCAAAAGCATAGAGAGATGACCGAGAAAAATCCCATTTATATGATCTTTCCATTTCACATTTCTGAGTTTCACTTAGAATGCCTTCTTCAGGAGCTAAAATTGTCTTTTTAGCAAATGCAACATGCAAAAAAAAGAGTTAACAGAAAATGGTCATGATCACTCAGTAACTTTATCGGCACAGGTTGTCAAAGTTCTGAGCTAGGTGGTTTCGTCACAGTTCAGGATGAATGTCCAGCCCACACTGTGACTCTGTGTGAGGAAATCACCCCAGCTGGCAGTTGCTGTGTTAGGGCCTTGGGACAAAGCTTCCCTGAAGTTTGGAGGGGTGGTGGAAGGGGAGATTTAACATCTCGTTCTGTCTTGCTGACTATGGAGCTGATGGTGCGTCTGACTAGGGAGAGGAGAAGGCCTGTAAATCATACTGCAGTTTGCAGCGTGAGGATGTCAGGAAGCTTGAAACCTTGCTGTTCCCTCCACTCTTGAAATACAGACCCCATGCAATGGGCTCTTCTTGCAGGACCTACAGCTTCCAACCATCCCAGTGCATCCGGCAGCTCTGCCCTGCTGCATCAGTGGGATCACACAGGGAGCAATATCCTGGCTGTGGTCAGGGGAGCAGTGGATGAGAAGAAAATTCAGAGCTGTAGCAAGGCCACAAAAATAGGTGGAGGCATGACCTCTGACGTCTCATACATGGGATGGTAAGGCACAAAAGCAGGCAGGTGAGGCACACATCAATGGTTTCAGCACCCACCAGGTTTGGTGCCCATTGGTACAGAAGCACTTAAATACAGTACATCAGTATGTTGCCTGAAAATGCTGATATTCATATACCTGCATGTATATCCTGCTCTGTTCAGGCTGCTGAAACATTTCATGTGTCTGAATGATCAAAAACACAAAGTATTGCATGTGTAAAAGAAGTAATTACATTATTGATAAGTTATAGAATTTAAGTTTTGGTCAAAGAAGGACTTTGATACCACATAATATTTGGAGACTTGTGGCAGAATCCGTGGCCTTGAGTTGGAGTTGTAGGTTTCCTATACAACGGCACGGAAAGAATGTATGATCCATAGTGGTGTGCACAAACCTAAGCATTGAGCCAGCTGAGGTAGCAATAGCAAAGCCCTGAGGACTCACTCATGTTTTAAATCCCCACCCTCTTGGAGGTTTACGTGCTTAACTGTGCATTTCTCTGCATGCATTTGTCTCCACACATGATTTACAGCCATGAAAGTAGGAACTTAATCCTCCTCTTCACAGAAAAACACATAGAAGAATCAATCTTTTCTTTTAAAAGGGAACCAGAGCAGAAGTAGGTGGTGATTCCTCTCACCTCCTCCTCAGCCTTTTCAAGAGGACATCTTGTTTCAGCCCCTTTTTCTGCTTTTACAAGCACAATCTGACCTGGAAAGTTCCCCACCATATAGACTGTTGGGGAGGATGAGTACTTTCAAACTCTGCCCCAGAAGTCATGGCAGATTGTATAAAAGCTTTAATGATTCAATGCACTACGGAGTGGGTGTAGGAGTAAGTGTAACCCTGATTTTTCAGTGTGGTGGTTAGATGACTTCCATGGGTTTGGAATACTTAGTCTATGCTTCAAGGGCAATTTAGTTATATTATTTTACTTAGTCAGAGACTGATAAATGGAAACCCTTCAGAAACAGTTTCCCTGGCCAGCTTCCCTACAGAGCCAAGCTTGCTTCTTTATCTCTGTCCCAATGATGGCAAAAATGCTCCAAAAAGACCCAAATGAAATACTTAAGAAATTTATAATGCAAACCGATACATTATGCATTTCCTCAGGAAAATTTTGGAAATGGATCAAAATAATTTAATTAGTTACTTCATTGTGAAAAAGGTTTTAAGAGCCAATTAGACGAATCAAGCAGGGAGAGCTGCAAGCTTGAAATATAGAATCAGTAAAGTGAAATACTATTCTAAGGAAAAAGGTGGAGATGACAGTACATGAAAGGGAAGTGATCTGCAGATGAAAGGCACAATAGCAGTAAAAGACACACAGTGAGAGTGATAGCATGAACTGATAGGGGGGAGCAAATGGGATCAGTGCAAACCAGCACAGACTCATGGAATTGCACTGCTTGGAATGAATAAGCTTGCATTGCAGCTGTCTCAAACAGGGACTTGCTACTGCTCAGGTAACGATATCATTGTGGAGCAAACCAGTCAAAGCTCGTTATCTAGCATATATATATATATATATATATACATACAAGTATATGTATTTTAGTTTGGATAGTCAAATGTGTCTTGTACGGTGATGTGTCGTTGTAAGATTTCACAGTAACAACTGTCTCCTTGTGTACTTGGATGATTTCATTGTTGTAGGTAGCGTAGTTAGTTTCTCCAGACCCTGTACATTGCACAGATACATTTGTGCACCCAGGTTCTCTCTTTCTGCATATCCACAAAACATTCATCAGGGAACATTTAGTGAAATGATATAAAACTAATAACACAGGATCTATCAACAGGTTTAGGTTGGAAAGCACCAGATGGGTGCTTCATACCTGAGCAGTGTGGAAAAAATCTGAATTGGAATGTTCAAGTTTTGCCATGTGTGTAGTATCATACACATTGGGCCAAGCTCTGTCTACAGTACGGAGTTTCACAGCTGTCAGTTTGCACTACATGAGTGAACAAGCTCATGTATGTTATGCATCCTCTTACTCCAGTGCTCTCCACTGCTAGAAGTGCTGTTAGGCCTGCAAACTTTTGCCTCCCTCTTATAACACCCAACATCACGTGGACAAGTCTGGAAGTGTGAAGCAAATTTAGAATTTCCCCCTTTCTGTATATGCCATTACAGATGGCTACAGATGGTTCTGTTCTGTACAACGGTCTGATGCAGAAGGTAGAAGCTCTCAAAGTATACACTTACGTATGTGAAAAGTATGTGAATGTCAAGTGTAAGCTAGATTGCTTGGACCAGATAACCCAGACTTTACCTCACGCTCAATAAAATTATTTATGGAGGAAGAAAATGCTTCCTATGAAAAAGGGAGAGTTCTTGTAGCTGCAGGGAAGGCTGGAGATATTGGTGATAAATTGATAAGCAAAATTTAGACTTTAATGTGGTAATAATAATGCTAATTAATGGCATTAATATGGTAAAAAGAAATGGTTTTATAAGCATAGAATATATAGAGTTATCTGTCAAACCTAGCTTGCAAGGTCATAAAGCAACAAACATGAATAAGAGCTATTGTTAATAAAGAATGTATTTCAGAGAACTCAATGTGTTTTCCATAGTATAGGCATTTCTGAAAAAAGCTGAAGGTCACATCTGGAAGATGAAAATGTATTTTCCCACAGAAGGTATTAAAGGGTTTATGATTATGCTAGAGCACACTGTTAAGTATATGGAACCATTACATTTTGACAAGGTAACTGATCTAGATGAATGACATTCACAAATTCCAGAGAAATCATTAAGGTAAAGTAAGAAAAGCCTTTAGAATATATTTTTTTTTCACATCTTGTTAACAGCTAGGGAAACATCAAAAGACAGAAAGAGGGTAATAGTTTTTCTGTATTTTTGGGAGAAGTTGGAGGAAGAAATACATGGAATTTTCTCAACTGTTTAGAGCATGGTGCTGATAAGGCCAAGGTTACGGGTTTGGGTTCGATCCCTGTGTGGGCTGTTAACTTAAGAGTTGGACTTGATGATCCTTGTGGGTCTCTTCCAACTCAGAACATTCTGTGATTCTGTGGATGTGTAATATGGAAAGAACAATTGCTATTGTTTAAAGACCAGGCAATCAGGCTTGATGAATGTGCAATATTTGTGTGGACAGTCCTGAGCAGCCAAAGAGAAGTAAACTAAAGGACACGTTGTGCTTGGACATATGAGTCTCTTGACACTGTGTCATATGTAGACACCCACAAAATTCATTTCTCTAAAAAGCTAAGCTGAGATAAACACCAAGGACTGATGAAATGAATTTTAAATTAACTCAGGAGAAAAAAAAATAAAGCATGCAAGCTGAAGGGGAATACTTTGTAAGAAGAGATGAAACAAATGAGACAGAACTAGTGGTCAAAGCTGAACACCACTCTGGTATACAAGAGGGGGGTTATTGGAAAGAGAGCAGACTTTGCAGGAAAAAATAAGAAGGAATGCAGAAACATGACTGTGTAAAGACAAAATAATGTTTTCAATATTATGCTGGTAGGAAAGCAGTAGTAAAGTTTAAAGTAATAGAGAAATGCAATTAAACCCATCCCCAGCAGCAGAACACTGAATGTCAATCAATAATTAGAGCTGGGCATACAGATAATAAACTACCTGCACAATGCTTACCAAAATTAATAATACAGAATACTTAATTTCCACATATAAACATCCTTATACCTATATGTAATATAGTTATTGTCTTAAGTGCTAAATCCATACAAGACAGACTGATGAAAAAAGAGGAATGATACTCGGCTGAACTCTAAAGGGTTTAATGTGCTGTGCAGAGTATCCATCTATCTCTTTTATTTTGCTGAGGATCATTCATAGAATCATAGAATAGTTTGAGTTGTAAGGGACCTTTAAAGGTCATCTAGACCAACACCCCTGCGATGAGCAGGGACATCTTCCATCCATCCTCCTACCATCTCTGTCATGTTCCCATTCTTTGAGCAAATAATCGCCAGGTAGAACTCCACAGTTCTTTAATATAGCTATAGTTTATTTTTGAGGTTAATCTCTGTCAAGATTGTACTGCTCCTTTGATTTTTGGATGGTAGCCTTAGGTTGTGGGCAGAATCAGAAAAGCATGTTGCACAAATGGTGCATTGAGCATAAGCAATGCAGTTCAGTCCAAGTGAAGTAACAATAAAGCCTTTAGACCATATCCCATTTTCATCTTCATGCCACATATGTCACAGATAAATGATTTTAACAGCACAGAAGAGAATTTTACCATGTATTTTAGTATGCATATCTTTCTGCTTGTAAAGCCTCATACTTCTGTACAGTAAGATCAGCTGTGCTGAGTGAGTTATCCTAGTGAAGAGGGAAAAAGAGCTTTATACAGCTCTCTAAAATTAGGTATAAGATCACCTTGTCTCTCATAAAAGTGTCAGAGTTTCAAGTACCAGTTTCTCACAGATCTGCAAGGTCAGAAAAGGATGTAAAGTCATACATGGGAGCTGGGTATCAGCTCTTGCAAATATTGTCACGTGAAGCCATACTTGCTCTCCCTGAAGGACCATGCATTATTGAACTTCACAGCTGTGGTGGTTTTGGGAATAGGAAGGATGCTGCAGATGGAGAAGTGAAAGCTTCTTACAGCCTTTGTGCAGAAGTAATTTCAAGGAAAGAAATACATACTCTGGCGGTTGCCATTTTTATAAGTTTTTAAAGTTGTTTAAAGCTGAGTCCTGGGCTTGGACTGTTAAGTGCATCTCAGATTATGAGGAGTGGGCAGAAGAAAATAATATCTAGTCTGAGCTGTGAGTGTGGTTGGCAGTACCCACATGATGAGCTGATGTATCCACAGGTTTAAATTCTCTTCAACAAACTTATTCCATAGCTCATATAAGTTTCAAACATACTTTATTAAAATTTCTGTCCAGAAAAAAAATATTTTAAAAACATGCCTTCTTTGTGAAAAGTATTATCTCACAATTAAAACTGCTCAGGCAGTGAGATCGCCCACTGCTTTGTCTTTCCATTTTAATGTGTTTATTTATAGGAACACAGTTTTTAAAAGCACACACAACAAACATCAATGTGCTCTCCAGGCAAATGCATAAGATGGGCTAGAATCTCCATTTGTCTGTGCTGTGCATGCTCATTTAGATTATGGTAAAGTGGGTATAAAACACTACTGGAACACAATGGAAATGATGTATGCCTCTTTGCAATGAGATAAACGATTATACGTGGTATTAGAGCCATAATTTTATGCTTGTTAGTCATGCAATTTTGATTAAGGGAGCATTTATTTTAAGAATAAGTCCGCACCGCTGTTCACATTTTCTACAGCAAGTTATATGTTAAAGAGCAGGACAAAAAGCAATTCAAGAATAGGACAGCTGGGACTGATGTGGTGAAAGTAGCACAGCACAGAGCTGAACCAGTAGAAGAGGTACCAAATGGAACTGTTGGTTACTGGCTTCAAAGGTAATTTGGGTTTAAAGGTACCTGGGCCCTTGAGGTAAACACTGGGAATTTCAATTGCTCATAAAATGCTAAAGTTGCCACAGAATGTTTGCCTTCCAAACACCAAAACCTTTTCAGGTTAATTCCACAATTATACATATTGTGGGGCTTTTGGTAGTTCCAGAAGATTTCAACAGTTGCATATGAAACAGATACTCTTGAACCAAATCAAAATCAAATAAGGGAGGAGAGAGAGCTTTTAGCCAGGATCATACAAAAAAGAGATTTAAAAATTTACTGCTACCTCCTAAATCTGTCTTGTGCAAGTGTTACGAGTAAGATCAGGAAATTTTGGTTTTTCCTTTCTAGATAATTGAGTTGATGTAACATAGAGGAGTTATTATCCCTTCTGACAGGTAAGATGGGTAACTCAGAGCCAGAAGGAAGCATTTCTGAGATGAACCATGAGTAGAGGAGGGTGAACATGAGTGCCATTCTCATTGCTATTTGAATTCAGGAAAATCCTGCCTGATGAAAGATACAGGGAGGGGGATGTGTCTTCTCTGAAGCCTAGAACTGAGTATGTGTTCACTTCCTTTGTAATGGGCTAGCTGATTTCTAGTGCCACCTGTCCATAAGCTTGTATATGCACCAGAAAAAAAAAAAAGAAGGCATCTTTAAGTACATCTGAATTTAAAACTTTGGTTCAAACGTATGAGGAATGAAGGGTTTTGAAATACAAGTTATCAGCTATTCTTTATATTGTAACTCAAGCAATCCGCTTGCTCCTCTTACATATACGCCGGCTAAGTGGGGTGCAAAGTTCTTATCCTGGCTCACAAAGGCAATAGTCCGACATAATTCAGGTACTTCAAATGATTTGTCATTTGAAGAACGACGTAACCCTTTGTAAAATAGGTGTAAGGGCTTTAAATTCCCAGCTCATGTATCGGTCACAGTGGAAGTGCTGCAGAGGGTCAGCCCACGGGCCCGGGCATGCGCCCCAGGACCCTGTGGCTTCCCTGCAATGGAGAGCCTGTCTGGAGAGTGAGCTCAGAGCTGGCTTGGGCAGCTTCTGCAAGCAAGACTCAAGCCTTTGCCAGTGAGATTCACTGCTTGGAAGATGTGACTCCTTGTTGAAAGGAGCAGGGTCCCCTGACACCTACTTAATGCACACAGGTTGCTGGGAAATTTATAACACCAGAGTTTTCAGTCCTGGCAGAGTGACTTAATATATATTTAAACCTACAATAGCCAGGACATATTTCATATCCTGGTTTTCGTTTCCTCTAGATATTGCCACTGTTTCAGTGAGCCTGCAGGGCACATTTTCCTGAAAGACAGATCTGCTTTTTCATGTAACACCCCATTAAGTAAAGCCCTTTAGCAAGGACAAAGAGTCTCTGAAGATCCTCTTCTGGCATAGGATATTTACAGACTGAAACACAAAGCTGACTGTTTCACTGGAAAAGAAAAAATCCCGAATTTCCTGGTTAATCTGCTAACTGCACTGAAACATTCTGTTTGTTTCAGTTTGCTACTTCCCAAGAAAACTTCTGATGATTTTTCTTTAACCTCTTTCTAATGGCTTTGTCAGTATCTTTCAAGCATTTGTTTTTGTGTCAAGTTTTCATACTTCAGATATATGTAAATGAGAAAGGTGTTGGAAAAGGGCTGCTATAGATGTGCAAGGCTCTGAGACCTTCAAAATTAGTGAGCTGCAGGTGTAGAATAGTTGTACTGTGATGGATTTCTCCTCCAGCTGTAGAAATAGGGAGAAATGTGCCCACAGTGGAGTGTGCACACAATAGTGTGGCTTGTCAGGTAACTCTTCTCTACAGAATGGCAATCTGGGGTCAAAAGTGGAGTGATTTCATGAGCCGTCTCTCCTCAACTTGCATATGTGGATTAGTAAAGCGCAGCAGAAGCAGTGAAAAAAGTGTGACTGACAGTTTCAATGTATTGCTTGGCTGCAGAGCTATTCAAAACAAATTGTACGATATGGAGCTGGTGGACATGGGATTGGTGTCTTCCTGATGGACAAGTTCCATGTTCTTAGCTTCAGATCAATCTTGAACAGCTTTTTTCAAATTTTTCTCTGCCTGCCAAAGTGTTCCTATCAGCCATTCACAACTTCAGTAGAATTTATTTCTTTCCACCTACCATGCACAGGAAATTTGACTCAGAAAGATGAGATGCAAATATTATGCAGGGTTGACCTTTTCATTTACAGGGTAACTAATTAGCTTGACAAGTAACACATTCAGTAAAATACGCATATGTCATTAGATAATCCTGCCTACCTCTTTATGGTGGCTCCCTAAAATACATCTTACTTTTGTTACAATTAACTGCAGGCTTGCTGTTGACTTAAATAAGAGCAGGACTACAGACTTAGACCAAATGCAAAGTAACTTAATGTGCAGTCTCTGATCTGGCAACCTCATAGTTACTTCTTTAGTTGTGCTTTGGCACCACAATGTAGTGCTGACTGAGTACCTTTTCCAGTTCTGCTTGTTTTTGCTATAGGACAGGACATGATATGTGGCATTTAATATGAAAGACATTAAAATCGAAATAGTTTTAAAGTAAATTTTGGGGAAAGGTAGAAATTTCTGGGGCAGACTAAACTCAGGTGCCAGTCTGGACACGACTTTAGGGTGAACCTGGGCAACTGGCTGGACAGATTCCTTCAGCTAAACTGTGTGATGGTATTTATGCATAGACTGCTGTGCTGAGGTCTGTGCAGGAGTTGTAATTTATATCATTACTCCACTGCAACTAAGCAAAGAAAGACGTGGTCATGTTCATTTTTTACTGTGGGTAACAACCTGGTGGCCTTCAAAGGGTCTGAGGAGAGGTAGTTGTGCCCTCTGCTGAAGGAAGCGGACAGAAGGGATTGAAACAAATGGCCAAGAATTTGACCCAGGTCTTCTAGGCCAACAGAAAGAAGCTGGTCATGTCAAAAATATAAAGCCCACTCCCAGCTGCTGTTGGGAGTCATTTATTGCCTTGAACAAATGTTCTCAACCACAGTTAACCTTGAATCCTGCATGGTTTGGGTCCGATGTAGGATGATTAGCATTCCCTAGCTCTGGACTGCAGCGTCTGGTTTTTGGTGCCACCTCACAGTATGGTGTGGCAACAGAGATAAATGGTGCCCTGCTGCAAATGGTATGCGGTGATACTTTGCAATTCTAATGAACCCATCCTGTGCTCTTCAGTGTCCTTTAAACCTTGACAATTAGGAAGAGTAAAGAAGGGGGAAATGTCGTACTAGATGGGAGGCAACAGAGGAAGCAGAGCCTGTGAATGCCGTCAACAAAGAGAGGAATTTAATTTCATACTGATACTTTAAATTGTCTTGTTCCCTTTCCAGATATATTTCGGAAGATGTTTATGTTTTTATTATAAAATACATCAGTTAACTGCTTCACTGTTTTACATACGCTTTATTTTAATCTGGACCTGAGCCTGATGTTGCCATTGAATCATCTGCTTTGTCCTTCTTTATTTATATTCTTCCTTGTCAATTTATTGCCTCTTTGCCTTTAATGAAGCAGAGGTGGCAACATTACAGATGGGAAACTAAATCACAGAGAAACTGCGTGACTTTTTACATGACCTATGCACAGAAAATTAATAATCACTCTTATTGGCAGGTGCAGGCACTACATGTAAATATTGCAAGTAGTTTAGCTACTTTGGCTGTGCTGACTTGGGGAAATTTCAGATTTAATGAGAGAATGTATGAGACATCAGTGCAAATTTTCTTCTTTTCCTTACATTTTTGCTCATGGTACATCCATTCAGTGAAGGCTTTGTGTACATCTGGGTCCTCTCCTGGCTACCATTGGGTTGGATTTCTCTCCTCTACTAAAGTGCCATTGCTAAAGCTGCACTGGTTTTGGCTTTTGGCATGGTCCCCTGGCAGAACTACGTCATGGAGCTCTCTTTATGCTCCCTGCTTGCTCTCCTTTTCCTTCATGTTGGCTTTCTTTCATCACTTATAGCCTGTTCTGAAGCTCTTCTTTCTCCTTTTCTTTTAGCAGTCTCTCCTGTTTGACATTTAGAGCAAGTCTTCCCTCTCTGTTGAAACATTTCACCCCTGTCTGCCATTCACTTTGGTTTTTCCCCTCCTAGGAGCAGATGCCAGCTTGTGCTGACATCATCCCCCAAAAGATTGCTTTGCTAGTTGGTATGACAGAGAATTTGTTTGTTTGTTTGTTTGTTTTTCATTCTGCTTTTGCTTTCTGTTTTGTCCTTTCTGCATTGGGCTGATCATTCTCTGGTGAGCTCAGCAAGGTCACTGGAGTCATTAGCAGGCTTGTACAGAAGGACGTCCTGTATGATCAATTTGAGGCATACAACAAAATCTGTGATGTCTATTAACAACTCCCAATATTTTGTAAATACCAGCACTTTAGCAGAAGCCTTACTATTGTTAATTATCAGAACTAGAAGACTGCTTACCATACTTCACTTACATAACTTCATCAGGCCTTACATGCATACAGAGGTAGTCTGTGGGTAAATTGTAACCTTATTTAGCAGCAAAAGGGGTTAGGAACTGGCTAAGTAAGACAATTTTAAATCAGGTTGCATGTATGGATGTCATTGCTGGATTTTTAACAGTGGGGTGATGATGTCTGAAAGCTTTGTTAGCAAATATCTTTGAGAAATGAGGAGGATGTCGAGGTGCCATGAGGTGAAAGAAAGGCAAATATCTTTCAAGATGCATGAAAAAGGAGAGCAAGGACAATACAGACCTGTCAGCTTCTTCAATAGCTAGATGAATGATAATTGATGCTAGAGGCAAAATCTTGTTTTGTGGGGATGTAAAAGGTTTTTGTACCAAGTGTGAGTTAAAAATTAACAGATAAAGTCTGACTGAGATATACTTCTCACCAGAAATATCATGTGGCTCTAAAGGATAGAAATATCTTGGAACAGCAAGAGGGGATACAAATGATACAGAACAGACCAGAACTTTCAGCCACAACCTTTTTTTTTTTTTTTTCCAGAGAAAAAACCTTCCTTTATTCATATGTTCATTGAAATACCTGGCATTTAGGTGTGCAATGGCAACATCTTTTCCATGTACCAAAGTGTTTAAAGTAAGATTTAGCCCGGGTTCTTGGAGGTGAGAATTTAGCAATCAGCAAATGTACTGCTTTGCAGATGCGGCTAATTGTGTGACCCATGACTGAAGCACCATTTTGAGAGTGTGAATTGATTTCATAGATTTCTCTCATTTCCCTCATAAAAGGCAGAAATGGAGGAAGCGTCTTAGGGCCTATGACAGCCAGGGAACCGTCTGTTATATATCCCCACCATTGGAAAAGTTTGCTCTCAGCCCAGCCTACAAACCTTGGAGTGTCTGATAGGTATCCACATACTGGCATCTTTCTTTTGTGCCTATCCACAGTCAATAGCCCCCATCACTGAACTGCTCCTACCAGAGGAAACACTCCTGTTAGAATGGAGAAGTGCTAAAGTCTTAGTCTTCCATCTCTGCTACAGGTCAAATAAATTACCCTGAATTTTTGGTACAATGACAGTGACAGCTGGGAAAAGCAATTTGTTGAAGACAGTTGCATTTTACCAAAGAACTGTTGTCCAAAATAAAACAAAAGGTTTGGTGCAGGAAGAAAGGAATCTAAAATAATGTTGAAATAGATTGTCCTTTCCAGATCAAATGTTAGTATTTTTTGCAGCACTGCTTTTTGGAAGTCTGCAGTGCTCTGGCTAAGCACCACCACTGGCCAGTTACCCATCTCATCCTCTGCAGCACTGAGGGGCAAGACAATTCAGCAAGAACCACCTTCACCTCCACCTCTTACCCATGGGACAGATGGAGTGCCTGAGGCCTTGATAGTACTTTTGCAGAGAGAGGGGAAGCTGGAGAAGTATCCAGCCCTACTGGCTTTAAATGTTCACATTTTGCACCATCTGAAGAACAGGAGGAAAGGCTAATTAAGAATCCTTCACTTCCTATGCTTGATTAGGAATCCCAAGGTCATGCAACAATATACTGTTTATTAACCTATACAGGTGATAATGATACAGACTGATTCCTGTGACATAATTATTATGTTTGATGAGTTTTTTAAAAGAGTGAGAGACAGTAGATTTAGTAATCTAAGCTAAATGTATGGGAGCATCTACAAGGCATTTTGCATTTAGTTGTTTCTATACCAAGAATTTCATAAAGTGATGGCAGTTGAAAATCTCTGCTGGATTGCAAAATACTTATATGCAGAATTTGGGTACTGGAGGAAATTACATCATACTTAAGTTCCAGAGTTCCTTTACACATTCATGTAACAGCCTGGCAAACTGGGTATAACACACAACAAACTGTGTACCAGCCTCTACCAAGTAGACTCTGCTCCACAAAATGTGCACAATGCCAACACTGGAAAAGGAAGGGTGGCCATTGCATTAAGTATCACCTTCTCTTCCTCACTCTTATACGGATCAGAGATCATGGTATATCTAACTTGCTTTTTCTTGCTTCTTGGCTAAAATGTCTGGATTCCTTTGGATAGTCATTTGATAAATCCATTAATAACTTTTCCACTGCCTTTCTAAAGTAATTTGGCTAATGTGCAGAGCTGAACTTCCAGCCAAGTCTGAAAGGCTTTTTTCCCCATTTAGAAATTGCAACTGTTCCTTATGTTCAGCAATAGTTTTCCCTTAGAAGAGGCTAAGATGGCTCTATTAGAAGAGATTATGGTTTTTGGATACGTCTCTTGGGTACTTTTACACAGAAAATGATCACATTGAAGTACTTGTGAAAGGGAAACCCTTTTACCTGTTTTGAAGCTGGCATGATGCATACCAGGTAGGTCTGGATGCCTGTGCTTCGTGTGCCTTTGCAAGGACACAACAGCTTTGAGCACCATTAGAGACATCCCTGACTCGTTCTTATGGTTGTATCGGCTTTGATCCTCAGCCTGGGAAGATGAAAAACCAGTTGGTGTCAACAATTGCAGTGGCTTTTTATTAACTGCCAGTCTGGATCAAAGAGTGGAGCATTTTTGTTGGGATTGCATCAGGACATTGCCTCATGTGAGTGGGGTGGAGGCAGGCTGGGCATGTAAGGGACAGCTTTGCCCCAGGCTGCTGTGGCTTTCTGTGGCAACACAGTGGCAGAATTAGGTTGTTAGGTAGGTGTTGGGGATGAGCCAGTGGCATTAAGGCAGCAGGCAAGAGGCTGCATCCAGTTCAAGCTAGCATTTCTGTCTGGTCTGCAAGACAGCCAGCCTTGGTACTGTCAGGCACAGTGCCTGTACAGCTGCCTGCCGGGGAAGGGCTGTCTACGAAACAGCAAGACTGGTGCAGGGATGATTGGAATATTTTCCCATAAATATTCTTTAAGCGTAAATGATTGTGATGAAATCATAAAAGTAATTGGCTCTTGTAACTCCTTTTTTGAAAACAAATTAAGCCTAAAAACATGTAGAGACCTCCTCCCTTTCCAGAATATTATTGAAAATTAACAGACCATCTGAGCCTGCAGTATCATAAAGTCTGTATCTTTTTTTTTTTTTCTCACATACCTTCAGATTCATCTCCAGCAGCTCTCCATCTGTTTGCAGGCTGTTTTCTAAACCAATGTGATGCCTCAGGTGCAGAAGAGAGAGACAATAATTAACAATGTGGCCTACAGCATCTTGGGGAGCAATTAATTTTATTGAATGGACAGGGGGAGGAAGAAGGAAGGTAAGCTTTGCTCATTTGTCTGCTCATGCATTCACAGCTGGGCATATTGGATAGATGCACATACAGATATGTATGTATCTCCCGAAAAGACTATTTTCAGCATTCCAACTTTCACTCTTTTGCAATGGATGTTGTGCACAGAAGCTACTTGAAAACAACAGTGCCATCTGCTCTGAGGAGATTAGGGGGTGTCAAGGAATACTCTTTTTCACTTCTCTCATTCCTGCTTCTCTCCATCCTGTCCCTGGAAAAATCCCAGCTTTTAACCTGTCAAAATAGTTTTAAAGCTGGTCTCTGATGTATAGAAACCTGTGAGACAGAACCATGACAGCTATGTACTGTCAAAGGAGTATGACTGCTTAAAAAAAAGAAAATCCAATACCGCTGAATAAAAGAACAGGGAAATGTAGGAGGCTGCAGTAGCATGTGGGGTAGTTCTTTCATGCATATGAAAGATACATTGATCAGGGAATACTAAATTTATATACAGGAAGACCATTTGACTGATTTATACTTAGATTATAATGGCTATATACGGAACTGAAAATTAAAGATCTGCACATCTACAGAGAGGTTAAAAATGAAAACCATACGATGAATTAGGATTTTTTTCCCCCAAATGTAGGTCCTGAAATTAGAAAACCAAATCCATTTATAAGCTCTTAAATGCAAGTGTCCTCATTTCCGATGTGCCGAGCAACCGCTGCATCTGCCTGTTTCTGTTATTAACACTGGCTCTATTTCTGGAAAACAGCTGTCAGGAAGGAGATCCTATAGGATCTCCGCTGACGTGTCTAGCTGGCAAATAGCCACATACTACTGCAGGACCTATGTGTGATGCCTTAGGTTTTAACTTCTTTCTTTTTCAAATCCTCTACTGCCTAGTGTGTAGCTCTGAAGTTTCGTGTGGCCTGTTAACTTCTGCTCTCTCGTGCTGGTTAGACATAACAAGCCTCTCTAGGTTTGCTCTTCAAGGACACCTTGATTGTCCTAGGCCCCAAAATGTGTAAACTAAAAGCCTTTGAAGATGAGGGGCAAACCTGGGGTAAATACATCATAAACTAAAGTTATAATTGGAGAATTAACCCTGATAGGCAAATGGACTGAACTTATAAAAGTGTGAAGAACACGTGACCCAGGGTCCATCTTGGGTGGAGACCCTCGTAGGCTTTACACTCCCAGGGTGTACCTTTGAAGGCCCTTCAAATAAACAGTTACTTTTAGTCTCTTATTCTTGTCTAGCCTCTGTTTTTAGGTAGCCACTTCAAGGCATCATGTGCCATGTGAGTACACCTGGAGATATGGGGAAGTGCTGCTGAGCTTTCTGTCTGTCTGTAATCTCCAGGTAGGAATCCGGCAGAGATGCTGAGGGAGGAACCCCACCACACTTGACTTCTTTAGTCCCTTTTCACATCCCTCTGTCCCTTCCTCTTCACACACTGGTGCCCATGCTGGATGCAGAGACTATTTGAAGCAGCAGAAGAAACTTGCTATGTTGGTTTTGAGAGTGAGATATCGCAGATGTGACTGCTGGGTTCTGTGTGGAGCATGGGCAAATGAGGTATTTCAAAACTGGTTCATCTCACAAGTGCGTGGTCAAATTTGGAAAATGGCTGTGTTAATAAGCAGCACCCGGAAGCTTAATCATGAGCCCAAATAAGGTGGTATCTAAACCTTTGACTTTATTCTGGAATTTTGTAATTTCACAAGAGTGCCTGCAGTAGAGAGGAAACAATGTGCCCCATTGGAAAGCTAGCAGTGCCTGCATCCCTTCCAAGAACAAATTCATTTGCCCTTTTCCTTTAATGTCTGCTTATTCAAACAATTAAGTAAATTTAAAAAAAGGAAAAAAAAGAATCTCCTCTGAGCCACTCTCATATGTTTTCAGGCAGTAACATAAATGAGAATCAGTAATCTAATGCAGAACTGATTTGAGCATGTTTACATGTTACTAGGAAGCTAAAAGGTTTATTCATGCCTTTGGCTCTGTATGTAGAAACAGCTGCATGAGAAGTCTGCTGTTGGCTGGCTGCTCTCTGTGCAAAAAAACCTCCCAAACCTGGGCATTTTTCTTTTCCAAATGTCCAGGCTATGTCAGCAGGGAAGACTACAGAGTGTCTTTCAGGATGTTAAAGCTGTCATTTGTGCATCCAAGAAAGGACTGTGCTGTGAAGGTAGAAGTATTTTTCTATGAGGAAATTACATGCTGGGAAAGAATGTGAACTTCTCTGGAATGTGAGGAGTGGATTATGTTAATATCTGCTTATCAACTTTGCCCTCTTGATTCACTCCATGCTGCATCAATTATACTGTAACTTTTCAAAGTGCTGTCTCTAAGTAGCATTGTTAACTATAGCCAAAGATGGGGAAAAGATTATCCTTTTAAAATTTGATTGCTTGCTCACCAGGAAAGCAACAAGAAGGGAAAAAAAAAAGGTATTACCAGATCCTGTAAAAAATAGAATTCCATCTATTTTCACTTCTAAATAAAATAAAATTCCCAGAAATTCTCATTTTTGACAATATAAAATATCGCAGTGGGAAATATAATTTTGATTGTAATGTATGCATGATATTGCACAGAAGTATAAATACTTATCATACAGAGGTTCTTTGCTAAAATGCACCATTCCACTCCCATAAAGAGCTTACTCAAACCCAGTTTTTTATGGGGAAATTAATCAAAATCCATAGATTCCCATGAATTTTCTCATACCACTCAAGCTGCTAACTCCATTGAAAGCTGTTCAGTTTAAACATTTTCAACCTGTCATAAGTTCCACGGGCTTATTTTGATTTAAAATGTAGTTTTCCACGCCCTGGTTTGTGTTACTCCTTTTTTGCATTATGACTGGAAATGAGTTTATGACCTGAAAAAGAAAGCAAATGGTAGTGTAGGGAGCTCTTCCATAATGTAGAGAGTAGAGTGTAGAGCAGACAAGGCAAGTCCCAGTGTGCAAGCTTTGCACAGCTGTAACTTCTGTGATTCAGTAATTTTCTTTCAGTTCTTTCAGTTCCTGGTCAAATGGCTGCTAAACATAAAGGATGAGATGCTCTTAACTCATACTTTTAAAACACTTTTTAGCAAAGCAAGTGTCTTACTCTTTCATATCACTGGGGGTAATATTACTGCCTGGAAAAAACTCAGTCTTCCATGATTCAAGAAAACCTTCCTCCGTGTTAAACATTTCACTTGTGTGATTATAGGCAGCCGAGGTAGTGGCCTTTTGATGTTAAAAATAACACAAAAGGAGCTGCATAAATTACACCAGTGTGTAAAGGGTGAGAAGGAAGAAAAGGTGTAGTGGGAGTGACACCCTCAAAAGGTTTACTAGGGAAGTAAATCCTTGCTGAGAAAAGCTTACCATCATTAGTAATCAAAGAAGAAACTGATGTAAGGAAAACAGTACAAAGGTGGCTGTTGAAAAATTAGCATTTGGACATAGGGGAGAATAACATGGAAAGAATTGTCCGAGGCACAAATTCCATAGATAGAAAGCACAGCTGGAGTCTTTGCCCTCCCTGATTAGCTACAAGATACCTAAACAGGGAACTGATGCCAGGACAAGTGCTCTCCTTCTGAGAGGTGAGACTTGGGTGAATCTGTTTTCAGATGTCTCTGCCTGTGCCCCAAAGACAGAACAGAAAAAAAACCAAACAAAACAAACAAAAAAAACCCAACAAAAAACAACAACAACCAAAAAAAAAAAAAAAAAACAAAACCAAAAAAAAAAAAAAAAAACAAAACCAAAAAAAAAAAAAAAAAACAAAACCAAAAAAAAAAAAAAAAAACAAAAAACCAAAAACAAACAAACAAACAAAAAAAAAAGGCAAAAAAAAGATGGGAGGAGGAATTCTTATGAAAAATCATTGTATCATTTATTATTTGACTGAAATTATATGAACCCAAGGAGTTCCAAGACTGTTTGGTCCTGCAATAACAAGGCATAGAAGAAGGAGCAATCTTGTAGCAGTACTGGAAATGTTTGTAAATAATTTTGAACATGCCGTGTTGAAATATTCTTGGTTTCAGAGAAAACTGGTTCTTTAGTCCTGTGTAATGATGAGCCTGGCCTAGAGCAGTAAGAAAGGAGAGGAGGCAGTGAAATGAATTATAAACGAAATTCAAAGTGCACTAGTAAGAAAGAGGGGTGTTTTTTCAGTGCTTGTGTCTTTCCTGCTGCTGGCATTCCATGATGATATGGTAAAGCTACCACGTACCAGGCAAAAATTGAAGGAGAAGAATATTAATAAGATGACAAATTCTTCTGCCGGCCTATTTACTGTCAATGATAGACCTCTTCATTTACACCTCTGCCTAAGAATGGCTCACAGTTACTGCATTCCCTGTCTTCTGACCTACAGTGGTTCCTTAGCCATGCTATGCATATTTTAGCTCATTTAATCTTTCCTTTGAAGTCATTCCCTCCAGCTCTTTGTCATTTGTCTTGCTTTTGTCTGGATGCCTTCCAATTCATCCTGGCATGAAGGTAGCCAGATGGCAGTGTTTGGGGTGGGCTGTCAAGAATATGCCATCAGGAAGGGCCACCCAACCCCTGCCATCTCCCAGGTGGACTTGGTAAACCCACGGGATCCCCAGGGGGGTCCTGGTGCCTTCCTGCTCCTAAGCTCTGTACTACAGACTGCACACAGTGGAGCACTAATAAAAGAGCTGCAAATTGTACTGGCCGTTAGGTTGGGCTTATTTTTTTGTTGTAACTGAATACCACAATCCCAGTTCTGACCCTTCTTCCTGTGTATACTGCTCAGATCTTTTTCAGCCTTGCTACCTTTCTGTTCCCTTTCTCCCACAGAGTATCTGTCCTGCAGTGTATGATTCATCAGATTCACTTCTCTGCATTTCTCCAGTGTGTATCTCCTTCAGTGTTTCTAGACAATATCATGAGGCTCCTTAGTGCATTGCCTTAGGTATTTGTGTTTCTGCTCTGTGGGCTCCTCCCATGAACTGAGAAATTGATTATTGTCTGGATTTTATGATAATAAGTCACATAATGATGCCCACATTACAAACAGCAGATTTTGGCTTGGTTTTTGGCTGCTCTTTTTGAATTTCCGAAGTCTCTTTCCAGAGCCTTAGTCAAGAAGACAGGTGATGTGGTTTCTCAACGTGTTTCCCTGCTATGCTCCTCATTTGGAACTCAAATTAATTAACAATTATTTCCAGCACTTGTTGACCTTCAGTGATGCTTGAAAAGTGGGTTCTGCAGCCTTGAACGTGAGACTATAAATAATTGAGATCTCTTTGGTCAGTTTTTAAAATAAGAGATTGCTGTCCCATCCCCAAGGAAAAATATTGTTATTTGTAAAACTAACACATGGTCTCCTCATTTTCCCAAATGTGAAGATAGTGGAAACACCATTGTCTTCATGTATTGCTGTCCCTGGCTCTGCAGCTTCAGTGCCGGAGCGCGAGGTGTTGCGATCTCTAAAAGGCGTCTCCAAAGCGAAGCCGCGCCGCAGGATCAGCTGCACACCCTCACACGCGTGCACAAACGCACGGACAGCTTCAGTAATGTGGTCAGTGGCAAAGAGGCAGGAAGGGTCTTTGCACAGATTCCCACAGGAGCAGTTCATTGCTTCCACACTGTCAAGGGTTCTAGAGGCAAAGATGAGAACAATGCAGGGCCCAGGTTTAAGTACGGGAGTGGGGCTGGGGGCACGGGGCGGTACAAAGGTGGGACTGGGGAATGGGGACCAATGGGGAGCTCTGGGGGAGCGGCGAGGGGCAAAGGCCAATGGGGGGATCCTGGAGTGGAGAACTTTCTATGGCATGGAACCTATAAGGTAGCAAGGGGGCTGGGGGGCCAACAGCCAGCCAGGAACGCAGAACTGGGGTACATTAACATGGCAACACAAAGCATTCTGGGAGAGGCTTCTCTTCTCACCGTGACTGAGACATAAGTCTCTGGTACCAGGGACTGTCTTAACGAGAACTCTCTCTGTCCCTTGTAACACAGGCTAACTGGCCACCACATTCATGGAAACAGATACAGAAAGTTATTTTAGATCACAGAATCACAGAATCAATTAGGTCGAAAAAGCATCTGATATCATCAAGATCAACCCTTGACTGAAGCTCACTGTGTCAACTAGACCATGGCACTGAGTGCCACGTCCAGTCATTTCTTGAACACAAGACGGTCAAAATAATTTCAGCAAGGCCATTATGGACAGTTTGCAGTTGCCCACAGCTCTGAGGGCCCTCTGAGGTGCTCCTTGGTCCCCCAGATATCTGCCCAAAACTGGCCAGTATCAGAGGGGTCCAGGAGCACTCCCTGGAGCATGAGCTAGGGACTGGTCCAGGGATCTCCACAGCACCCAAACTGCATGGGTTGTCTATGTTTAGGCATCTGAATCCCAGGCAGGTGTCCAAATGAGCTCTTCCTAAGGAGCTCCTTAGCATTTGCTAACTAAAGATAGAGTTTAGGCATTTGTCTGTGAATGCCTACACGTAAATATCTTCACACCAAACTGAATTCTTCTCATGATGTCAAATGTGTACCTCAATAGAAATTATCGTGACAAGGTAGAAAAAGACACAACCACATCCAAAGTCAATGTGTTTCATTTTGTACAATTTTATTCCTTGTTCAGATACCTGCACTAATTGCCTCCAATTAATTAGCTTCATCATTGTTACTTTACACACATTGAGCAAGCAAGGATAGCTAAGTAACTCCTTGATATCATCTCTTGTTCTGCACCTGGTATTATGTGCAACGCTGTCACCAAGAAGCAGATCTTTTGATACATCTGTCATATTGGAATATGGCAAAGACCGCTTTTCTGAGGAGCAGGGCGCAGAGCTCAGCAGGATGGATAAATACAGACATGGCTCTACTGCTGTTAGAAAATCAGCTGCTGCAGTAGTCCCTGACCATGCTCTGCTGGAGCCATATTCTGCATATCTATAGCCATACCCTGTGTAGCTACAGAGAGGAGTTTTGTTACAGCAGTGATAGTGAGGCTGATTAATGTAATTCCAGTCAGAGACCAGTCTATTTCTGTAATGCCAAGATAGCACCTTTTTAAATAAAATGAGCTCCTGAGTCTGGCTGAATGCTGCTAAGCCTCAAGAAATACAGAAGGGTTTATGAACCTCAGGATCATCTGTCCTCTCTCCATGTGTTCCTATCAGTTATTCCCCATCTGCCCCTCAACTGCACTGCGCCTGTGTTCCCTGTCCTCCCCTTCCCTACCTAGCCTGAAGGATGCTGTTGTCATTCACTCTGGACCTGACCTGCCACCTTTACTTGTGCTGCAATGCCAGTATCTTTGTCCTCTTTGGCCAGTCAACTCTTGCATGCAGAAACAGATTCTAAAACAACTGTCACCAGGTGTTAATTGGAGATATGCTGGGGCCTGTGATTTTGAAAGGACACCAGTAAAAACAATTAATGAAAACTTGTTATGTATGGAAAAGACTATTCCTATCTAGCAACAAAGGCAAAATTTTCTCAACAGCAGGAGGTCAGTGCAAAGGGAATGAAACATCTAATTATAGCTTAAGAAACTAAGATAATCACTTGTGGTGGTTTGTTGGGATAGACTTTGGGAATAGATTTCATCTGGGAACAGCGAGACTGGGCAAGTCTCCTGTGGCCAGGGCTAATGGGACATGAGGCAGGGCTGGCCAAAAGGCTGAATCGGCACATTCTCTTGGTGGCAAGCTAATGTGCTCAGCTCTGGTGTGCAAATTGATGTGCAGCTCTACCTACTCTGCAAGTGTGTGGCTTTCGGACAATCTACATCCGATGTCCAGGCAGATGAATGCAGACAGATGGAGTTTGGCTTTCGCTGCATTTCCTCAGACAGATGTACCACTTTCTCATTTATTTTTTCTTTTTCATATCATGTTTCCTGGAGTTTTTTGAGCAGTTAACTGAATATCTAATTATTAGGCAACTGTAAAACCACTGAAAAGGAAACAGTGAAGGATCTAGTAATAAGCAGGCATAGATGCCCCTGTTGGAAAGAGGCGCTTCAATTCCAGCCTTTGTGAATGACACTTTAATTGCTTTGTTTCTGCATTTGTGCTCTATTCACTACAAAGAAGGAAATAAGTGGGAATTGAAACATGGGAATAGATGCACTGGTCATAACTGAGCTGTATTGAAGTGCTGTGTACAAGCTGATGATTTTATAATGGGCCCATCTGCCCACCTCACAAAACCACTACAAAGATTGACAGGATTTGCAGCACCTGTTGGTCTAGTTTCAGCTTCAGAATAGCAAAAGGTGTTGAGTTTTGGAGTTTAGCTGCACCAGTCTTCATCATTTAGTTTCTTCTTGTGCTCTGTGGATGAGTCCTAAATAATTTTCTCTTGCCTTTTTTCTCTTGCCTTTTTTCTGGTTCCCCACTGAGATTTCTTTTTTTCCCCCCTACTACTGAAAGCTGGCTTTGCACCTGTTATGGCTCCTCTGTGTAGGTAAGGCTCTCCTTCCACTTTATCCACTTAGCAGAACTAGCAAGTTTAAGAGACATTTCCATGAACCTCTCTTTTTTTTTTTTTCTAGAAGTTCTAGTGGTTTTGACACTGCATCTTTCAAAAGATGTTAAGTATTCATCATAAAGTCTCTTTACACAGAATATATCAAGTTCTCTTGTAGTACAGTGATGAAGTGGTCTAAGTTTTCCACTCTTGCTGTAGATAATGTACATCTTGGGATCTTCTGTTACTGTGTGAACATCTTGCACTTTCAAAAAACGGTAAGTCATTCCTCAGTATATGAGTCTTCTCTGTAAGATGAGCATGACCAATTCTCATCATGGGATATGATCCTTCAGCTGCCCCACAGCTACTTACTTCAGCCTTAACTCCCAACCAGTCCTAATGCTCTTTGGCAATTTCCCCTACCTCTCATAAGCAACTTCTGCTCCCTGTGTCTACATGTCTAGGCTTGAAATAACTCCTGCTTTACCACCTTCATTGGAAAACCAAAAGTGCAGGCAGTTTTCCCAGTCTGGGTTAAACTCTGTACCTGCCTTTCAGCAATAATGCATTCTCTGAAAAGTTTTTCAATGCCATCACTTCTGTTTCTGTGTAAGCAGATTTCTGATGTCTACATGTTTATACACCTGACTGGCCCATCAGGCTCTGTTAAGTTTGGTTTACAGAGTGCTGCTTTGTTCATGGCTCTGTAATACCACCTTATTCCTTATCAAGAAAAGGCTTTTTTATTCCAGTTGCTTGCTCTCTGCCTTGGGAACAAGATTTCCTCTGAAAATTTTGTCTTTTTTCCTATCCTCATTTATATTCTCCAAATAAAGAGAAAGCAAGCAAAGCAAACACACACAGAATCTCTAAAGCATTGCAAATTGATCTTGTGTTGTCAGGGAATAGCGATGATTTAAGTTAAATGACAGGCAGGCAGAAGTCCTGCCTCACCTTTGCTATTCTTAAGAACTCCTGAGAGGACCTTCCATGTTCAGACATTCCATTTTACCATTTGCTTCTCATTTTCCTACAACTTTCCAGGATGGCCAGTGAAAGATGTCTCTTACATACAGTTTCTTGCATTACCAGCTCCCAGGCTGGCCCTGGCATTAAAGTGGAATGTGCCTCGCTGCTTTACAGATACCCTGGAGGATTGTATTGGTGTGGTGGACTTTGCTAGAGCACTCCAGTGTCATCCTCTCTAAGCTTGCTATGCTACACACATATAAAAGCAAAGTGAACTGTACATTTGCAATGTCAAAACTGAGTAACACAGTCACAGCCTGATAAAAATGTAGGCAATGGGAACTCAGGAAACTCAAGATTGGTTCTATCCTTGTATCAAATCCAGAAAAGCCTGTGAAAGACGTCTATTGGCAAGCTATAAAAGTAGATCTACTATGTGTGGGTAAGGACTCAAATATGGTCTACACAGCATGTCCTCAAAGTCCTGGCTGGTAGAAAACTGCTGACCGTGATGTGCCAGGGTCTTCTTCTGTTTCCATTCAGAATCAAAGACTTTGCCATCCAGCTCATGTATTTCCTAATCCCTCCCAGTGTATCACTGGCTTCCACCCACTACTTTGAAAATTATGTTGTTCCTCGGCAGAGACAGGTGCAATTATTCCCTGGTTAGATTATAAACAGAATCAGATAATGGCTGCCTTGGTGTTTAGATTAGGCATCTAAATTTAGTTCTTCTAAATGCAGGAAACTCTTTTCCACAAGGCTTAGTGGTATTTTTTTCTCTTATGGATGACATATTTTGTACAAGTGTCATTTGCATAATTACATAACTATGCAATTTGTATGTGCTACATACTACTTTGCACTTGTTTGAGACTATGTTAACAACTAAACTTCCCTGAGGGGATACAGGGTTAAGGGTGACATTCACTTGAACTCTGTCCTTGGGAGCACTAATCATTATGTGGCTGCATGGGAACTTGCTGTAACTCCTGTTATTTATTATCCTCAAGCAAAATAAATAAAATCACCAAATGATATAGATAAGTCTAAGGTCACAGAAGCAGAGCTTATACTTGACTTAAAATATCCTGTACAACTTTTATGGTTTGATTTCAAATTTAAATTTAAAATATTTCAACAAGTCTAGGTACTTGACATTGAAGTAACGCCATTATCTGTTGTAGGAGGTTTTGTATTACTGAGACTGACTGTCCTTGTGAGGCACTTCAGTAACAGTGCATAACTTAACTAAAGCTGGAAGTCCCTAATTGCTAAATGTGTGGACCAGCACGCTTAGCTTTCATGAAGTACATACACAGGGAGGTGATGTTGCTGAATTGATAAGCAGCAGCAAGTACAAGTCATGAGCAGAATGGGGATCTCCACTCTCATATCACAGTGTTGTGGTGCCTAAGCCTGTGGCCTTACAGTCTAAAATAAAGACAAAAGGGAGGTACTTGTTTCTGGGTGTTTTCATGCAAGCCAGTGAATATGATGTGACATAAGCAGTGTTGTTCTAGTGACATACACCAGCCGGATTTGAAATGTTATTGGTGTTTTTGTAGGATAATATTAGGTTGATTGCTATTTGGGAAAGATCAAGTTAAACTTCTCTGTGGTTTAGTAGTTAGATAATTTATGATCTCACTTGTACATCAGAGGCTCAAAAGCACTTGCCTGGGAAACCCACAGTACACTGAAGCTGGGATTTTGTTTCCTTATGAAGGATGGAAAGGAATTGTTGGTACTTACTGTAGGTCTCTGGAGGTTGTTCCTACACTTGCAAGAAGTTCAGTGCCATAGGAAGAGATCCAGCTGATGCTGAGGACTCCCTGAGGGCATTTTTTTTCCCATTTCAGGTGAGTTTTACTTCAAACTAGCTCTGTTCTGGTCCAAAGGACAAAATGGTCATTGCAGCTGGAGGGCAGTAAATGTGTTCCTCAACCCCATCCTCCAGTTTGATTTAATTTGAAAAGAATCTGGTTAATTGTAAAAGTATCCTCTGAGGCCTTTCCATCATATGAATGAAAGCATGCTAAGTGGCAGCAACTGCACAATCTGCCTTCAAAAGCATGTTCATGATCTGAACTAAAGCACAAATGTAGGCATACTCTGTACTAAAATAAACACAGCTGCACTAAAAGGATTCATTTTATGTCAGAGTCCCATAATTTGGGATTTGGCAATAAAGTCCTTAGTAAGCCTGAAATATGGCAACTTGCCCCATAGGCACTTCAGTATAAATGTCTGGATTTATTATTTTATTGCTTTTAATATTTTGCAGATTGCTGGAAAAAGAAACTTAGAACATCCTGATCTAATTTACTAATTGCGTGAAAGATCAGCTGTAATAAACTATGTAATTGTACAGGGAAATGGTGATTTCTGTCCAAGCATATTTTGCACCCATATTTCCTTTTTCTGTGGTATTCCATTCAGATGCTGCTGAGGTTTTATAGCATGCTGTAGTTTTACTGAACTGCCTGCTCACTGAATATTAGGAATATTTGCACATATGCAGCATTTAAGGAAATATAAATTCATTTCTGCTGAATTTTTTTTCAATAAGCAAATCTAATTCAGCTTGCTGTTCGATTTCAGTATGGCAGTTTAATATCTTTTTTGCTTAATGTAACCAGCTTGCTATAAAAAAAAGAAGCAATTTAACACTAACAGATTTTTTTTCCTAATCTTTCATCACAGTTTCTATAAATCGATGTAAAAGTAGGAGGATAAAAAATTATCACTAGCTGAAAATTACCTTGATTGAAATGTGAGGCATATAACTCACCTAGAGGTGCTGGAACTAGAGCAGTGAAATGTGGTTCCAATGAAAAGTTATAGATTAGAGATGCAAGACTGTGGGACTGCCTGCCTGGTGAATGGTTTTACTCTCATATATATAAAGGTCATTGAGTTCCTGAACTCATAGAGACTAAAACAATTAGATTCTGTCTCATCAGGTCTCAAGAGAAAAACACTTTGAAACTACTCTCCTTAGGATGTAACATTATAGCTGAATTTCCTATCACCAGAAAATTTACCTTCTCATTTGCAGATATAAGAAGGAAGGAATAGCTAACCAATTAGGAAACTAATGGTCTTGAGCTAATTACTTACAAAAGTTTGTTGGCATGCAGGAGCCACAAGTTCAAGCTCCCCTTCTCATCATGCAGGCCAGCTGTATATATGGCAGTTTTCTTGAGGAATTACTCTCTGCTGGCCTGGGTTGATTGGTCCATCTCAGTTCAGCAAATAATTTAAATTCTCGTTTTCAAGAAGGGATTTTTATCTGGTCCTCAGACTCCTCTACATCTTAGAAACCATGCCTAAAACAGGTCTGTTTCTATGAACGGCAGTGTTGATGGAGCAATATGTTCCTGTGAGAACACTTTTTGCCAAGCCAACTGTAGTTGGGCTTTTATCTTTCACCTCTCAGATACGTTATTGCAATCTGTTTGATGACTTGCACACTTTCCCACATAAGGTCAGATTGCTCAGTAGCAATGGTTTCAGGGTCACTTTTCACTTAAATGAACATTCAGTTTCTGAGATACAGCTAGAAACCAGCTTTAATGAAGAAATTACCACTGTGCAGTCAATAAACAAGCTATCTGAGTACTTTAATCTGGAACATAGGGTTACCTGATGTTTTTATTAGAAGGGACATATGTGATGATGTGAGACTTTTTCAAAGCAGCTGATTCTCTCAGCTTGAAACTCTGTGTCAGAAACCAGTGAATAATCCCTCCCCGTGAAGTTTTTCCCTTTGTTCCTAGCACTTCACCATGACCCAATGGAATCCCAGACTCGTCTCAGTTTGCATACGGCTTGTCTGCAACATCACTTGAATGTATTACATCCCTAATGCTGATGTACTCTAAATTTGTCAAAGTACTGTGGCTAGACAAGCTTAAAATCAAAATAGGAAAGCAAAGAGAAAAGCTCTTGATTACAGAGATGGAGATGCTTCTATGAAAGCATCAGATTAAGCATGGTAAACTTGTGTCAAAAACTAATCTGTCCCCCAAGCACTTCAGGAAAAACTGCCTTGGTAGCTGCAGCTGAGGATTAACTCTGTGGTCTCTCCCGAGGCAGAGTCCTCTGGAGCTGAGCAGATGCCCCTGCTCTGGATCGCCTCATGCCATCGCTTATCACATCATGCCCCTGCATGCAAATGAGTCTTCAAAGCAACTTGCTAGGAAGGTCTGCTTTCCCCTCCTCCAGCTAATCAATTTAGAGAACCTTATCGTAGCACACTTTGGTGTTTGTGCAAATGCAAATGAAGCCTTGTTTGAGCTTTTCCTGTGACTGAGATAAACAAAGCCCTTCTGATGTGTTGGTTTTCCATACCCTGCTCATCCTCTGTTCTCAGAAGCTGTTAGAATTGCAGTTTTCTGTCTCCTCCCTTCCTGGACACAGAGCTCTGTGAATCTTTTTGTGGTGTCACAGCAATCTCACATAATCTCACAGAATGGGTAAGGCTGGAAGGTCATCTGGTCCCACTTCCCTGCTCAAGCAGGGCCATCCCAGAGCACATGGCACAGGATTGTGTCCAGGTGGTTCTTGAACATCTCCAGTGAGGGAGACTGCACACCTCTCTGGGCAATCTGTGCCAGTGCTTGGTCACTGCAAAGGGAAGTTCTTCCTTGTGTTCAGGTGGAACTTCCTGTGCATCAGTTTCTGGCCCTTGCCTCTTGTCCTAAGCTTGGCAACTCCGGGAAGAGCCTGGCTCTTCTTGGCACCCTTCCTTCAAATATAGACTCTGATGAGGTCCCCTCTCAGTTGTCTCTCCTCAGGGCTGAACAAGCTGACCCAGCTCCCTCAGCCTCTACTCGTAAGAGAGATGCTCCACTCCCTTAATTGTCTTTGTTGCTCTCCACTGGACCCAGTCTGGGATCTCCATGTCTGTGTTGTCCTGAGACAAGACACAGCACTCCAAACAGACCTCACTGGGGCTGAGTAGAAGGGCAGGATCCCCTCCCTGCTGGCAATGCTGTTCCTTATGCACCCCAGATTCATTGGCCTTCTTGGCCCCCAGGGTTCATGGGCCGCTCGTTGTCCACCAGGACCCCCAGGCCCTTCTCCTCAGAGCTGCTTTCCAGCAGGTCGGCCCCCAGCCTGTGCTGGTGCCTGGGGTTGTTCTTGCCCAGGTGCAGGACCCTGCATTTGCCCGTGCTGAGTTTCAGAGCGTTCCTCTGCCCATCTCTGCAGCCTGTCAAGGCCCTTCTGAAGGGCTGCACAGCTCTCGGGGGTATCGGCCACTCCTCCCAGCTTTGTGCCATCAGTGAACTCGCTGGAGGCCTCTGCCCCTTCCTCCAAGTCATTGATGAATATGTTAAACAATGCTGGGCCCAGTATTGAACCTTGAGGGACACCACTAGCGACAGGCCTCCAACTAGACCCTGTGCTATTGATTATGACCCTCTGGGATCTGCCATTCAGCCAGTTCTCAATCCCCCTCACTGTCCACTCATCCAGTCCACGCTTCCTGAGTTTGTCTATCAGGATATTGTGAGAGACAGTGTTGAAAACCCTGCTGAAGTTGAGATAACCAATATCCACCACTTTCCTCTCTGCTCCATCACTGTTCTGAGCTGAGGCTGAGTGGCTGGGAGCTCCCTGGGTTCTTCTTCTTGCCCTTTTTGAAGACTGGGGTGACTTCTGCTTTATTCCAGTTTTCAGGTACCTCCCCTGATTCCCACGACCTTTCAAAGATGACAACGAGCAGCAGGTTGGGTCTAGTCAGCATATTGGGCCCTCCATTCCTCTCAAAAGGGAGTCACTTATTCTTTTTCATGGTTTTTTTTCAGGTATTTACTACTTTACCTTCTTTTTCTTAATTGAGGAGGTTGTGATGTGGGGCATAAGCGTGTCAGAGTGAGGCTCCAGCTCAATCTCTTCCTCAGAGGCCTAATATTTTTTAGTCTTGCTGCTTCATCTCTCAGCTCCACCACTAGGCCAACACAGGTTTATAGAGGATATTTGCAGTCATCTTGCAGTGTGTGGTAAATTGCTGGCTTTATACCAGGGTTGTGCAAGGCGTATTAAGAATACTCATGCCAATGTGGTGTTTTGCTCACTGCCCACCATTGCAGTTTTCTGAACAGTCTGACATAATACAGTCTTCTGTTCACCCTTGAAAGCAATGTCTGCATGTAAGAGCAACTATAATATCTCACTCTCTTTCTGCCTCCTTATATCCAACACATCCATACATATCTATATATCCAGGTTTAAATAAAGAGAGGTATTAAGCAGAAAAAACAAAGAGACTCACAGAAGATGAGCTGGCCTAATACTGTTTCTTTTAACTAGCCATAAAATTTTGATGTAGGGTATGCTCAGGGGAAGTGTACAATGGGAATATTTCCCCTAAATAGTGGGCAGAAATTTAGACCATGTTAAATAAAGCTTTTGCAAGGTGAGTGGGAATACTGTAGTATAATATGTATTGCCCATAACTAGAAGGTTGTACGATGGTTGTGTGATGGAAGTATCTGTATAGAATTGGAATTTTTTTTGATAGATAGATAGATAATTAATAGATAGTTTGGTAGGTAGATAGATAACAGAGAATGGAAGCTAAAGCAGATTTCCAAGCATTTAAACTCTGCTGCTACTTAACAGCACAATCGATAGTTCTGAAAAGGGAAAGACATTTGCAATGCTAATTGCAATTCACAAGTGGGGGTGTACTGAGTGGGTGGAAGAGTTGTTTGCTTGCCGAGGGACACTGCAGAGCTGCTGAAGTTCTGATACTAGTAATTCTTTTTGTAAAACAATTATCTGGCTGTCCTGAGCACAGGAATAATTTTTAAATCAAAGAAATCAATGAGGTTGGTACTTCCTCAGGTAGTGATTTTGTGGCAGGTTGTTCTGGTTGTCTCAGTGCTCCCACTGAGATGGAGAGCTTCCAGACATGGAGCTCAATAGTCTTTACTAGGTCTTAGTGGTCTACAAGGCTTGTCTCTTCATCCAAAGTTTTGTCAAATATGTATTGTCTTTTCCTATTTTATGGTATCTACTTTTTTATTTCTGAAAAATAATGGTTATTTTTACCTTTGGTGTGACCTGAATCTGCCAGCCTTATTTAATCTTCTTTAACCTGAGTAGTGCTCTACTCTGTGCATACAGGTTTGTTGGCTCCAGTTGAAGCACTTGCAGAATAAAGTACACACCAGTGTGACAGAGGATGACAAAACTGAGATCTTTACTTCTCTCTCCCTCCTCAAGCCAGGGTGAATGTTCCCTGGAGTCCATGCCATGAGGACATATGTTTGTGTGTATAAGAGCACAGTGCAGAATCATTTTGGGGAGGACGAAAAAAATAATAATTCTGATGCCAAGTCTTGTTAATGTCGACTCTCAAAAGTGTCAGTGATCTCTGAGCGTGTGGGAGCAAGGAATAGCAAAGGCACCTATCCCCTGGCTCTCTGCAGTTTGCTGCTGGCCTCCCAGTGACCCGCAGGCTGTCCAGGTACAAGCTGGGGTTGGATGTGGTGTTGAGGGAACGTTACCATGTGCACTCAGATGCAATTCGTAATTGGGTCTAGGTGAGAATTTCTGGTTTACACGGGGTAAAAGGTACATGTCTGTGGCATACAGTTTTAAATACCTGAAATAAAATTTTTTAAAGGTCAAATTGAAATACGTATGGGGTCTTTTTGATTATTTTTCCCCTGACAGCTGATATAAGAGCAGCTACTATTGGTTATACATGCTCTAATCATTAAGAAATGGAGGTACAAAATTTCCTTTCTAAACAAATTTGGAATTAGAGCAAATTTTTTTATTTCCTAAAGCAAATCCACATTTTTCTGGAAAAAAGTCCTGAAATTTCTAATTAACTTCTGTTGAATTCAACAAATAATTACGGGAAAAGGGAGAACCTTGAAAAGGTAATAGATTTTCTTTTTCCACTTCAATACAGTGTTCTGAAGCTATTTTATTACATTCAACTTTACAAACCAGTTTAAAAAAGCCATAAAAGAAATGCAATAATTAATCTCAAAGCATCTTAATAATCTCCAGCTTTTCCCTGAAAAAGCTTATCTCCTCTTTAGTCAAAGTAAAATGTATTTATTACCTTCAGCAGTGTGTGAACATAATTACTCTGAAGTTCCTAATGTATCTAATACTATAATCTTAAATGTCTACATTGCCTTGGACCAACACTCTGCATAGTCCTTGCCTGTAATCTCTGGGTAAAGCTGGAAAAATGTGGCTGATTCTAGTGGGGTTAGTTAGAATATGTCCAGGAGTGGCTGCTAGCCCAACCCAGCCAAGGACTGATACCAGAAAACCTGGAGGCTGATGAAGAAGCAAGGAACGGTGACTTAGGTTCCCTGTGTGATAGTACAGACAAGTGTAATGGTGGGAACAGAGTCCTCCTTTGTTTCTCTTTCAGAGGGTTTCAAGAATCTTGCTGCTAATATTTGTTTGTGTTGCAATGTCATTCAGTCTCCCTCAGGAGGACTGAACCTGGTTGTTCTGGCCATGAACTGAGGGTGGCAAGAAGAGGGATCAGGCAAAGGGCACTACAGGGACAATCTAGCACAGGGGCGGTTCAGGATCTGTGCTCCAAATAGCGACTTGCCCTGCAGGCTCTAGGTACAGTGGCTAGATTGCACTTGTGGTTTTAAAAAAATGTGACTTTCTCTTGGAAATATAGGGAACAGAGGAATTCTGAAAGCACTGGTTCTGCATACTGATCTGCAGTTTGTAGATCATAGAATCATTGAATGGTTTGGGTTGGAGGGGACTTTAAAGATCATCTGTTTCCAACCCCTCTACTATGGGCAGGGACACCTTCCACTAGTCCAGCTTGCCTGGTTCAACCTGGCCTTGAACACTTCCAGGGATGGGGTGTCCACCACTGTTCTGGGTAACTTGTTCCAGTGCCTCACCACCTTCACAGTAAAGAATTTCTTCTTAATTTCTAACCCAAACGTCTTTCATCTTAAAGCCATTCCCCTATATGCTATCACTGCATGTCCTTGTGAAAAGTTCCTCTCCACCTTTCCTGTAGGCCCCTTCAGGTACTGGAAGACTGCTGCAAAGTCTCCTGGAGCCTTCTTCAGGACGAACAACCCCAACTCTCAGCTTTTCTTCACAGGAGAGTAACGCACTGTGTGCGGTTTGTGAAGGGTTGCTGTGTTTCCCTGAAACGTCCCTGGTTATGGGATCGTTCCGGAGGGTGCAGTACCGCACTCCAGCAAGCTTACTCCTTTCACCTGCGCAGCTCTTAGGCACGGACTCACACACACACACTGGAGCCGGATAGCTCAGCGTTACCAGAGGCAGACTGAGGAGGGCTCTCCCGTATGCCATGTATTCCACGGACGAGGTTTATTGCATCCTACCACGAAGGGAGACCAGAAACAAAAGAGACTGGACCACCTAGGGTCCAGGTTTTTGTACTGGAGCGGGGCAAGCATCAGAGACCAATGATCTGAGGGCATGGGGGTGGTACAAAAGTGGGACTAGGGAAAGGGAGCCAGTGGGGAAGATCTGAGGGCGTGTTGGGTAACAAGCCAGTTCAGACAGACCAAGTCTGCATAGCACCACAAAGTCTGACAGGAGAGGCTTTTCCTTTCTCACTATATTTGGGGGTGTTCTTAAACCTAGTCACCTCCACAGGAGAGGTTCTCCAACTTTCTGCTCATCTTCATGGCCTCCTCTGGACTCTCTCTAACAGAGCCACATCCTTATGTTGGCGGTTCCAGAGCTGGATTCAGTACTCCAGCTGGGGTCTCATGCGAATGGAGTAAGAGGGGGAGAATTACCTCCCTTGGCCTGTGTTTCGGTTTTGGAGACAAAACTTCAGGAGTAAACACTCCAGAATGAGTGTCTCCTCTGAAGGGAAAAGGGCCTCCCCTTTTCCTCCACCAATAAGACAAGTGGGTCACAGCAAGTGAAAGTGGAAAAAAACAAACTGTTTATTAATACCAAACAAAACAGGGTAGAACAGGGAAAAAAACCCCTCAAAATACAACAAATTCCTGGAGAGGGAACAGACACACGGGCTCGGACCAGCTGGGACCACCCCGCGGGCCTGCCGGGGCCACCCGCAGGCTCCCTGGACTGGCGAGGAGGGAAGGGAGGCAGTGAGGCAAGGGAAGGGAAAGGAAAAGAACAAGAAAAACCAACAGAACCTTTTTCCCTCTAGCTGGAACACAAAAGAAACGCAAAAAGCTGCATAGTGCTCCCAGCGCACTCCCTCCTGAGCCCTGCCAAGACCCCACAGTCCTGAGCCGTCGGGCCCCACCGTTGAACCAACCCGCACCTGGGCCCCGTGGCTCTGGCCCCCGGGTCCATTTTAAAGACACATTGTCCTTGGGCGTTGAGCAGACAGTTAAGGAATAAAGCAGCTTCATAACATAACCCCAGCCTTCATAACATCATCAGCCTGCTGGCCACATTCCCTAGGGATTTCCTAGTTTGGTTTGTAACAAGATAAATGGACCAGTTAATGAACTATCAGTGGGTCATTACATCCTGTGTAAATATTGAAAAAGTCAACAAATAAATGCAGTGGACACCAGTTTAAAAAAATCAACATTGATGAATAGCAACAGGACTGAAGCACAGTAAGATTCCTCTTCGAGGAAATGCTCCAAATGAACTCTAATAAGGTGTGTCTTACATGGGAATGTGAGATTCCTTTAAAAGGCTCAGCAGTGAGGGCTCATCTGTTTTCTTGCGATCCAGCTGAAGGGGAGGCAGCTTGGGGTGAGGGAAACGTGCCCAAATTGGGCACTAGGCTGTGCCACTGGTCTGGGAAGGCTTGCTCAGATTGGAGGGCCAGGTGGCTGCTTTCATGTGATGAAATAGAGCTCAAGTTAACGAGCTGACAAGACTTGTAGCTTGAACAGGGCACAGATGTGGTACTCCTGCTCCTGGATGTGAATTGTCTGGAGTGGAGTGCTTCAATACCAAATGAACTTTCTGAATGAAACCCCCTGGGCACAAAATTATATTTTCCAATGAAAGTTTATTTTCTCTGAAAATTTCCAATCAATTATTCAACTCTCCTGCTAGTTTAAGCTTGTAAAAATGTTTCTGTGACTTGCCAGCCACCTCAGGCTGAGGTTTGGGTTACTTTCCCTATTTGCACTTCATCATTACTTCATTATTTCTAACATTCTTTGGAAGTTATTGTTCATTTAAATTGAAAGATCAGTGGAACTCATTGCAAGATTATAAGGTTAATCTGCACACCTGTACAGAGATTCTTCTTTCTAAAAACTCTTGAGTATTTCTTCTGACTTTCACAGACATCCAGGCATTACTGAGGCTGTGACCAACGCTCTTCCTGCCTAACCCTACAGGCCAGTGATTTCCCTCAACTTTCCTTGGGTGTACATCTAATTTTAAATAAAGCAAACTCACCCTTTCCATAGTCAAATATTAAAATTTGGTTTAAACAACATTAGGGCTGTGATCTAAAATCTAGGCCGTGTTAAAAGAAAATTGATGCTTTCTCCTTTAATCACATGGGTTTGTGTCTTGGCACATGCTTGGCATGTGCATTGTCAGATTAATTGTGGTAGGATTTACAATTTCTTGAAATTCAGTGCTTCATCTTTCATTTTAGCAAACCTCATTAACTCTTGAATCACAGAGCTGCTCACAAGGGTAGCAGTCTTGTGACAATACCAAAAGTAGTGTAGCAAACACGTGTACATCAGGTGGAATAACATGGCAAAGTGATTTTGAGGAGAATAGCACATGCCAGTCTTCACTTATGGCTACTTTCTGTTAGAAGCTGGGAGGAATTTGCTAAGACAGATTCAAATTCATAAATAAAGATTAAAAAAAAAGGAAAAATGTAAGAAACTCTTTCAGTGAGAGTTGAGCCTTGGAGAACTAAAGCATAGAGCAATTCTTTTAATATTTGGATATTAGAAAGAGAAGTAAAACTGTTCTATTTCCTTCAAATAGATATGTCAGATTTTTAAGAGCTAAACCATTCTATTAAAACAATAACAATTTCTAAACTAGCTCAGATTCAACTTGAAAAAACCTGGAAGTATCTTGACGATGGGAATAAGAATCTGTTTTTTGTCAGCAGAGTGACAGCAGCTTCTTTTATGACTTTAGAAATGAAGAAACTAAAAATGTGTTGTGTTATGTTGCAAAAGAAGAAGCGAACTCAAAGTCCTCCAACATAACTTTATTTTGCAGTCCCTGGTTAGGAGGCATAGCTATAATTTAAGAATGAAAAAGACTAAATGTTCTTCATGTGCTCATTCTTTTTTTTTTTTTCCTAATATATTGAAAAAAAGTGCTTAGCACAATCAAAACTGTGTGAGTGATAATAGTATTTTTGGTTTTGGAGTGGGGGTTCACAGTGTTTTGGGCAGTGGTTAACATAACAGGGTTGTAATCAGAGAGTTCAGATGTTGCATATAATGCATAACAGTAGGAACTGGCCCTGACAAATCTGTCACCCTATAAAGACCGTATCTCTGGGGAGAGGCTGTGGGACATCCTTCCCAAGCAGCAGAACTACAAAGTGTGGCTGGGTGTGCCAGAGATGCTGTATTCAACAGCAGGATGCCTCAAGCCGCAAGTCCCTCTGATTGATTTGGTTTGCTCAGGTTGTCTTTCCCAACACTTGCCTCACTGTGTTTCTCCCTTAATGCCTCCTCCTGCATTTTGGCCTCTGTTCTGCACAGACTTCCGTGTGGTTGCAGTGCAGTGCAGGGACAGACTCTCTAATGGCTCCAAATGTGCCACACAGAGCTTACAGCAGCCTGGGGCACTTTGATCTGCTTCTGGCATCTGACATTTGCCTACCCAGCTCAAGAACTGGTGATCAGGCTGTTGAACCCCCTCGTTCTGTATCAGCACGTCTCTATTCCACTTTTCCTGACTCACAAATCAAATATTTCATTCTTCAGCACCACGAGAGGCTCCCTCAGCAACTGACATATTTGACAGCCACACTGCACTTCAAAGAACTTCACAGGGTTGTTAGCAGTAGCAGGGATTTTCACAAAGTTGTATTTTTAGCACAAAGTCTGAAAGAATGACTTGACATATAGTACAGTGATCATAACCTTACTCTAAGCACAATAGGCTGCTTAATTTATAACTTCTTTTGGAAATAAAAATTCAACATGGAATACTTAGCAACGTCAAATCTTCTATGTAAGAAACCCAGAAGTGCAGAAATGCTGTGTGAGCATTTATTAAAAGTAGCTCTGATTGCGTTTTTCATTCCATAGTCTGACTGATGACCTAGTTTTCTCTGTATTGTTTATTTTGTGGATTTTTAGCTGCTAACATTACTGTCAAAGATACACCATTATGAGAATACATTAGCGGACTGGTTTAAGCTAGATATTTTCTGTAGTATTTGGACCAAAGGAAAAGAATTCTGTTCTGGAACATTCATTATTTGAAATAAATTCCAGAGAACAATGGCAATATATTAAATCTCCCTGTCTGTTGAGTGCCCATGTGTCTTCTTTTTGACTCATCCAGGCATGTGGCCAATGATGAGTATTTCTAAAGGGAAAAATTATCTTTAAAAAATACAGCAGAATATAGCAAGGTCAGTGAATTGGCAAAAGTTGTTCCACCTGCTCTTGGTCATCTCTCTTCTCCTTCTGGCTTTCCCCATTTTATCCTTTTAATTTGCCTATTTCTTCCACATGGTATCATCCATCCATTCTAGGTACTTAATTCAATGAGGAATGGGAAACTGAAGCAAGTAGAACTTGAGCTTGCCATTGTCCTAACGTATTGGTTTGCATGGTATTGTGTACAGACATCGTCTTTTTGTTTCTTATTCTTTTTTTGAAGCATTTTCTTGTGTGGATGTGCCTCACCCACTGTGTTACCCTAAAGATGGGAATTGACCCCATGTGATTAATCTGTTATCTCTTTTGGCCTTCTCTAGGCTGATGTTCACAGCTCTGTTGTAGCTTGCGCGAGCTCACTGCAAATTTACTCAGCTAATATCACCAGAAATGCTTGTCTAGACACTTGGCAAATGTTTGTGGTGTATATTCAGACTCATCTGAGTGTGAGCAGTGAGTGCGTGTGTTGTGGACGGAATTTGTCAGGCTACTGTTTACATGGTGGCTCTTAATTCAAACCCACGCCGCTGTGAATTGTTGTGGATGCAGACTCTGCTCTGTGCATGCCCTTGGTGCAGAGGCTGTGCTGCTGCCCCAGCTCTGCTCCCTGCAGCCTGGTGGCAAGGCTTCACCATCACAGATCAGAGTGTGCCTCTGGGGTCTCTAAAACAGGCAGTGAGTTGGGTTTTGTTGATTAACACAGGTTAACATGAAATAAGACTACTGAAAATTCAAAGGCTGCTGTAGACAATTCAGAGAGAGAAAAGGATTTTTCTGTGTCGGTCTTCCTGGGGTCTTGCTGAATGAGTGTTACAACATTTTCTTTTCTCTTATGTCATGTGTACTTGTCAGCACTACTCCCCGCTCCAGAAGGAGGTATGTAAATGACATGTCCTCTATCACGTTGCCTTAAATTTGGTTTTTCTGCACTACTATGAATGTGAAAAATTAATTTCAGGAATACTAATTTGTTCATTTCAGTTCCCACATTTAATGGATTTAGTGTTTTTTTTCTTTTGTTTGGTTTTATTTTCCCCCCTTTTTTAAAACATTAATAGGTGTGCTGAGTCTTTTATCTATTTTTCTTGTTTATCCTAGACACATAGAAACACATTTCTAGAAGTTGAATAGAAGTATATCAACACTGTATAAGGCTTTCTGTGGATTTATCCACCATGTTTCAAGTTAAACTGGGGGATTTATTTGTGTTGCATATTCTTTCATTATGTGAGTTTGTCTACAGGACAGAAAACGTCAAAATAAAGGTTTTTATTCAAGGAAGTATTGTGAGGTTTTCTCCTTTCCTTTCGTAAAGGATATGAAACAATGAAATACCACAAATACTAAAACCTCTTAATATGAAGAATATAGTCTCTCTAAAATCTAGGTAGCATTTTCTTGCATCTAAATCCATATTCTATGAATCTTTGATGTGACATAAAATTGTAACTGCTGAGGTGGAGAGCAGGACAGGAAGTCACAGAGAGCAGCAGCTGTCTGTTATCTTTCCTCATTTCTATCCTAGTGCTGATGGAGGGAAACCTCTTTTAGGATTCTTTTATTTATGTTTTTTCTAACTACATTTTAATTTCTTAAACCCTTAGGTTAATCTTAAGTACAACAAAGATTTAAAATGAAACAGACCCTGTAAGTGAGCAGTGGTGCATGTTGCAGGTGTGTAGGCATCAGAGAGCATTTTCCTTTCCTCACCTGCCTGACCCTAACCCTTCTGCAACGTCCGCAGCCTCTCCTCGACTCCTTCCTACCAGATGTGTCTCCCTGCCTAAGCCTATGCTGTTTTGTGATGGTTATCTCAGGCTGTGGGGAGTGGAGACCTTATTTTCCAATCCTGTCCCCTTTAAAAAGATCTGGGTTGCTGGGGTTACAGATTACACGTTGAAAGGATGGTACTTACACAACCACCCAGTGGGAACCCAGATAACTACTGGATATGAGTTTTTCTTTCATCTATCCCATTCTTACAAGCCTTAAACCTATTTTGTTATGTTACTTGCATCTCCAAGTTGAAGTGGGCATTTTCACCTTAACTTCAGTCTTAGTATGCGTATTTTTAAAGACCATGCTTGTTTTTTATATTGATTCAGGAGGCCCAGTGACTGCTCATGCTGTGCACTGCCCTAACAGAGACTATAGTAAGAAGCACAGCATCTCTGTATGCGTTTGGGTGGGCAGTTAAGTTAGAAGGGTAAAAAGATTCCTCTGCTGCTGAATGCTGGTCCCTGAAGGCAGGCTGTAAGTCTGTAATGTGGTTGTTTTGCCATTTTCCCCAGCCACTGAGGCAGACAGTCAAGCAGTGCCTTTAGCTCATAGATTTGATTTATCAATTAGGCCAGGAGGATTTATTTTCAGTTCGCAAAGTGAATCCAATCTATCAGCATAGAGGGTGGTAGGGAGCATGTTCAGCTGGTGAAAACTGATTGATGTGGTGTGTTTTTAGCTCCTCAGCTTGCCTGTGATTGAGAAGGCAGTGCAGATAGCAGGACGAGATCAGCTAATGTCTGGAGCATGGTATTAGCCTGGGCCACGTACTATCCCATCTTGATCCAGGCTTTCCAAAAGGCCTCTGAAATCAGCAGAACCTCATTAGTGTGAGACTGTACGCAACTGTGCAAAACCCACCAGACTTGGGTCTATGCCATTGGAGCATGGGACCAGCTTAGAGCAATCTGCCCCACTGACAGAGCAACTGCAGGTTGAGATATCCACCCCTGCAGTGATTTTGAGTTCATCCTTTATTCATAGTGTGGCACTGCAGCTGAGGGACGCTGTTATAAATGTTACTGCTCTTGATGCCAAAAGACCTCTGAGTTGTTGTGCTTGTAGCTGGGAGAAGAAATGTGTTTGAATCTTTTTTAAATTATATACAGGTGTATTTGGTGAGCTGGGATTTGGATTCTGTAGGTGATGAGGAAACCACAGAGAGATTAAAATTAATACATTGCTGCATCAAGGTGGGCTTGTTTAGCTGCAGCACAGTTCCTCACTAGTGAAGGAATGTGGATTACGGGCTTTGATGGAGAAACAGTTGTGCAATCTTTGAATATCTGTCTCTAAATATGACATTTTAATTTCAAATCTGTGGTTCAGAAACAATGAAAATTTATTGAGCAAAACAGAGCAAGCAGAAACTTCCACCTTTAAACCAAATGGCCAAGTTAAACCAGCTGAGATGGTAACCTTTCTGTTCTCCAGCTTTCCCCAGGTATAAGAAACTGCCCAAATTCAAAACCAACAAAAAAAATCACATAGGTTATCATAATGTAGAAAAACATTCTTTTTCATGATGAGGGTCATAACTTTGCATCTTGACTGAATAGTAATGAATCAAGTAAAGAGTATTAACTAAAAACTAAGTTTTAATTAAATCCACAGCAGTTGCTATTTTTCAATGTACATGGGAAGAGGCAGGGTATGATATATTTCCTTGATTGAAGAATTTTCAAGTTCCAGCTGGACAGCACTTTAATTAACTTCATCTTCTCCCTTTTCTCAGCTGAGGTCTCATTCCATTATGATTCTGAATCAATCTTAAATGTAACATTTTGGAAAAGACAGCTTTCTCACTGTGTGAATGCTAAACGTGTTTTTTCTTCAGTAGGCTGAAAACCTTCAAACTTGGAATTCTTAAGGTGGCAAATGTGGGGAAGTGGAAAATCCAGGGTGAATGTGGGGAAGTGATGTGGGGAAGCCAGAGTGAAGATGACGGATGTGGGAAGTGTGTCCCATAGAAGGCTGGAGTGCAGCACATGCTTTTAATGGAGCTACTCCTGTTTCTGCTGTTTGCCAGCTGTAGTGTGGCACTGGGGATCTGCTCAGTAAAATGATAACACTTGCACAACAAACTGTTTGTCCCTGGCTGGTTGACAAACCGAGAGCAGCAGTATCATTGCTGAACAAGAGCCCAGAGTCTCCTCCTTGTCATCCTCTCACACTGAGCTAATTGCCAACAGTCGAAAGACAGCATCTATTTCACAGGTTAAAGTTGAAAGAATTTGTAGCAAGTACCTGAGAGCCCTGGTCGAGGTTTTCCTCAAGTCTGATAAAGGATGTGGATAAATCTTCATGAGGGCTTTGCACAACTCAGGCAAAAGGCTGGAGGAAGGGACTTGTCACTAGTGGCAGCCAACACCAATCCTTCCTTCCCTGACAGTCACTGGAAATGTATTTTATAGCACATTTCACTGGGTAAAATATGACAGGTGCTATGCATGTAGTAACAATAATTTATCTTTTCAAACAGTTTAGATTTCAAGAGAATGATACCAGCCAAATGGGGTTGGCCTTTGTAAACTGATCTGTTGGGAAGGCTCTCTTGGAAAGCCAAGTGCAATGCGTGGGTATCCACACCATGTTTTAGAGCTGTGACTTTATTTCTACTTGGAAATGGCAGAATTAAGACAGACAGGGTGTCAGCAGACTAATAACATCTAAACCAAGCAGTTGTCTGTGAGTTTGGCACATCAGAGAAGTCATGCCACACCATGTCACGTGTAATGTTAGGGAACATGATGTTTCAATTATTAAATCAAGGTTGAAACTTAAGAGATTGTATTTTTTTCCTCTGGATTTTGGTTTAGTGAGTTTCCTTTTTCTTCCCCTTGTCAGTATTATAGATAGGATAGCTTGGGTCTCAGTGTTTTTTATGAAAGCTTCTATTGAGTCTTCCAATTATCTAGTTTATTTGGATTATTACAGTTAGAGTTACTGAGATCTCAGAGGCAATACTACTGCCAGTTTATTTCTTTTTATTTCTTTTTGTTAGTGCTGCTTGTAGTGTTACCTCTAGGACAAAAGAAGGGGAAGCTTTGAGTGGAGGTGTAGTTGTTTAGCTCTCTCTTCCTTGCTGAGACAAAATATGGCAGTGCTGCAGTGCAGTGGTACTCGAGCTGGCATTAAAATAATTATGTTGGGCACTGGAAGTATGCTGGCTACAGCAGAGTGGAGTCAAGTGCATTCTGATTTTCCCTGCCAAAAGGCTTAGCAACTTGGGCACCAATGAACTAATAACAATAGACAGCAGTGTCGGAATAGGATTTTATGGGGGTGTTGTGGTTTAACCCCAGCTGGCAGCTCAGTCCCACACAGCTGCTCTCTTACTCCCCACCCTGCCTCAAGTGGGATGGGAAAGAGAATCAGGGGGGGAAAAAGTAAAACGTATGTGTTAAGAACAATTTCATAATTGAAGTAAAATATAACAATAATAGTAATAAAAAGAATAGTGGGAGAGAGAGAGAGAGATGCAGAGAGACTAATAAAACAGGGTTACTCACCACCCACTGACTGGTACCCAGCCCATCCCTGAGCTGCAACCAGCTCCTTTCTGGGTAACTGCCCCAATTCATATAGGTGGCACAATGTTCTATGGTGTGGAATGTCCCTTCCATCAGTTTGGGTCAGCTGTTCTATAAACACTACTTAGCAACAACCAAAACATCAGTGTGCTAGGAAGAAAATTAACTCTGTCCCAGCTGAAACCAGGACAGGGGGAGTTTGTCAGTCCGAATTTTTTCATGTTCTGTACATTGCTACCTCTCTTGCTTCTGTAACCTTTTATCTCTCTTTTCTAACTTCAAAGCTATTTCTCAAACAAAGGGTCTGTGCAAGAATTGTCATGGTAGACAAAGCCAACACCTTACACAGAAAATAGGAGTTGAGTTGAATGAGAAGATAGGATGGATTGTGGTGATCAGGTGCAGAGCTCAAGCAACAGCAACTCAGCTGTCCCCTTTTGTTCCCCTCCCCTCCATTTCCCATGCCTGTTCTCCCATTTATCTTGATCACCTCCCTTTCTCTCTCAGTGTCTACTCAAATAATTTTGTACCCTGGTTACTTTTTCCTCACAAGTCTCTTTTGCTACCTCTGTATCCAAACTTGGTGTTTCTGACAGGGTTACCTAGCCAGTCATCTAGCAGTCCCTGGGACTTAGCAAGGGCTTACTCTTTTAAATATGTTTTGTTCTCCCCTCCATTATATGTGAGATTCCATAGAATCATGGAATCATTTAGGTTGGAAATGACCATCAAGTCCAGCCATTACCCTAACACCACCAAGTCCACTACTGAACCATGTCCCTAAGTGTCACGTCCACACTTTTAAATATTTTAAATACCTTCCCTGGGCCATTTGTTCCAATGCTTAGTAACTCATTCAGTGAAGAAAGTTTTCCTAATAGCCAATCTAAACCTCCCAATTTGGCCATCTTCACATCACTCCCTCTTAACCATCTGTGAAACTTGGTCATCCTTCATGGTATCATCTGTAGCACTTGTTGACTTCTTGCTCTGTTTTCTGCCTTGTCCAGTATTTTCTCATGGTTATTTCACTGAAAACTGAACCTCAGGGCATGGCCCAACCTTCTGCCAAGAGTACCTTCACAGGCTAGAAGAGAGGACTTACAGCATGGTCACACAAGTGGTGACATTCAGATGGCCACTGAGGAAATTATGTAAGAGAGCGGAGAAGACAGGAAGAGTCAGAGACCCTCGTTGAACAGGAAGACATGAGAGGTTGATCCACAGAAAAGTCAATCCACAGGAAAGTCAGTCCAGAAGCATGTGTACAGGGACAAGGAAGGGATGGAGGAAGGAGAAGTATGGAGGGCATCAGCTGCTTTGAAGTGCAGTGAGAATCAGCGCAGTTGGGAAATGGGGTGGCAGGAGAGGAGAGAAGAACCACTAACCTGGCAGATACAACTCCTACAGTCAGGAGGGACTGCTGACCTGCACCAGGGGAGGTTTAGACTGGACATTAGGAAGCACTTCTTTGCCAAGAGGGTGGTCAAACACTGGAACAGGCTTACTAGAGAGGTGGTGGATGTCCCCAGCCTGTCAGCATTTAAGAGTCATTTAGAGAATACCTTTAACAACGTATTTTACCTTTTGGTCAGCCCTGAAGTGGTCAGCCAGTTGAATGAGATGTTCCCTGAAGGTCCTCTACAAATGACACAGTCAGTTCTAAATATATTAAGACTGGATAGAAAGGATATTTCTAATCAAGAGAGGGGTGAGTGTCTGAAATGTGCTCCCCAATAGTGTTTTGACCACAGCAATCCTCAATACCAACTAATGAAGTTTACGAGGCAGCTTGATCAAGTGTAAGTGAATGTGTTTGCAAGTCTTTATTAAATTTGTGATTTGCCTGTGATTTGATACCTAATGCTGGTGCCAAAACAGAGCATAAGGATTCAAGAATAAAAACTTTGTAAAGGGACTATGTTTTCTTCATAGATTTTTTATAATAGCAAATATAGACAGAAAATAAAATGTATAGTTTCATTCCAAACCACTGTGTTCTGCGATTTTCATAACATTTTTACTTTTTATTATTAGTAGTATTATTATTGAGGGTTTGAAGTATAGAAAGAAAGAACATTTTTGCTGTTAGTTTGACGTTTCAACCTAGTTTTACTGTTTACAAATAAAGACGAAACTTTTTTAAAGTGCTGGCAAGAAGGAACAGTAAGAGAAAACAACTTTGTCTTTTCCCCCAATGCCTCTTCTATTTCCTCTAATAGCCTGCTGTGCTTGCCTGAGGAGCTGGAGACCTTGCCATAAATTTTAATTCCTACAGTAAGGAGGCCTGACCACAGTTTTCTAGAACTAAACGCGTGTCTCAAGCCATTTTCATGTTTTCATGATTTTGCTTTCTCCAGAAATTGCATTCAGTGCCAGAGAAATGTGTTTAGTAAACAATGTTCTTTTACGAAGTGGAAGAAAAATTGGTAATTTAATTGAAAATACAAAAAAAGATAGGAGACTGTGGACAAAATCGTTATTTCCAGGGTAGCATACAATACCTAGAAAATTTAAAGCTACCTTTTTTAAAACTGAGAACTTAGACCTGAGTGAAGTGATAGACATTTGTATTTAGTCCCAGCTCAAGGTATGGAGGAGAACAGAATCCTGAAAAACAAAAAGCATTTAAAAAACTTTATTAGTATTGAAAAAACCTCTTCCTAAACACATCTGAGTTTTAAATTTTTTCTTTGTTCTTAACATGAAAAATGAGGTGAGAGAAGTATGAAAAATGGAAATGCAGCAATTTAAGACTCATGTTAAACAGTTTGATTAAAAATTTGAAGATAAGATTTAGAATCTTGGCATTTAAATAATCAGCTCCTTCTGGTATCCTTTGCAGAAGGAAGTGCTGGATATGCGTATAAAATGAGGATGAAATATGATATTAATTTGCACTGAAGTAGCAAATATTCTACAGAAGTCTCAGGTCATTAATCTATCTTCCAGCTAAGGGAACTACATTAATAGCTTATGGGATTTACAGGGCAGGCTTCAATTTAATGGTTCACCCAAAGTTTGGGAAAAATAGGAAAGGGCAGGATACTGGAGAATACGTTATATCTTGATGCATTAAAATCAATGGCAAAACTTTCTTGGCCTAAAATGGCCTCTAGATAGTTTCTAATTTCAGTGCTGCTGCTGAACGTTAATTGCCTGTCTGCAAAGTGGAAGGAACCATATTTTCCTGACAAGTGTTAAAACTGACTGTAATCCTCATAGCTATGTCTTGAATAGGAAAATAATCTGAATTAACATTAAGCTTTAATTGCATTTTTGGGGACGAATGGGATGGGTGTTGGGTTTTTTAAAGTGTGGCTTCAGCCTAGAAAAAGACACATACTTGCAGCAAATTAACAGAAGGTGCCAGCAGGGTCAGGAAGTTTCATTTGCAGTATTTTCTAAGCAGTTTTTATCATTGGAGTCCTGCCTGTGCTTTGTCACCAGCACTAGTCACAATGTTCTTTAGACTATAATATTTCCCTGGGCTCTGAAGCCAGGTGAGAAACCTTTTTTTCATTTCTTGCTGTTTGAGATGGGGCTACCTTTGTCAAAGGTGAGAGGAGTGCATTATACAATTTGCAGCTGATTCATGAGAAGCTTCAGAAAAAGAACCAGGGAATAATCTCGTAACTTAATAGCTGAAATTCTGTCTTCACAGGGGAGAGTCACTAGTACAGCACCTATAAATCAGTGTTGGTGCAGTGCATCATCAGATATGCAACCTTTTTTAAGGTGATAATTCCCATAATTTGGGAATTGACCTTGTTCTGTGTTGTACAGACTTGTAATCTGTGTTTTTCTGAGTGATCCCCACAGGTGGGACATTTCTAATGTGAAGTCACACTGTGAGACACCTCTGAGTGTGCTGGGAAGATGGGAATATAAATATTCATTGCTCTTGCAACCTTGGGCGATGAATGTTTCAAATTTTATAAGCTAAGCAGAACTGGGCCTAGTCAGAGAGAAAAGAAAACCTCAAAACTTTGGTAATTCCAGGTGATAAATGAAGCAGAATGGGTAAGAAAATGAGAGGTTTTCTGCTAGGCTGATTTTGAGCCAACATGCTAATTTGATTAGGAGAAGTACATAAGCACACTATAAAATCTAATCACTTACGACAAAACCAAGTCAGGCTGGATTTCCCTCCCTTGGAAATACAGTAACTGCTCTGTGGTCCACTCTCATCACTGAGGAACCAAACACCATGAGCTGTAGATTCATGTCACAGTTTACATCCCAGGTCTGAAGAACAAGCCTGTGTGCTGTCAGGCTCCCCCGGGCTGTCCCATCCCTTCCCATGGTGGTACCCCGATTACTGGCCATGGGAAATGCAATTGGAGAAGTGAACACATCATCAGCCTGGAGAAGAAGCTGGCTTGGGTCACATAAAATGCCATTAGCGGTTTCTTTCAACCACATGTCTGGCAAGCAGGGGATAAAGGGCAGCAGAAGCTCATTTCATTCCTTTCCTGCTAAATTTGCCCAGGTACAGAAGAAGGACTTGCTAATGCTTGGCTCCTGCCTGTGCTCTGCGGTGAGACATGGCAAAGCCCAATCCTCAAGCCTCCTTCCTGAGATCAGGTACAAATGCATTTGGGGTTTTTTGTTTCTTAAAGGGTAGCTTTGCAGATGAAATATCCCAAAGAAAACTATAATCTTATATACCTCCCTGACCACTGATAGAGTCTGCAGATGTGAAAGGTTCCACCAGGTTCATGGCATCACCCCAGTGAAGCCTGAAAATCATCACCCAGTACAGCTCAGAGTGTCATTATTTTCCCACTGGGTTGATACTCCTGCAGTGTGCCTTCAGGCACAGGTGAATTTCCAAATGTCTGCACCACTGTCTATTGAGGGCCCGTACTCCTCACTCCCCCTCTCTCTTTATCTGTTGTTTTTTGTTTTCTTTAATCTAGGAAAGATCACATATCAGTATGTTCTAATATCAAAATATCTTCATATTTTCACAAAATTAAATCACTCTTTCCAGGCAGCTCTGGAATTGTCCTTTAAAGCACAAAAAGCCTCTCCTTTTTTGTGACATGTCAAGCAGTGTGAATTTGGTGGAGAAACTGGGGATGGCTGCCTTGAGGGCAACTGGCAGGAGGGAGTTCTCAGGATCTGTCACAGTGAAACATGGTAGCATGAAACATAAAAATGGATTCAAAATGTAGATCCACCTCCATGCAAAATGTAGATCCACCTCTTCTGCTAAAGCCTTTTTTTCCTCTCCATGTGAGATCTTGGTGTTGCTGGGGGAAAACAAGAAGAGAATTTTGAAATTAAACGGATGAGAATTTGATAATCCCCAATGACCTATTTTCTTATAAGATTATGGAATTGTGCAAATCAGTGTGTTTTTTAAAATGACTAGAGTCTGAGAGTGCCTAAATATGTACAGCTGGGACAGCCAAGGCAAGAGCTGAGTCTGGGACTCCTCCCTCTGTCTCTTTCTTGCTATTTCTTTTAGAGAAACAGGATTTTGTTGAAAAGTCCTGGAGAGCATACTTCTGCCACTTTCCTTTCGAGTTCCATTGTACTTTAACTTTTGGAAGGTCTTGTCCCTCTGCCCAGGGGCAACCAACCTGAGATGGGATCCTCGGGATTATCTCAGTGAAACACAGCAGGTAGTTCTTCTACTTTTGCTGCTATGCCAATTTTCTATCCTTTCCCAGGGTTCCAGTTCAGCTATTTATGAAACTGCAGTGGAAAACAAGTAGTGAAATGCTGGAAATTATACAAATGATCCTTTTAACAATTTTTATCATGAACCTGAAAAAAGAGGGGAAAGGGGCAAATGTTTTAAACTCTCCTCCCTGCTGGACAGACAAAGATGCTGGACCATCTCGTTTTTTGATGCCATAGGCCCAAAGAATAATATTTTTGTAAGATACTCTCCTTCTGCTTAGGGCTCTTTAACAGGGCTTAAAAACGCCTTCTTCCAAAAAAAAATATACTGTGTACTTGAACAAAGTACAAAGCAAGTGGAGAGATGGTTAAAGTCACAAAAATCTTTGTCCCCAGGATCTGGCCTGCAGCTTGTCCTCCCTAAGCTTATGAGATGACTCACATGCATTTACATTCCCTGAGCTTCACACAGCATCTGCTGCTACACATTTGTTGCAGGATTTTGTCTTTGAACAGCTGGTGACAACCCACTTCCTCTTGCTTTCTTCATCAGAGATTTTTCAATTGTTTCTTGTTGTTTTGATGTGGGACCCAGTGTTGGAAAAACAAGCCCATTTACCCTGATTAGAACCAGCCCTTTAAACACTTGCCAATTAACAACCCATTTGTTATTTTTCTAAGGACCAGGAAATACTGTCCCTTTCTCTCCTTTCACTTTATTCAGCTGCAATTCCACATAAGCAGAACAAAATCAAGCACTTTTTATATAAACTGTTATTAATATTTCCCTTGTTCTCCCCCTTCCTTTAGTTCTACAGAGTTGGAGAGGAGGGCATCCTTTGCTTTCTTCAGGCTAAGCTTAATTAGCTTGATGTCATGATAATCATGCTCCCTCCTTCCACTGCAACTGCCACTAGTGACGAGTGTTATGCCTTGCTGAAAACCAAACAGAACACCACATTAGCAACAATGATACAAAAAATGATTTATTTTTATTACTTGATGCCAGTTATACTAACAGGCACTAAGAAAAATAATTTAACGTGCATGTGTTTTTAGCAAAATTAGAGATGGTCTGGTTTATGCCAGTCAAGTACTTTCAGTGAAATAAATCTCCTTTCAGGGATTTGATCTCAGCTATACCTATGAAATCATACACTGTGGTTTTATACTTTTTAGAAAAGTATGCACTAAAATTCAGCTGAATGCTGAGCTACTGTTTCTACTTTTTGTCCTCTCCTTCAACACATTCAAATCTCCTTGCTAGGGACCACTTTTTTTACATAAATATTTTAAGGAAGTACTAAACTTTCAAATGAGATCATCTTGTTTCCATTTTTGAAAATACAATCACTTATCTCAGACAACTCCAGGAGTAGTTACTTGAAAAACTGCATATAATCCCATCAGCCCTAGAAGTAAGGGCTCTTCTGCTTTAAAATGCTTGCTGTGTTTGTTATTGATTCAATGACACTGCCATTCTGCAGGAATTTTCCAAATGGGGGGGTGGGGTTCCCCTTTTCATAATTCAAGTTGAAGTTACAATCTATTTTTTAGCCTGTACTATTTATTCCCATAAATAGTATCTGCTCATATCTTCACCTATACTTTGCCAGTCCCTTAAAGCACAGATATCCTTATGGTACGTGGCTATTTACGTGTTCTGCACCTCTCTGCAGAGGTGGCTTTGACATCTGCTGCATGCTCTGAGCTGAGTTTTCCTTTGCAAATGCCACAAAGCACCTGGCTACAGAGGAAGGGGTTTTCTTGGAGAGTCACACTTGCTTCCTACCTTTATTGGATATGTTGCAAGTTCTTTTCTAATGAAGAGTTCCTTGGCTCCTGGATTTAAACACTGAACAGGCACATGTATTTACTGAATCATTGCCAAACTTGGGGTTTTTATCTGTTTGTTTCCTGTGGCAAGGAAGGATTTCAAATAATATTGCTGCTCAGGGGAAATTGAAAACAGGATTTATTTTTGGTTCTCATTTGACTCCTCAAGATGGATCAGTGGAAACCTGTTATAACACTAATTTACTTAAAGGTGTATTATGTGCAGTTTGCTAAAATGCTGAGGGGAAAAAGCTTTGCTTTTGCAGTCGTTTGGCCTGAAGCCAAGATTCTCCATGAAGCTGTATGAAGAAGCCAGAACATTATTATCCACATTTTTTTATGCATACAGTATAAATCATTGGCTAGACAATCTGTACCTGTCTTAAAATGTATTTAAAAAGACAGGAGGGGGCTACAAATAAGTCAAAGATGCACCCTTTTTTTCATAGCTGTGCAAATCAAGGACTGATGTGAAACATTTGGATGAATCTGCTCCCCAGACCTGATGTCAAAACAAAATATTGCTTCCTTATAACCGGAGATTAAATATTTCTCATTTCCTGAAATGCAGTGCAACTGCAAAAAGAGGTGCTAAAAGCCTCAGTGGTTGGGTTTTTGTTTTTTTAACAACCCATAAAGGTTAGTTACACGTAACTATTATATAATTTTTACTGTATTAACTGTAATTTCCTCTTAAGAACACCTTCAGCCCATGGTACTCTACAGCTGAATGCATGACATTTCTTGGTGCATGGGACAGTGTTGGTAACAATTTAGATTGTGGCAACCTGTGTTATGCCTGCTCTATGAATAGCAGTGTCATTTGTCATGCGTTTGAACAGACTGCCTGTACAACACAGGCGATGACAAATTTTAGGTTGAGATAGATTTGTCCTCTGGTTCAGACTGGCTCTTCTTTCCCCTGCATCGTTGTTCATCTCAGGCTAACTCTTCTATGCCCTTTCCATTCTTGGAAAGGAGAGAGATCTACACATAACATAACTGGATATTCAACACCTGTGTTTCAATTATCATATTATTTGAAGAATCTGGTGCTTCACTTTATGTTCCTCAAGTAGTTATCTTGATTATTTGCTACTGCAGAGCTGCGGTAAACTTGTTTGTTTCTCCTTTTCTCTCTGCCTGAATTTGATTTCAGAAAGCCATCTCAGATAAAGGAGAGATTTCAGAGTCCTAATCACATGCTGCTGTTGTTGGCTTTGTTGCTGCAACTGGCAACAAAGAGTATATTTTACCTTCTACTATATGAAATGCCAAGAGCAGAATACATTATTCTTTTTGTTACGTAATTTTTTTTTGTGAGGTCTTCCAGGACAGACATATCTGAAAGCCACGACAGTTGCATTCAGCAAGAATTTTATATAATATTTAATTACAAGACATACATGTATTGGAGAGTTTTGTGGTGAGAAAACAGCTCAGGGCACATTCAACAACATATTACTTATTTCTCTCTTTTGTCAATTACCTTTGAGTCATCCTGCTTGCATAAGTTACAGGTCAATAAACAGATTTCAAAGCAGAATATGGCATCTGCTGAGACACTAACTTCATCATGGGCTTATAGAAAGTGCATATTTTTTCATCATCTTTTTGTCCATATGTGATTATTCTTCTAATTTTCTTCTACAGAAGGATCCTAATGCTCATTCAATGTGGTTTCATTTAAAGAATTTCTGCACATCCTTGTTTTTGGTCAGCCTGCACCTTTCTCCTGTGTGTGTAATGCTGGGTAAGAATTGTTTCATTTGTACAAACTGCAAAACTCATCAGGCCCAGAAGGGGCAAAGTTTATCACAGAAGTTTGATAAGATGGGTAGACTCTCATTATAGAAGATAATAATAAATTTAATGGATTTGTGTGTTTCATTATGTGTTTCATTATGTTTCATTTCATTATGTGTTCTGGAGCTTACAGAGTACTCATTTATTTTATTCATTTCAATAACATTATGGTGTGCTGTTGTTCTAGCCAATGTCAGTTATTATTAAGTGGAGAATTTCTATTATTTAATAGAGAATTTCTATCCTTTTTCATCTTTGGTTTTGATGTAAAATTAGGGAAAATTTTGAAATGCCAGAGTTCCATTAAATTGGAACAGAAAGGATGGACATTTTCAACTGAAAGGAAATTCTTTTAAACTCCTCAAATGGAAGACTCTTGCTTTGCAAATTTCTGTAGCCTAAAGAGCGTTGTAGCACTGGCCCTTATTCAATTTCATGGTTCCCAGCTGCTCCTGCAGTTCCAAAACTGAGCTGTAGGATTCTCATACTTACCAAAGGAAGATCTGCATCCTGAGAAATACAGGTCATTACAGCTGGAGTCCTTTAAAGATCTGTGCCCTGCAAAGAGTAACAGCAGGAATTAGAAAGTAAACAGTGCGGTTTAAAATACAGGGAAATACACTGGAAAACATGGAAAATCCAGTATATTTTCCAGTAAATGGAAATTTTTTTCCAGTATATAGAAAAAATATATCCCCCGAGTGTGTCTCCTGAGCCCAGAGAGCAATAGTTTGTACAGATTTTAGGGAGAAACACACTGCATCACAGTGGCCCAGTGCAGAAAAACATGCTGACCAAATCTTGGTGAAGTTGTTGAATGACAAATTGTCCTGAGTACAGAGCTGGGTTTGCAGGCAGGGCAGCCCAGGTTTATCTCCAGGCTAGATCAAGTAGTGGTACAATTTGTCCTGTGCAAGGTGAGAGATGAGAAAGGGCCCAGGCTTGACCCTGAGCCTTTTTTGAGGAATCTGCTGGGTCTAGTCACACAATCCATGAGCACAGTCAATAGTTCCCAGGAGAGCATGTACAAAACTATAGCCACAAAAATCGTGTCGGTTCGAAAAAAACCTTTAAAATTATCAAGTCCAACTGTATTTGGACTCTGGATACCATATAACCGTATTTGATAATGGATACTGTACCTTCCAGTTTTTTAGGAAATTGTTTCAGTTTAACTCCATCTCCAAAGACAGCTGCCAGATTTAAGTTAAAAAAAAAAAAAAAAGAAATAAAAATGGGAGAATGGGAATAAATAAATAAATAAAGCATTAAGTGTTCTTTATTGTTTCTCTGTTGGTATCCCAGATAAAACATTTCAAGTCTTGTGCACCCAAAGCTTTCATCTGACACACGAAGAAAAGATAATGCTAGGTCTTTTATTGCACTTGATTTTACATTTTTTTCTCCCAAATAATCAGCTTACTCTTCAGAAACATGCAAGAGAAGTTACGTAGGCCTCAATTTCCGTTGGACAAAAATATTTTGAATCCTTCAAAGGAAATCATACATTTGGACACAATAAGCCACAGATGCCTTTTCATTTTCTTCTTCAAACATATTCTGGTGGAAGGCCTGCTGACCTTTTGTGATTGATTGCTTCCTGAGAATACAGTGAATTTCCCTTTCATTCTTCCTTCTCTCTGGAGATCAGTTTGTCTTCTGTTTATAGGGAGTAAATCACCTGCATCTTATTTCCTTGGATTGAAGAACCCAACTAGCCCCTCATCTCTTTGACTTTTTTTCTTCCTCCATTTGCTTTCATGGGCAAATCCACCCATCAAAACCAAGGAGTAGACACCTAGGATTGTATTGTAAATTATTTTCTAGATGCAAGTAAAATGATGGGAAAGTCTGCTGAATTGCATTATACCACAAACAATTTATCAGGTAAAACCAGTACATTCTGGGAATTCAGATACGTACAAAAAGTTGTAATATAGACTTCACGTTTATTCTTAAACATGCAGAGCTTTGTCTATTTCTTCATAGACAAGCATGTACACAATTTTGTTGTAAGCACTAAAAAGTAATGACCTGGCCTTCCACTCCCCATACTATTTGTTCCATGCCAGCAGCCTCATAAGCCACAGCTTGTCACAAGCAAGAGACAAACGCTTAGAGAGCTTTCCCTCTGTTTGATCCCTGTAATCAACTTTATTTCCTCTACAGAATTCCAATTATCCCATTAAACAATGAGTCAGGATGCTTATATTGATACAGGTGCCTTAATTGGTTAATTTGTACTCATGCCAGCCCCAGCTAAGAATTTGTTTCCCTGAGGCCTCCCTAGACAACCACAGTCCCTCCTAAGCCCTAATGGTAATTCCTGGCAGGTGTAGTGCTGGAGCACAGCATTTAGGTGCACCCACAAGCCCCACATACCACACACTAATCCAGATTTAGCCATATATGTACACTTTGCTGCTGAGCTTTTATTTTCTTCTACCTTGTAATGCCTAACCTATTTAGTTTTAATTATAAGACTGCGATTATACAGCACTGACCATATGCTTCTAAAACACATTTGCAAGAAAAACATCCTAATAATATTGCTTTTATTTAGGAGCACTCCAAAGCAATTAAACACCTATTAGATGCCAGTGAATTCTGCTTGCAGTCTATCATATGCACATTTATTTGCATATGCTGTCCTCTGAGTGACATAATTTTCATTATTGACTAATGAGGATAGAAATAATAGACAGACTATTTACTAAACTGTCTTTAACTCTGCAGCAACAAAATAGCTAATTAAATGTGTAACAAGTTTCACTGACATAAACTGGGAGATTTTAAAATCAAGGTGAAGAGGAGGAGAAACATTCATCTATGCTCTCTAAGACTCTCTCACCATGGCAAGAAAACAGGTTATCTAGTCTTGTAAATTATCAGAGAAACCAGACAGAACTACAGGTAGATCTTAAAAAGTAATTTCCTAGGAAATCAGTTTTTCAGGACCAAGCAAACCCACTAGTGAACTGCCAGGTTTATTATATTCCAAGCTTACATCCTGATAAATGTCATGAACATGGGCTTCTGCTATAGTCCCTAGAAGGCAGTTTCCAAGGAGCTATAGAGTAATTAAGTGCCCTACTCAAGGGGCTGTAATAGTTGTTGCTCAGCTTCGTTTCCAGTTTAGCTTACTTTACAGATTTAATTTCTTTCCCTCTGCTGATGTAAATTAAGAACTCCCCTTCTCCCCTCCTTATTCTGCTGTATTAACTGAGAGTTTGCAGGCAGGAACAGCTGTAGGAGGCATCAGAGTCATCTCTAGCCCATAGACGTAATCCTGTACCTGCCAAAGGCAGCAGCTTGCAGAGAAGCAAGCAACTCAGCCTGCATCTTTTGAGTTGCAGACTAACATTCAGAACGGGGGATGACTCTGCTTTTCTGTTCACGGAAATGTATCTCTGTTTAGCCTTTCAGAAGATACATTCAGTTCATATGAAGTAAATTAAACAAGCAGTTGCTGGTAACGATCTTGTGCAATACCTGTTTTACCTTCCCTCTGTTGTGGCTCGTGTGATGGGCTGACGCTGGCTGGACACCAGGTACCCACTGAAGCCACTCTGTCACTCACCTCCTCAGCTGGACAGGGGAGAGAAAATACAGTAAAAGGCTTGTGGGTCGAGATAAGGATGGGGAGAGATCACTCACCAGTTACTGTCATGGGCAAAACAGACTCAGCTTGGGGAAATTAGTTTAATTTATTGCCAATTAAATCAGAGCAGGATAATGAGAACTAACCCCCTATGTTAGAAACACCTTCCCCTACTTCTCCCTTCTTTCCAGGCATAACTTCACTCCTGTTTTTCTCTACCTCCCTCCCATCCAGTGGTTCAGGGGATGGGGAATGAAGGCTGCAGTCAGTCCTTGTCTCAGCCACTCCTCCCTCCTCGGGGTGATGACACTTCACTCTTTCCCTGCTCCAGTGGGGGGTCCCCTCTTTGGGAGACAGTCCTCCATAAATGGCTCCAAAATGAGTCTTTTGGGCTTCCCGTGGGGGTCACAGCCTCCTTTGGGCATCCACCTGCTTCAGTATAGATCCCTTGCAGGCCCTACAAGTGGATCTCTGCTCCATGGGCTGCAGGGGCACAGCTGCCTCACCATGATCTTCACCACAGGCTGCAGGCGAATCTCTGCACCGGTGCCTGGAGCTCCTCCTGCCCCTCCTTCTGCACTGACCTTGGTGTCTGCAGGGCTGTTCCTCTCACACAGTCTCGCTCCTGTGGTGGGTCCGTCTTGTAGCAAGCTGAAATTGGCTCTGTTGGATTTGGGGAAAGCTTCTGGAAACTGCCCACAGAAGCCATTCCTAGCCCCAATTGTGACCAAAACCTGGCCATGCAAACCCAATACAGCTCAGTGGTATGACCTGGTGCTTCTCTGAAATGTGCTAAAAGCTTCATATGCATATAATTTGAAATAATTATTAAAGTAATATAGTTTGACTGGAAAACCCCCAATTACTCCAGAAAGATAGAGTGGTATCTGCAGATTATACATTCCGGCAAAGCACCTTTTTATACACACAAGCTGACAGGGGAAATTTGTCAGTGGTTTAGTCACCATTCAGCTGAATCACCAATCTCTTTTTAAAAATAGTTTGATTGCAGCAAGGGGGTTCAACTCTCCTTTAGTAAATTAGATTAAATGGAGTACAACAGGTACTCTGCAGAGGTATATTTTGGGATTGAAAAGAAATCTGTTTCTCCTTGTGGGTGTTGGCTATTTTATATTGCTCGAGTAGTATCTTTGATAGACTGGGGTGCCAACTGCTGCTATGCAGCAGGATGAAATAATGTCATTTCCAAATGTGCCATCTTCAGGGATACTGCTGCTGAAAATGATCACAGAACTAGTGAGGTTTCTCCTTCTGGGCATAAGTGAACTGTATGAAACAAGTTCCTGTTCATACAAAGCATAATTGTCACAGAAGAATAACAGCAGCATTTAGGACATGTCTTAGGGAGGGAACCACTTAAGGTGGTGACCTAGGCCCAGGATGAAGCATTCCTGTCACCTAGGCTCCACAAAACAGCAGCTGGAACACCAGGCTCTTGAGCACAGAGCTCAGTTTCTAGAGGACTCTAATATATTTTGCAATTCTTATTCCTAATGAATTCAACCAGTATCCATTCCCTTTTTCCAAAAGATTTCCTGAGATACTTGTGCACATTTATGCAGTAGTACCTGGTATTTTGATTCCTTACAGTCTGTATGTGTTTAATGTCTTTCATGAGACATGTGGTAAGAAACAGGCTAGGGGAAAACTGATGAACCAGTCTTGGTTACTTGGTGAGCTGTCCAAGCTTTCATCCTAAAGTCAAAAGGCAGCAGTTCTGAAAGTCAGAGCTGAGTAAGTTCCAGCATGTTCAGCATATTCATCAGAAATACCAGAATTTGTGAATTATTGTCTCCTCACTGATTATGTTTGTGAATGTGAACAAAATTGTCAGAAGTTTTTCATATCTCTGGGACTTCTTCCTAGTGTCTTCTCTGATTTCTCTGGTATCTACAAAACTATGAATGCAAATGGAAGGGTTTTCCTCTCAGGTGGGACACTCCCTGGATCTCTCTGGTTTTTTGGGCCACTGTTTTCATAACAGATGGAGAAATTTTGTTTCTGTTCAACTCTAAAGATGCTTTTTTTCTTTTATATCCATCTGCATTTTCTACTGTCAGGAGCAGCCCTCAAGATATCATGAGCTGGCTTTGTGGCATCTCAGGCTTGAATTGCTGACCTTGCAATGACAGTGCTTGTGAGATTTCCAGAACGGTTTTATGTCATCAGGGATCTGATTACTGAAAAATTTTTCAAACATTTGATTTTCCATTGAAAGCAACTTCAAGCCTTTTTGAAGTTTACTCATTAATTTCTAGGATTTGTTTTATAGCATCTACATCTGTGAAGAAACAGACTAGATGTTGTGGGAATTTGAGTTCATTCAGCTTGCAAAAGCCACTGAAACAAATTTATACTTCTATGTAAGTGTTATTGATGCATGTGTTCTCTAGGAATTGGAATAAGGTCAGCGTGGCCATGCGCTTTCCAGAAAAGAAAGGGATGTCCTTTAACGTTAGAGCAAGGATACAAACAGGCCACAAAAGATTTTTCATATTAAAACAAACTGTTTTCTGACTGAGGGTTTTTGTAAAGGAATCTGTGCTAGAAAATAGTGGGGAGTCTGCAGCGAACAAGGCCAGGGTTGGAGCCATAATAGTTAGCTGTAAACTAATCCTATCCTTTCTGCTTCTTGGGTTTAGACTGGGTTTATCCCAAGGTACCTGTCCTGGGTTGCAGTATATTCTGTTACCATTCTCATGAGTTGTTAAGACCGGGTGGGGCAGTGTTTCCTGGCCTCCTCCCTCCGGACTATCTTTCTGCTAATGGCCCATCAATGCCTTGCCCATGACTCAGAGATAACTCCCCCCGGACTATCTTCTGTTAATGAGCCCATCAACACCTGGCCTCATGACTCATCATCCCATTGTGAGGTGCTCCACCCAGAAGGAGGAACCAAGCATTCCATCCTGCATATAATCTGAGACTCTGGACACCACAGACACCCTTTCCACTGGATTTCCCAGAGGACAGGAGCTACACAGCCACCACTGGACCTTCTGAGGAAGAGCAGACCCTTCGACCGGACCACTGCTTCGACAGAGCCACATCCACCACTTCAGGAGGACTGCAGCCACCATCTTACTGGACTGCTATTGCCACCCTGATCAACAGGGTGTCAGGTTGTATCCTGACTCTGTCAGTTTAACCCACTGGTTTTTTTCTGCCTTTACCTTTTTATTTTTTTAATCATTATTATTATTTCCCTATTAAATTGTTATTCTGACTTGGTGCCTCCCACTGGTTTGTTTTCAAACTAGAACAGTACCCTTTATAAATTGATAGGGCAGTGAACAATCATGATCTTGGGACACCTGTATGGGCAGTGAGAATGTGGCTGGGAGAGGCCGGGTTGCAGTACAGTGGTGGTAACACTGCTGTGTTTCCTGAACAACACGCAGAGCTTAATTTTCAGGGTCTGAATAGTCTTACATCCTTCCATTGTGGGGAACAACAAACACCTATCTTGTTATTCAGATGTTTTAATGGTTCTGTTAGCACTTGCCAAATTTTGTCCATTGTTAATTTCAGATATTTGCATCCCACCCTAATGACTCTCTTGCAGCCACTGTAATACATGCTGGATGTGTATTGTTGCCAGGGTTCCATTGAAATTAAAAATGATCGCATCTGGGGCATTATTGGAAATGTATCATCATCACATGTGCCATGACTTGTGATCTTTGGATGTGTGCTTTAGCAACAGTGGGATTATTGGCAGAATATGATGTGGAATAATTCAAAATATTCATGCAGAGACTGCACATCCTGTGTTCATTAATTGTTTTCAATTTCAAGGATTCCATCTAATTCCTCAGGGATGGGAACCACACAGAGAAATCCCATGGCAATTAATTATTCATTCATTTTGCATAGGAAAACAATAATCTTCAGACTTAGTTTGATTTGATGTTTAAAATGGAAAGCTGAGAAAGGCTTTCCTGCTGCTGGAAGTGAATAGCAAATGAAAAGCTTCCTGGAAGACTGCACATAATTTCCACATGTTTAGAAGGGTTTGTAGCAGCACTGAGGGACAGCTACCACAGCAGAATTATTGACTCACTGCTCTCCACGGTTGTTGTCGAAGGGTGGCCTCAGTAGAATTGTCCGAAGCAAAACTGGAATAGGTTTGAGAAGGACTGAATAGACTGACATTGATCTTCTGGGAGCGTGAAAAGGAATGGGACTGCTGCTGCCAAGGCCATGCAGGAGGAAGCTGTAGCGCTTGTCCCAGCCGACCAACGTGAAGCAGGAGTCTCCTCCATTCCCCAGCTTTCCTCCAGTGCAATCACTAAGTTGGAGGGGACAGTCACTGTTACCAGCTCAGGTCACCCCTACAAGGCAGCTCACTGGGGTCTGACCACCACACGTTTCAAGGAGGAGCACACCTAAGCCAGCATAGCAGTCCTGGCCTTCAGCAAATTGGAGGTTTTGCTTCTCTTTCAGCACAACAAGACTCTGGTATCTGGTGGTCTTGTAAGTGGCCATAAAATACTGGAAATGCCCAGCACTGTGCTCAGAAAGTCTTTCAGAAGATGCAAATATGGAGTGCTCTGAGGTTTGTAGGTTGAATTGGTAGGGGTCTCTGGAGCACAGCAATATATATAATTCATAGCACCTTTCTTCCTATGCAAAAAGTTATGAAAATAGCAGTAGAGCTGGCAATCCCCAGGAGCAAGAAGTCAGGCAAGGAAGGCAAGAGACTGGAATGGCTGAATAGGGAATTGCTGGTCAAACTGAAGGAAAAGAAGCAAATGCACAGGCAGTGGAAACAAGGACAGGCGACCAGGGAAGAATATGGAGATGAAGTTTGGTTGTGTAGGGATAGGGTGAGGAAGGCCAAAGCGAAGCTGAAACTGAACTTGGCAAGGGACTCAAAGAGTATCAGGAAGGGCTTCTACAGGTGTGTTACCCAGAAAAGGAAGAAGGTGAAACCACCAGAGAAGGTGAATGCCCCGATGAACAACGCTGGTAAACTGCTAACAGTGGATGAGGACAAGGTTGAGGTACTCAACAACCTTTTTGCCTCAGTCTTCAATAGCAACCTCTCTTCCCATACCTTGAGTGGACAGAAAGCAGGATGGGTGGGGACTGGGGGGGCAAAGTCCCTCCCATTTTAAGTAAAGATCAAGTTTGTGACCACCCGAGGAACCTGTAAGTCTATGGGATCTGATAAGATGCATTCCAGAGTCCTGAGGGAATTGACTGATGTAGTTGCCAATTCCCTCTCCATGATATTTGAAAAGTCATGGCACGCAGGTGAAGTCCCTGGTGACTCGAAAAAGTGAAACCCTGTACCTGTCTTCAGAAAGGGTCAAAAGGAGGACCCTGGGAACTACTGACTTGTCATTGTCAGCTTTGTGCCTGGTGAGATCATGGAACAGATCCTCCCTGAAGCCATGCTAGGGCACGTGGAGAACAGGGAGGTGATTTGGGCTTCACCAAGGGCAAGTCGTGCCTGACCAACCCAGTGGCCTCCTGTAATGTGATGACCACATCAGTGAATGAGGGAAGGGATACAGATGCCATTTATCTGGACTTCTGCAAAGCCTTTGACACAGTCCCTCACAACAACCTGGTCTCTAAACTGGTGAGAGCTGGACTCAGTGTGTGGACTGTCTGGTGCATAGGAAAGTGGTTGGACCATCACATCCAGAGGGTCGTGGTCAATGGCTCAGTGTCCCAATGGACATCAGTGACAAGTGGTGCCCCTCAGGGGTCCTTACTGCCACCAGTGTCATTTAATATCTTCATTAATGACACAGACAAAGGGATCAAGTGCACCCTCAGCAAGTTTGCAGATAACACCAAGCTGAGTGGTGTGGTTGACACACCTTAAGTACGGGATGCCTTGGGACCCAGGCAGTCTCAAGAACTGGTCCCATGGGAATCTCAAGAGGTTTAACAAGATGAGGTGCAAGAGGCTGCACCTGGGTCAATCCAGGCTGGGGTATGAACAGATTGAGAGCAGTCCTGCCCAGCAGGACTTGGGGGTGCTGGTGGGTGAGAGGTTGAACATGAGCTGTCCATGTGCACTTGCAGCCCAACTGTGTCCTGGGTTGCATCAGGACAAGTGTGGCCAGCAGGTTGAGGGAGGCGATTCTGTCCCTCTGCTCTACTCTGGACATGTAAGGCTGTCCAGAATTTAGCTAAATTCCATTATTTCTGAATCTGTCTGAATAGCCATTTGGAAGATTTGTCTGCCAGCTGCCCTGCTATGGAGAAATTTTTAATGGTAGTGAAGGTTTGTCTGTTGGGCAGTCTGCATTGAAATAGAGAGGATCAAGCTCACAATTTCACCTGTCTTCTTGCAAATCAGAGCATCAGTATGGTTAAAGCAGTGTTGTTCTAGAGCCCCCTTAATTTTAGTGATTTTTTAGTCAAGACCAAGCTCGTTTAGCAGAACTGGTCTATCTGGTCAATTTACAGGTGCCAATATAAAAAATGTTAGATTTGGTAATTGCTGTAATTTTTCTTCAGAAATGGTGATGCGTTTGTACTTTCTGCCCATGGTGAAGCATGTCGTGATTGCAGCAGTGCCACCTTCACTCTCCTGGGCTCAGAAATCAGTGTCCAGAGCTGCAAGGGTTTTCCCAGTGGTAAGACAGACAAGAGAAGAGTTCTCAGTCCTCTCAGAAAGAGACTCCTTTTATCTCTCCCTGCAAGGTGATCAGTGTTATCAGCTGGTTTGAGAGCCCATTTGTGCCAGAGCAGTGCAAAAGGAACAAAGCATGACTGAGAGATACATGCAGTACAGTGCTTTTCAGAGCTTATTTTTAGACTGGAAATAATGTCAGTTTTAATCTTCCTTGATGGCTGTTTTCAAAGGCATGCAGGATGGACATTGGTATTTTACCTGTCAATGCAACCTTGTTTATAAAATCAAGGGAACATTTAAATGTACCAAGATTGTAGATAGTAGCTTTCTTTCCAGTTCTTTTTTTTTTTTTTTTTTTCTCAGCTAAAAAAAATTCCNCAAAATTGTAGAGAGTTGCTTTTTTTCCAGTTTTTTTTTTTTTTTTTTTTGTCTCAGCTAAAAAAAATTCCAGTAACTAACTGATTTTAACAGAGTATGACATTTTCTTTGCTGTACACAGGGGAAGTAGCATTTTTTGGGGTAAAGCAGATTTCCTGTGATTCACTGTATTTGTGTAGAAGGTCCCTGCAGGAGACATGATACCACCTTTGACAGTACTCGTATTCTTTATACAATAAGCTAGTTATGTATTTCTTATTCAGATTCCCAAAGGAACTGGTATCTCCTTGGTGCTAAACAAGCTGTTGGGAGGTCCTTCTATTTTCAGCATCATCTTGGTTTTGTAAAAATCCACTGGAGAGCTACATGTTGTGGTGGCAGAGCATACTTTACCACTGATTTTCTGAATTTCTGGAGATCACTGATGAATCCTTTGTCAGCTTCTTTCACTGGCTGAGAATGATTGTTCTTACGGTTTCTCTGTTGAGCTATCTTACCTTTGCATGTTTCCCTTCAGCACTTTGGGAGTGCATCTGAATCCATGTTTCTATGCAGAAAAGCCAGACAGTTTACAGTTCCTTGGGGTAAGTGTGATGTGATAATCTGAGCCTGTCAGCAGGGACAAAACTTTCAGTCCCTGGGTGGTGAGAAGGAAGAGGGGAGTGTGAAGAACAAGGCGCACACACTTTCAGACCTGGACTATCTGTTTCTCCTGCTTAAATTTGACTGGCATGGAGACCACTTTTGGCTAAGGTGCATAACCCTTAGGTCCAAGAGGTGACTTAGAACTAGTTATAAATGGCCAAGGCTCTAGGAGCTGCAGTTGTCTCCCTAATCCTGGTCTTTATCCATGTTCCTGCAAATCTATGGGGTGAGCAAAGACATGGCTGGGGAGGCTCTGTGCCAGGTGAGGATGTTTTCACCCAGGGGGATCCTTTCAACCAGGATATACTGTCAGGGTAGGGCTGCTCTTGTTTGTTTGACCAGGTCAAACTAGCTGGAAAAGGGCCTGGTTTGAATGTACAGCAGTAGCTAAATAGGTGATTGAAGACAGGGAGGGAGGACACTCCCTGGAGAATCAGGGCAGGTTTGGTTCTTGTAATCCCTTGCTAACGAAGCTACCAGTGCTATAAATGGCAAAGGGGAAAGGAGGCTCACGCAGAGCAGCAGGAAACCAGAGGACAAACACATTTTAAACCTTTTCCTGCAATCTTGGTAGATGGCTTTGATCGTTTTACAGAAACCAATGGGGAAAGAGATGACACCAGAGAGGCAAAAAATCCATTTTATCCTCCTTTATCCTCTTTTTCTAATGTGTTCTTCAATACAGATATGGCAAAGGTACAGAACAACAGCATAAAAACATACAGACAGCAATTTCGAGAAAAAGGGAATGCACTAAATGCTACCTGCTGTCTACCCCATTTCAGATAAAAAGTAGTGCATCTCACTGCACATGTTTCAATCTCGAGAATTCAAGTTTTAAGTTGAAATGTGTTCTTTCACTGAACTTTTGTGGTAAGTTTAAGGAAAGGCAGAGAGAGAGGAGAAACAGGCAGGGACTAATCAAGGACTAATTTGTTTCAAAGTCTGTTATATCCAAATATGATAGAGAAGTGCCTTAACAGCAGAGATGTTTTATCAAAGGAAAGCGAATGTGAGATCATAAAATGGAAGATGAAAAATGTCTTAATAGAAGATTAATAGAAACATAAATAGTCTCAAATTTGCTAGAGGAACAAGGAAAATAGACTCAGATCAGACACTTAAAGAAAAAAAATATTGTGCTTAGTTATCTTGGAAGAAGGTAACTGCAGTTATGTCACGCAAGACAACCAACTCAAGCTGAAGTTTTTCTATCCATTCTTTCTCCCACATTGCTCTACAGTCACCATCTGCCATTGGTGAAACAGCCTTGCACAGGCTTTGCCAGGAACTGCGATGTGTTACAACCTCAGCTCACAAAGGCTCAGGGAGGTCCACACCACAGAAGAAACACCCCCAGAGCTGAGTTTAGACATCCCCTACGCAGCACAGGAATCAGAAGCACCAGTGTGGGGTGTTAGAGGAAATGGAATGGTGGAGGCAACCACATGAGTCACATAGGTCAGGGTGGTCAAAAGTCCAGCCATGGTTTATCAGCGGCTTCCTCAAGCAGCCCAGGAGCTGATTGTTAATCAGGAACATAAAGGCTCTGGATGATTTTTTCTTGCAGTTTAATTACAAAGTCTTTTACTCATCTCTACCTGTCTTCAGCCATCTCTGATTTGAACAGGTGGGCCCTATTTTTAAGGGCCCACCATACTATTGTTGAGTGCCCCTGAGACAGGGATGTGCTTCAGCATTTTAGGACTTTTCTGTGCTTAAGATCCCAATTTTTTAGAGGTTTAAGTAGAACCAGGTGGTAGTTTTCTGTCATATCATACTTAATGGACAATGCTTAATATGCCGCAGAGCTTTGATGCCTACCCCTGAAAAACAAAAAGGAATAGACCTTCTAATCATGGAGTTAATATAGTAGCCAGCTCCTAGGATGGCTCACAATGTTCATATGGCTAGGCTCCAATTCCATGAAGCTTTATTCTGCTCAGATAATAGGCACTAGCACCAAGGCCTACTCCAAAGTCCACTTGAAGCCTTTAGAAAGACACTCTTGATCATACTGCTTTCAAGAGTGCCCCATCCATGTATTTATCTCTCTCAGTCTGAAGGGGTGCATGAGGATTGCAGACAGAGAAGACACCAAAGTAGCTCTGACTGAGGGACTGAAAGCACCAGGAACCCAAGCAGACCTGGAAGCAGCTCAGTGGTGAGAAGCAGGGTTTACTATTTCAGACAGTATCACACAAGCAGGGGTCTGCTTTTTCTGACCTCAGCAGATGATTTCGCATGGCCCTGAGCTGCAGTGGTTGGACTTGGGCCAGAAACTTTCAAGTGTGAAGGCTTTGACACCTGTTATTGTGCTTTGAAACAAAGATCTGAAAAATCTATTGTATTTCTTTAGGAAGTCAGTGTTTCTTTTCTTACTCAGCTAATTATGTGTGATTATAAGCATGCCCCTATAAAATATCACAAAAAGAAATTTAGTTGAAATACTGTAAGGACACAAATATGTGATACAAAAATCATCAGGGTGGATTTTCAACGAGAGTTTTGCTTGTTTTTTCCTTGTGAATGCTCTCTGTAGTCCCTCTCAATGGTGATAACCAGTTACATTCATTTATACGTGTCAAAAGCAAAAACATGGGGAGTCTTTTTAGTCAGCTGTACAAAAGTACCTGCTGCTGGTCTTGATTTGATTTTTGAGGAAAAAAAAACCCAACCCCCACCAGATTACTAGATCTCCATAAGAAGCCAAAGAAGCTACAAAGTTCATTCTAACAAAATGCCATGACTGGAGCAGAAGTGGGACATAATACTAGCTAGAGAGGTTAAGAAGAGAGCTGAGAATCTGTATTAAGGCATCATGGTCAGCAGCTACCTTTATATTTTGACTTACATTGCCTCAAGACCTAGCTTCTTGCTGATATTGAAAAATATCTGTCACCAAACGAGAGCCGTAAGTGTGACCACGTGCCTAACATCTCACCAAACAAATCCCCATATTCTCATCTTCTTCCCCTTGCTCCTCCCAGACACAGCCTGCCAAGCCTCGTTCCCTCATCCCCAGCTGGTACAATCCAGCACCTCCTGGGTTCCTGCAGCCCTGCTCTGTTTCACTGCAATCTTTGCCTTTCCTGTTCCTTGTGCTCCTCCCGGTGGGACTCCTGCAGCAGCATTGCCACACCTGGGGGAAAGGACGTGGCTTCATCGTGGGGACTGCAACACAACATGTTTGTCTGTTCCTCCCTGTTCTGTTGCTCTTTGGGTGAAACTAGTATAATAATATACTCTGCAAAGCCTTCCTGAGTATGGGACCCCAAAGCAGCACAGGCATTTTATGTGCCAAAACCCCACTATGGCAGATGTGAAACTCAATGCCACTTGGATATACAGCTGCTCTTGCCTCAGGGCTCAAGGCAGGATAGCTTTACTATCAAGGTGCCAGATCCAGAATCACAACTAACACCTTGCGCTTCCCACACCAGTGGTCCCTTGAGGCTTGAGGAGGAAACTGGACTGTGAATAACGAGGTATCTGAACAGTCGGTGACTCACTGGAAGTCCATGGTCTGAGATATTGACAGTCTGCCAACAATTTTATCATAGTTGTCAGTGAGAGGAAAGATAAGAACGGAACCACAAAGTGGTGTTGATTTTTAAAGGTCAGCATACTTGTGGTTCAAAGTCACCGTGGGAGGAATCTTCCGGATTTTCACAGAGATTTCACTGAGAAAAGGCAAACTAAAAAAAAATGTAGATTACCTCCTCTTAATACAAAATACCTGTAAATTAGTATTTGGAATACAATGGCCCGAACTTAACTACACATTCTTTGTGTTTCGATGTTGAATTACCTTGAACTGCTAAACATTTCTTGTCATAGGAATGCCAAATTTATGGAAGTATTTACTTGTGCATTTGATTGTCTCTCATCCCAAAGTTGATGTAAAATAAGTTTGTGCAATGTGATTAACAGGAAGAAACCAATGAGCCCCATTTGCTTGTAGTTCATCATCTGTATTGAGGAAGGTGGGAGAGCCCCCAGAGTTAACACATGTGTCTGAAAATCATGATTTCTTTTTATTGTAGCCTTACTGATCTTTACCAAGTTGACAAAATGACATTCGACTGGTAAAAAAAGGCTAATAATTGTGTACATTAATGCAGCTAATATCCCTGGGGTTTTCATTTGACACAAAACAAATTTTACAAAAAACCAAATCAAATTATCCTGAATATAAATGAGTTATAGTATGTTCACAGTACTGCAACCCCAGAAAAAAATGGAAGATTCTAAACCAGCTAAAAAAAGTCAGAGCCCATGGGAGAGCTGTAGGTCCCTGAGCTAGAGATGGTTAGATGGAATAATTTATCCTGCAGATGAGTCTTTCCATCTCTGACAGCATCTGTCTCATTTGTTATTTCTCTGCCTCCTACTTTATATGGCTCCCAGATGTTACCCTTTCTGCATTTTTGTGAACTTGTTAGCACAATACTGAAATATTTTCGCTTTCTGTATCTTGTTCTGTTGTATTACTCAGTCAAGAACATTTATTAATCAAGCATACTTTCTTCCTTTTGCTCCACAGATTCAGACATTGATTATTGCTTAAGACACCATCTCTTTGAAGAGTATATTATGCAATAATGCAATAATGATCCATTTCAGTTAGGTAGCCCAGATAATCTATTAGATTTCTCTACACTATTCCTAGCTTGATTTTCTGACTTAAAGCAGAATCATTAACAAAATCTTTTCAAATATGGGCAAAAATAAGAATAGATATCAAATATAAGCTGGCAAAACCTCGTTTCATCCATACTGAGAAATTCCTCAGTTTCTGTAGGACGTTTTGCAACTTCTTTGTTGCACAGCAGAATTAAACTTAAAACTCAATCCTCTCTTGCTGTCATTGCATCGTGCAGAATATCTGCTCACTGCAGTTGTGGAGCTGATTCCTGGTAAGGTGAAAAAAGCCATTGTTCATCTTCATATTTCCATGCATTGAATAAGTCCCTGGCACTGAGACTGAGATACAGAAAACTAATGTGCAAACTTAAACTGTGCAGGTGAAGGACCCCTCTAATACAGTCACTGGGTTTTTTCTTTATGTTTCTTTGAGACTTTTGTGATTTCCTTAGCTCTTCACTGCCTTGCATAGACAGCATTTTATCAGTACAGTGACTGATGAAGAGCCCTTCTACAGTTATCCTGACTTAATTTAGAAAAAAAATTGGTTGTAACTTTTGTTAAGGAGAAACTCAGCCTTTCCTAAATTATGTTTTTCTATAGCCCTCTAATTTATGGCAAACTTAATTCAAAGTTACCAGAATATTGCATTCTTACTTGTATTGAGTAGACTTTTTCTTTTTTAATGTTAAAAATTTTAGAATTACTTTTTTTTCCTTGGGAACTTATAATGTTAATATTTGAAGTGGGGCACCATTCAGCTGGATGGTGACTGAAACAGTAACACTGCTTACTAGAATAAGCTGGACTGACTTACTGCTTTTTGCTGTCTTTTTTTATCCTCATGAACTTGTAACACCATGCTGAAGATAGAAAGTGGAACTCTTGGGAAAAGAAAAGTGTTTTTCTGTTTTTTGATTTTTCCGTAAGGACACTTAAGGAAAATGTATGGGAGTTGAATGTTCTGTAAAATTTCTTAGAAAACCGTATTTATCTGTCTCCAAAAAAGGACTCCTTGACCTGGATCACTTCCTCACGACTAAGCAACACTATGCCATAGAAAGCACATATCAAAGGATGTGGTCTTAGCCAAATCCTCCTCTTCTTGTCCACTCCTCCACTTGTAGATCTTCTTGTCTCTAATAAGTGGTAAAATGTCTAATAAGTTCACACTTCAGCTTTGACACAACTCCATAGAAATCTTTGTTCACCACGAGATGCTAAGTAATTGAAACCCAGGCTTTGGGGCATCTGACTAGAGACATGGAGTCTTCAGAATGTCTCAGCAAATTTAAAGTTTTTGATTTTTCACTAATTGAACCCTTTAATTTATATGTATTAAGTCAAAATTAAAAAAAAAAAATCAAACTGACCAAATGACAACAACAAAAAAACTCCACCACCAAAAATACGTCCCAACAAAAAACCCCAAACCTTTCAGGGAAGTTCATCTGAAAAGACTAATTTGTAGATGGTAGTATTCGTATTCCTTTGAAAAATCTCTTAATGGCGTCAGGCAATCCAACTCCTGTAGTTTTTGTGAGAACCTATGATAAAAAATTTGCCTTGCCTTACCTCATTGTTTTTTGGTTGGCTGTTTGGTTTTGTCTTGACCTTTCTGTGTTTATGGAATTTTCCTCCCTAATCCTCCTCGGATTTAGGATTAGAACTCAATCCCCACACTAGGTTCAGAAGTTTGCTGAATTAATCCTTTGCTGCTTGAATCCCTGAAGTAGGTTCTATTTTGTTATGGAATGCTTAGGAATTACTGAAACTTCAGTGGAGACTGTTAATGAGAAGCTGGAAGTCCACTGATTAATTAATATATTGTAGTCTCTTTCACTGGGTTTTAGTTCTGTACCATGGCCTGGGGGGACATATCTCTTAGGTTGTCTGGCAGCAGCCTCATTATTAACAGAAATGAGCCATAACGTCTTCAAATAAACTCTTTTCATTGATCTTAAAAGAGAAATTTTAACTTTGAGCACTTTATTTAGTTTCATAGCCATCTTTTTGTGTCATTATTGTAACGCTGGGACCCTGAGGTCTACTCTACAAGGTCACACCATGTTGTGCTGTGCATCATTAGGACTTGCAGGTCAAATACACTTGGGTCAGGAGCAACACAGCTGTGATACTCAAAACCAACAGCAGACATTGAAGTTTAAGTGGATGGCATTTGTTCCCAACAGTCACTTCAGAGTAAAAGTGCCCAATGCCATTTAGATTCTGGAGGCGTCAGCTTTCAGATACCTTTCATTAAAAAACCCAAAACAATTCCAGTGTTTAACCTACAGTCGCTAGAGCTTAGGACCACAGACACTTTTAGATGTGCAGCTTACACCCAGAACTTCTTGAAATCAAGAAGAAAAAGGGCATTCAAATAAGGCACAGTGGTTAGTTTCAAAAAGGCAATCAAAAGGTTCAAAATTATTTGTTGGTGTCTGATCTACAAAAATCTCCAAAAGCTACCAGCTGGCATTTTCTGGCCATGGGAATGGCTGTAGGGATGCTAACTTTACTAGCCCCAGCACCAAGAGCTACCTTCTGTCTAATTAAATCCCCTTGTAGTTTCAGGAACGCAAAGATTTACTTTGTATTTTGTGAGACTATCTGGATTTTTTTAAAAAAATATAAATTAGTCAGTGTAATATGAATTTGCAAATTTTTTTTTTATTTTTAGGAAAAGATTGTCCAGAGAATAAAACAGTTGCTGAAAAATTTTGAAAACGGTATGTAACAGTTTTGAGTAATATTATGTAACATTCAGCTGAAAGATTTTGACAAGATGCAATGACAAGTGTGATGTAAGAAGAATAGGATTTGGTAGGATAGGAAAGGATAAGCAGAACAGGTATTCAAAAAGGTATCAGTGAATGCCCTGAAAGAACATACTCTTCCTAGGGCTTAAATCTGTGTTCACACGGGCTGGTGGAATAGCAATATGTGTTCTACATAACCACATTAATTCAGAAAACTTTGCATTTCTGAAGAGTGTGTAAATTGCTGTAGGTTATTCAGAGATTTGGGGTTATTCCATATGTCTTACCAGTTTTTTATTTTCCCCTTGCTTATTTCCCCACTAATTTTCATCTGTGATACTTCACATTAGGAGGTCTTTGTCTTCACTGTCATTGACTTTTGGAATTGTTTGTTCCCCATAGTGTAAACGGTACTTACGGGAATGTGCCATCATTTTGGACATTCCTCCTACAATATGGAGAAATCACATCAAATATACCAGGATATTTTTATATTGGATATTCCCACTAAGACATTTAAGAAACAAAGTGGAAGCCAAGCTGAAAGATCTTTAGTGGCTTGACCCAGAAGCTTCTGACGTAGGTGCCCCACAGGACAGTGTGTGTGCCTTTGCTGCATGAACACAGATCAGCAGTCAGAGGCATCGAGGGCTGGCTGTGACACATTCCTCTATAAACGCCCTTGGTTTTTGCAGGTCACTGGTATCACAATTTGAATTTTGTATTTCTGTGACCTAAAAATGATCTACAGACCTGTATGAGCTACAGAATCAATGGTATTACTTTCCTTTAATAAAGCAAAAATTGTATCAATGCTTGGAAAATTATGAAAAAATATCAGTTTCCTGCACAGATCTAAGATTTATTGTTTCGACTAATGTCTGTATGAAGAGAATACACATGTATGTATAATTTCTTCACTGACTTTCAAGCTGTTTTGCTGAATTTTACATGGAGATAGAAGAATTAGAGACACAATTTTCTAACAGGTTTCAAGTTGAAAAGTGACTAGGAAAAAAAGGGGGGGACCAGTAAGGCACAGACTAACATGAGCACATCCCCAACTGCACTAGGAGGGTCATGTGAAATAGGTGTTTTGGCTGTTTCAGCCAAGGGAAAAGGATTGGTCAGAGCTTAGTTTGTTAGCAAATTCCGCTATAATTCATCTGTAATAAATCAGGCTTTGCTTCTTCTACTGGTCCCAGAACTGTTTGTTATATGTTTATTTTAGGGTTCTCTGCCTGCCATAAATCTGGGGCTTATTTTCAAGCAGTGACAGTGATATATTGGTATGACTACGTTGGCTCCCAGAAGTGGCACAACACAGGATGGGGGTACCAGGGTGGGGGAGCAGGGGGAGCACCAGAAGGTGAAGAAGCAGCACCCTGATGGGATTGTATAGCAGTGGAAACACGAGCCAGAGCAGGCTGGGGATTGGAGCAGGGCAGAGTGTGGGGAGGTGCCTGGGCAGGAAGAAGAGAAAATAAAGAGACCTGGAAAGTGGTGAGAGAGGGAGTGCCTGAGACCCGAGGATGTTGAACACCCTACACCCAGAGGACCAGAGGACAAGGGCATCCATTTGTTTCTCTGTTGCCAGAAAACACTTGCAATGGCCACTATCCAACCACCTTTCTTGTCCCTGGCGGTGGGTTCGTACAGGATAGAGACACATGGTTACTTTTTAGCCAGGGAGATTTTATACCAAGGTGGCTCTGTAGGATGCTGCTTCAATTCTACATGCCCTGATGCTGATTTTTGAAGACAGCCCAAATTTTGGTGTTGAGTAGCTGACTTTGTACACCTAACCTTTTTGTCTTCTCATAATATGCGTGTGTTAATAGAGATATATGATTAAAGGGAAAATGCCAGAAACAAAGCCTAAGTATAAACAATGCAGCTGGAATAAACCCCAAACTAAGAGAGAGACAAGGTTGTTGCTACCTGCTGCTCTCCTCCTTCTCTACCCACAGCCACATAAAATGTGACTTTTTCCAGAACTGGTAAAGAATTCATTTGCTGGCAAGGCTAATGGAGAATGGAATCTCAAGGGAAGCTTTTTTTGTTGCACCTGCCATGTAAATAGACCAACAGCTTAAATATGGCCAAAGGCTTTTCATCCACCATGATGACTTATTAAATTGTGAAATGTGGGGTTGGGAAAAAGGAGGAGTAGAAATGGTTATGAATGCTGCTTATATTTTTGTAGTGATGCTCTCAAGTAAGGGTAGGACACTGAGGTTTTGAGCTCTACAGTGAGAAAACTTGGACTGAAACAATTTTACATGTCCTCCTCCAGATCCCTTTACATCCTTCCTTGTCTGTGATAACACACGCTCTCTGATCTCCCTTCAAGCTTTAAGCACACAGATTGCTAAAGCCATCTTTTTTCTTCCCTTTTGACCCGATTATGACACTTCCAGCTTTGAAATATTATTTATGCTGTCTTCTACTCTCCGTTCTTTTCTTCTCTGTGCCATCTCCTTCAAAGACCCACACAATTTTTGTTCCTTATTTAATCCCTCTGGCATGCTTCCAAATGCCCTTAGTCCTTTGCAAGTGTTTCCCAATCTCTTCTGACAGCTTAGATGAGAGTTGGCTCATATAGTTCCAATTATTTGCAAAATTTTTAATAGTGTTTGGGGATCAGGTCTGTCTGAGCAGAGAAAATGTCTTTCATTGCATAATCTCTTTTGGAAGATTTTTCTAAAGCTTCCTATGAACCTCTTTGGTTCACAACAACGAAAATATGGAAATGAAATGGGAACATTTGTGAGTTCTTATGCTGATTGTGGAAAGGCTAGGTAGCAGCCTGTTGGAGAGAGACAGAATCCTGGAATCTACACAAACATTGCCTTTGCCTGGAATGTGTCCATTGAGGTTTGTTTATCATTGGCATAAAGTCTGTCTTAAACAAGCAAATGCCAAAAATATCGTCCCACACTTACCTGGATCGCATGCTGACCATCTAGGGGAAAAATTTATTCTAATGTGGAAAAAACCCATGGATAAAGATGATATTTAAGAAAAAGAATGTGGTCAGATACCAAGTAGAACTGGGATAGCTGTTTCTTCCAGAAATTCCTTCCTTTTAAACCATTAAGTGCACTATGGATGCAGTGGTGTTACATCTTCTAATATAACAGAGAATTAAAATTTAAAAAAAAAATCAAAAGAGAGAAAGGTTTTTTGAACTGGCATTGAAGTTTGTCTATGCATCACCACAGCTTTTCCTCTTTCTACTGGCCAAACATGAAATGCAGGGCTTTAAGGGCCCAGTTTCACAGGCACACATCTGGCAATGTAGAGGGTGTGTCCCTCAGTCACTGAACTGCATCCCAGCGTTTTCGCTCTAAGTTATATCATACCTGATTGATTCCCTTCGGCTTCGTGATTCTGCAGGGAAGACGAATGTTTATGGAATTACAGCAAGCTGAGCTCCCCAGGCACACTCTCAAAGTGTGCCTGCTTCTATGAAGTGGGAAAGCTTTGATTAATAGGAATAGCACTAGACTTTAAGGCGCACTTTATTTCATTGATGAACTTTGAGGTGTCTCCTGCAGTAACAGTTTTGTAAACTGTAATTGTTAACATCACTTATTCAGGATTTACAGGAGTGACTAACATTGCCTATTTTTTCAGGCTGCTACAGGGATAAATAACTGATGTTGAAGAAGCAAATCAGGATCTCTGTGGGGAAAAAAATAGAAAAAAAAAGAATAGTGTGTGGGTTTTATAACCAGCAAATCATTTTTCTGAGGTGCCTGTAATAGTACATGGTGTGATGTGACTGTTTTATAAAAGAGGGAAGGGTGATGTGTGGGCTCCATTACATAATATTATTGCAGAGTTTGAGTGGTGAAGGGGCACAATGGAAAAGGGATATCATGGAAATCAATTTGCAAAAATTAAAGTGTTTGTTCAAAACCTCCTCCATAACAGGATTAACTGCCAAGGAAATGAGAAATTATGTAAGAGGAATAGCTGAAGAGATAATCCAGGATGATCCAAAGGATTTTGCAGATATCTCTGTAATGTTAACAATCTTGTCATTAGATCTAGCAATTTAATGAGCTACGTTCTTCATCGGTACAAGTACAGTTCCATGTACACGCTTAATGCATTTTTTATTTTGACATAGATCTAAGCTCGATACACTTGTTTTAGAGTATCATGTTGTGCATCAGTACACATATATTTAGCAGTGCACTACTGTTGAAGGCAGTATATCTGTGATGATTAAAAAGCCCAGGATGTGGTTCATAAACCATTACTTTCAGGGATGTCTGAAACAAGTGCTTGAAATCCTGCTTCGTACTCGCAGTGATGTATAGCACCGGCTTGTATCTGCAGTTTCATCTGTCTCTTGGTGTTTGGTCCTGTCAGGCATTTTGACACATTCTACTTTTATTGGCTGAAAAACAATGAAATAGTAAATAAGAATAGAATGAGCCGGTTGTCTTCACAAGAAAAACACTTTAGGAAAGGTGCTGCAATTTCCATGATGATTAAGTGGTGCCTCTTGAATTTGCATGAATATCCTTGTGGAGTTACATGACTGTTTGTATGAATGCAGTGAAGACAATTTGGGTTCATCTTCATCTCACAGGTCACGCCAGGAGCAGCATGTGGAAAGAGCTGACTCTTGGCTGGTTTCTTATCATGTGCTCTGTTGCTGTGAGTCTGCTGCAGTAGGAATGTGTTACAAAAGTCAATGAGTGATTGCTGCCCTTCCCTCTCCTGCCTTTTGCTCTCTTTTTATTGCTTACTGTTCCTGGAGCTTTCTTGAAGCAAATTGAGTGCTGTCCTTAGCAACTCTCCTTGTAGTTTGTTGCTCCAATCAATCTCTTCTTCCCATGAATAATCCCAACTTTCTTTCTTAAAATATTAATTTTTGCTTCACTTGGGCTTCTCTTGCTTCAGCCAGCTCTCTTTGCAACACAGCACACGTCTCTTCCTCTGAATGTGAAGTGTGCAGATCAACTCAATGTTTTATAATGTCCTAATTACTGTACTCACAGGTTACTGGGTTATAGCAGTATGCCAGAGGGTCAATGAACCTTTTAAGTTAAATGAGGAGATGTATCTTCATGGGACCTAATTAGAAGGTGAAGTTAATAAAGACAGAAGGGGGAAAAAAAGCCAGTAAGAAAGTCAGATACCTTCAAAAGCTGTTGAAAGAAGTTGTCTATTGGGCTCTTTTTTAGTACTGGCTGGCCTTTCCCCAGAGGTGTAGTGTGAGGATCTTTGTGAAAGGCTGATGACAAGGGCTGGAGGTTCCCAAGAGGCAGTTCCCTGGGGAAGCCAAGGATCTACACCTGCACATCCTTATGACACATCCTAGCAGGAGAGACCAGAGGAGCCAGAGGAACAGCAAGGAATGTGAATGGCTGCTTGCATGGTGTTGGGAGGCTAAGTGGAGGATGGGGAAGCAGTAGAAGTAGTTTCCTGATGCTTTCTGTTTTAATGCTACCTGGGGACCGTGTGCCAGAGGAGGGGAGTCTACTGGAGGCAGGGAAAACCTCCAGGGCAAGTAAACTAAGACATGTCCTGTTGGAGAGCATGAAGACTGTTAGACCATAGACTTTTACTGATGCCATGTATAATGGGACCCCTACATTTTTATGGGGACTTTTTATTGGGATTTTGAAACATTATTCTGAAGCACTGGGAAAAATAACTGCTCCAAGACTCAGTATTTCTGAATCATTCAATTACAATGTTGTTTTTAAGAATTGTACATGGAATGAAAATTCATGTTGCCTCTCCCACGCAGCCTTGGGCAGAAAAAAAATCATGATGAGTTTGGAATGGTGTTTGTTGACACCACTGAATTGTATTTGAAAAAGAAATTACACTGTGCTGATTTACTTCGTTATTAGTGATTCCATACTAAGAATAGAAATCTGTTATTATTCTGTGTTCATGTTCCTCACAGGAGTTTGTGTAAGCAGATCCCCATATCTGTGTGTAGAAACCTACTGAATTCTGTGTGAACTAAGTATTGAGATGTATTTTTTTTACACAAATGCAATTTGCTTGAAAGGGCAAGACTCTGGATTTGACTTTCACACATAAATCTCATTTCCCACTTTATATATGTTCATTTTATCCTCAGATTCTTTCACCCTTTCATCAGCAGTGCAAACTTAGATCCTCTCTGGACCCTAAACAGAGGTAGGACACCTGGTCAGTATGTAAAATATAGCTCCTACTCAGTGTTTGGGTGTTTGCTAAGCACAACTATAATCTTTTATATTTATTAAATTATTTATATAAGAACTTTACTTTTTTTTTTTCCTGTGGTTTTTATTGTCTGTTTGGATTTTGGAATTTTTTTAGACAGAATGAGAATTAATAAAACTTCTGTGATTTAATTTTCATCACTTGTTGGCCCAAGAATATATTCTTTTTGTGACAATAATCTCGTAGAGAATTTCTCACCTGTTTTATCTTGTGGGCCAGGCATAATAAAAGGATTCTCCAGGCAGGTTCATGGCACTGTCTGTCAGGCTGGGTGAGCAAAATTATTCCTGCTTTGCCAAGTACAAGAGCCTGCTGCCTTGATGCTTTGGAAGTGTGGGCTCCTTGCTGAGTTGGGTCACCCATGGAAAGAAGAGCAACACAGGGCTCTGAGAGTGTCAGATGGACTTACAGCCTTAGGTAATCACAGAACCACAGAGTGATTTGGGGTGGAGGGCACCCTAAAGACCATGTAGTTCCAACCCCTCTGCCATGTGCAGGGACACCTTCCACTAGACCAGGCTGCTCAAAGCCGCATCCGGCCTGGCCTGGAGCACTGCCAGGGATGGGACAAAACTCCGGGTGCTTGAGGACATACAGAAAAACTTTGCAATCCACAGGCACCAGCACTACCATAAATTTGGGCATTGCTGCTAGAGGTGGCTCATCCCAGGTGGCCTCCTGGCAGCAGCACTTTGTTGACTCCTGTTGGCAACCAAGGACTGCAGAGAGCAGCGTGCCAGCTGAATTTCCTTGTTACTTTGGTGTGCCTCAGGGTGTTGCTTTGAAAAAGCAATTCCCTACCTGAACTAAGGAGCAGTGTTCAACTTGCAGAGAAGTCAAATTACAAAGGTCAACATTAAAAGAAAGAGTTTTGCTTATATTGTGGATGAAATATTCATAATCATGCAGAGAAATGTTTGGGCAGCCAAATTTGCCTGATGGATCTGGAGTTATCTTAGGTGAATGATACTGCCTTAAAGTAGCTGATGGCAAGTAGATGCTCAGGCACTGTGGTTCTTTCTTGTGGGTTTGTGTGTTTTGGGTTTTTTGTTGTTGTTTTGTTTTATTTCGGTTTTTTGTTGTGAAGGAGTAAGAGAGATTTCAGCAAGTATTTCATCCCTAGGTCCTGTTCATGACTGAACTTCTTCTAATGGAACTGAAGCACTTTGGGGCCTGCTGTGAGATGGCATTGTCCAGCAGAACAGCAAACACAGTGGGTGGGAATGACTGTTTACAGAAAATTAAGATAAATCTAGATCTATCGGATTTGCCCTTCAGCAAGGTGTTTGAGATACCCACATTTGTGAGAAAGCATGGGGAAATGGTAAAGTGAAAATGAGGATGACTGAGGAAATTACACCAGCCTTCCCAGGAAATGGGGATGGACTCTGTGGATGTCACATGTGTCAGTGTCCTTGAAGCAGCCTATCATCAGGGATGAGATCAATTTCTATCCAGGAGATGCAAAAAACCTTCTGTAAATCTAGAAGAGGGAAGCTGATTTTTTTTTTAGTATTAGAATGGATGGAAAAGAATTTGGGTAAAGGTTGTAAAAAAGCAATTGCTTCTTGCATGTGGAAGTGACCTATGGAAGCAAAGTACTCAGCTGAAGAGTAGCGCTGGAAGAAACACAGAATTCCTTCATAAAACAGTTCTCTGTAGATTTGATTAAATATATTGTTATATTGCTGAAATAAAAGTTACAAGCTATATATACTGTGCTATAAGCCTTGCACAGTTGAGATGTCTGTACTGTTTTACATTTATTTGTCCTATGCTTTTGCTAGAGTTTTACCAGTCTTCTGCACAGTAACACTTTTACTGGGCTGGCTTACGCAGTTCACAAGGCTATATTTATCACCCGTTTTCTGCTAAAGCCATCCTTGTTGGGGGTTTTTTTCCAGTTGTTGGTGTAGCTTCACCAAACTTGTTACTTGTATTAGGTTTGTAAAAAGATTAAGAGCTGCACTTCCATTTATAGGGGAATAATGTGTAACAGTTTCTGTGTCTTCAATGAATTTAGAAAATACATTGAAGCACTGCATGTGACCACTGAGATGAAAAATGTGCTTTTTTTGAAGTTATTTGGTCCATTCATTTCTGTGGACCTCCAGTCCCAGCCCAAACACAGGCTTGGTTCCTCAGAAGCCTGTCCCTTTAAGCTGTCAGTGTTTGCGTTGTCTGTACCAATATTTTCGGGGCATACATTTCCCCATACATTAATAACACAATTTTCTTAATAAAGCAGGGCCAGTGCAATCATGGTTTTGTGGGCAGAGGAGAGGGAAGACTGGTCAGCAAACAGTGAGTGCCAACTCACACCTGCACTGAAGTAGTTGAAAAGTCCCATTATCTGAACACTGAATTCTTAGCCTTGATGAAATGGGGGTGTCTCACTGCAGTGTCTGAATAGCTCCCAAGGCTGACTGGCTGCATGGGGGAGGGTTACTGCCACATCTTTTTCAGTAGGAAAGAAAGATAAGAAATGAGGTTGTCCTTCAGCATGAATGATTTGTCCTGAGAAAATTCATGGGCCGACTGGGAATTGAGTTTACTTCAAGGGCCAGTCTGATGTTTTAGTAGAAAGACCAGGAATATTCCAATTGTCCAGTCAGAGAAATAAAATGGAGGTCGTATCAAACATGGATAACTAATATAAACCTTCCAGAGTAATTCTAGGCAAAATGTCTTAATTCTGTTCCGGAAGTCCACATTTCTGAATTGCAGAGAAGTTATCTATCCCTAAGTCAAATAGCCCTAACAACGTGTGGGCTGATGGTCTGAAATCAAAATCAATTCCACTGGTTAATTATCAGTTAATCACTTACTGTTCTTTAAAAAATGCACTAATGAAGTTGCTCTGATTAGAAATATAAGGATATTGCATTGCTGGGATTTCCAAAGTGCCAGATCTTTCCATCTCCTTAGTCATACAAGGAGCTCCTTTAAATTCCCTTGCTAAGGTTACTCAAGACACTTCACTGAAATGTGCCCTCTATTTCAAGCTAGAAGCAAATTAGTGTCATATTATGTGCTTTCTCTGAGCTTAGCTGATGGATAATATTTTAAAATATCATTTTGAAGAAACTCTAATTGTCACAACAAATCTTTTTTTGGTAAACAGAATCTTCACATTTCTTTTAGTGCTTTATTTTCAGGTAATGCAGGCTACTGAAATGCACGAGAGGAAATTAAATGCCTGTGATTTAGTAAAATGTTCACTTAATGAACCAGTGGTTTTGCTTATTAGCATTTTCTAGCAATTAAACTGTTTCTGGGTTTCAATTAAGGCAGTATAGGCTTGTTCCATACACCTGGATTTTCTTAAGTTTAATGTCTCTTGTTCTCCCTTTTGAGATAAATTCAATGCATGGGTAATTCCATATTTCTTTCTTTTTTCCTTTATTTTGGCATCACTTCTCTAAGCTCCAGCCAAAAGGAAAGCATTGCTATGCTATAACATGCAACATTAGGACATTCCTTAGAAAGCCTAGTTTTGCAGGTGTAGGACAAGGAGAGAGGAAATAAATTATATAAGAGAAAATTAAGAGAAAAGCAAAAAAACTATTTTCTTTTCTTTGGAAATTATATGTTTCTGTATTGCTTTTTGTTTGGGAAAGAAAATTAAATCAGCATGACAAATTCTGAAGACACTAAAATTATGTGAATTTGGAAAATTTTGTCTTTACATCTGCAATGAAAATGGTCACATGGATCCCTTTGTCGGCCTCAGTTCCCTGGAGCCTCTGCCTGTGCTCAGGCCACTGCTGTGAATCACAGCTCCCCAGATTGTGACCCACACGCTGTCTGCAGAGGTGTTTGCTCCTGAGCAAACAGGACCCATGGGAGTCTCGAGGGACTGCTGTTCCCATAAATTGAGTCAAAGCTTTACTAGCAGATTGGTTAATGTCATCTGCTCTGAGTCTGTATGCTGGATTTTTCCTGGTGGAAAATTCTCCCTTATCTCTATTGCCTCCAAAAGCAAAACAAACAGGAAAATAGTAATTATTGAGCAATCTTCAGAATCTGCTGTGAATAAGTATAATTGCAAAAACCAATTGCCTTTAGTTATCACTACCAGAGAAAAAGTGAGGCTGAAACACAGAATTAAGTGACTTGGCCATGATCACATCAAAGCCAAGGGGGCAAACACTGAACTCACATAACTTGAAAGTCTTGCCTGCACAAATCCTCAGCTGGGTCTGAAAGTTGGAGTTCATCTGATGCCACCTCTAGCAAGATGCATGGAAAAGGATTTTGTAGTTTTACAGTTCTTACTTGGTCCTGAGAAAATAAAAAAACCCACAACAAACAGAAACCTGAATAAAACAGGAAAACACTTTTTTCTTTCCTCTTCCTTTTCCTTAAATTTGCCATTTCCTTTGTTCATTTCAGATGCAGGAAGCCTATGGAGTATTTACAGTCTATTTATTAGCAAGCGTTATCCCCCATCTCCACTAATACATTTAGTGAAGGCAAGTTTGCATCATTTCTGCCAAGGGATTTTATATTAGACAGAGGATAATGTTAAACTTTATAGATGTCAGTGATCATTTCCAGTGGGAATTTACTACATTGGCTTGATTTTGTGTTTCTGAGACTCTCATTACAGCTGTGCCAGGCTGTATATGGCAGTTTTGGAAAAGGAAAAGGCTCAGTGGGGATTTCAGTGTTCCCAGCTTAATGGTTTTTGTTAACAAAAAATAAAAGCAAAGACAGCAATCAGGGATGAGTTTGGAGAGCTGCAAGGAGTCTAACAGGGAATACCCATGTTGGGGATGATTTGAGCTGGCTCGTTTTCCCCTCTGGAAGTCCTGCTGCTGCCTGTGCTGCCTGAGAGCGCAGGTGTGGATGGCAATGGGGCAGAACTGGAGGCAGGCAGGGGAGGAGGAGGAGGCGAGGAAAGCACTGCCAGCAGGGTCTGCACAAGGGTTAGGACCACCAGCTAAGTGGTGGTCCTAACCACCAACATAACCAAATCTTAAAAGAGATGTAAGTGAATCTTGCACATTAATTACGGATGTCTTGTGAAGGAGTTCTCCTAAAGGAAATATTCAGGTTGCTAAGTTTAGACAGAGGGACAGCTGGGCACTTTTTGGAGGCCAGTGGAGAGAAATCCTGACTGCCTATATTTTAGGAACCTGAGTCAAATTCCTGGTTCCCCAGATATACATATAACACTCTCCTCTTTAAACTTTAAACTACACTGAATGGAAATTAGGCACAGCTGAAGGAGGCAGAAGTAATAAATTCTCCTCTCTGTAAGGAACTGCCTGGTACAAGTACTAACTGAGGATGAGAGACTCCTAGGCCAGTTCCCAGGATTATACCTCCTCTTGTTTGCAACCCACAATGATTCTTTGGTGTAAAACATACAGCTAGTTTAAGGGCCAGATGCGGATTTCCATCTCTCAGGAATGTGCCCTATTAAAGTCCTAACCATCCAGGTGAACAAATCTATGCAATAAATATGACTGAGCAGAGAGGTTTCTTTAACCAGCTTTGTTATCCACAGGCTTCAGGAGTTTTAAGTATATTCTGGAATGGACCACTAAAAATCAATTTTGTGCATTGCTAACATTTAAATTGTCTTTGTGATAACCATGGTGACCATTACAGCTAAGAAATACTCAAGTGGGGAAAATACACACTTGTTTTAAATTAACAAATGGAAACTAAAATGGGAAAATGTAGTTAAAAGAGCCTAAAGAAGCTAACTGCTACTGCTCATGATCACTTTGGTGTTTAATGCAATCTTCATTCTTTCTTGACTTATTTATAACTGTATATTTCTGTGCATTCAAGCTAATTTTCTGCTAGTATGTGAGAATAGAGAAGTAATTTTTGTAGTCTGCTTTCTTTAACTGAAAAAATCCAGGTATAGTTTAATAAAGAGGCTCCAATTTCTGATGTGCGAGAGCCCAGACTCTCAAGGCTACAGAATGAGATATGTATAGTTCCACATGGCTTTCAAGGGGTGAGGGGGCAGACAGATGCCTGCATATCCTTCAGGAGGTAGTCCTAGCACAAAGAAAGTTCAAGTGGTTGTAAGGAGATTTATGCTTTAATGGAGTAGGTTTTAAAGGTATCTAGAGACCTGCCAGTGTAGGTACACATCGATGAGTGTATATCAAAACAGCCAAGCAGGCTAAATACCTAACTTTTGTAATTTGTATGGAAGTTAGGTGCCTACCATATTGAGCCAACTTAATAAATCTCCCTAGCTGCTACCTGTGCCTTGAGCTGTCCAACATACCTGTGCACTTAGAGTTTCAGCCTTACACATTTGTATCACGTATGAAAACAACATTTGATCATGACTGCAAACTCTAGCCATGCTGCACAGTATTTACCATGGAAATTACCAATAAAATTAGGGGCATTGTCACTGAAGTGAAAATGTTTTGTATAGCTCTAGATGTAAGCTACCATTTCGGATTATTTTGGCAGCAGTGACTCACTAGAAATCCATGCCAGTGTCTATGGCGTGGTGAGGGATAAGCCCGGTTGTTCTGGCAAGACCTCACAAATACTGTTCTGCAGGAAGGAGCTTTTCCCCCCAGCAAGTCTTTCCACCACAGCTGGCTGGAAGGAAATCACAGCCAGTGCTTGGAAGAGAGATTACAATTTGTGCATCTCCGAGTCCCCCAAGAGAGACACTGGCAAAGGCTGGATGGTGGGCAAAAAGAGAAACAGAAGAGCTGAATTTAAATACTTTACCAGCAGGCTATTGTCTTTTAAATATTCATGGTTTTCTTTCATTAAAATTTTCCAACTTCTAATTAGAATTGGATGGGCAAGTTCTGTAAGAATGATTTTGGCACAAAAGCTGTTTCTCCATCAGCATGTTACCACATGGGAGTTGCATAAGTCTCCATTCTCTCATGTGATGTGGTCTCACCAGGCTCAACAATAAGATCATTTGGCCTCTGGATAAGGCAGAGGAGAAAGGAGAAAGACAGTTTGGGGCTGAATTGACACTTAACTAGTATATGAGGAATATTCAATAAACCAGAAATAATTTATTCTTTAACATTCTCTGAAATCTCTGGAAATTCTTTGTCACTGCAAAACCTTTCAACACTCTTGGATTATTTTTTCTCAGTATTTCTGTTCAGCAGCAACCAAAGAAACTCTTTTCACTACAGTGTTAAAGACAGATTTGAATAACCCCTGGGATGGTGATTCTAATATTTTAGAGACTCCTGAATCACTGAAGAAGAAAGACCCCTTCCCTACCAGACTAAGTACTGAAAGCATCCTCTGTGCTATGAGCCCTTCTGGTGTTCTGCGAAGGGAGAGCCCTGAGCAAGAGGCTCAGTGGCCCCAGCTGGGAACACGTCAGTGCAAGCTCAACAACAGCACTGCTTTCTTTGCTTTCTCTGCAAATGAAACCTAAGAATTTTGTTCCTGAATATCTGCATGAGGAAAATGCTGTTAACTCTTGTTTGGCTGACAAATCTCATAAAACATAAGGCCACATGAAGTGTGCCACAAATCCAGACACTGGAGTGAGAATACAGGCCAGCTTAAGAACCAACCTTTCATTTTTTATGTAGAACTTTAGCTTTAAAAAAAAATATTTGACTAGAACTGTTCTAGATAAACTTATTATCATAATTTACCTGGAAAGTCTAATTGCACATTCAGGATAATTGCATTCAGAGCAGATCAATTGTATAAATGGTTTAAATATTTTTTTCAGGTAATGAAGAGGCTAAAAAAAATTCACAAATTATTTTTATAAATTACAAGCATAAAAGAAGATAAATGTGTATAATACATTCCCTAGAAATTGTTTCGTGCTACCCAGCACTATATCTTCCTTTCCATTCATCAGTGATGGTGAAAGTTATTGAATGGAAACTCCTTCAAAAGAGTTTCACTGGAAACGAGATTAAGGCAAAGTCACCAAATGGAAATTCAAATTTTTTATGTTTCTTTGCAGCACAATTACATTTCAATAATTTTGTTTAGCATGGTTTTAATATATTGCTCATTTGAGGCCTGCTGAATAATTTCATGGGAAGAACTGTGTTGTTACTGGAAGAAATTTCTTGTCGTTGCAAACAGCAGGAAAACACAGTTATTAAAAAGTGATAAAATATTGGTATTTTTACTGCAAAATAACTAGTAGCTATTATTGGCATTGCTTAGAATTCATTTAATTTACTTTGTTTTCAATTAGGGTTGTGCATACAGAGAAGTTTGCTTAGGGTTTTGCTGCTAGCTGAACAGAAGCAGAGTGAGATACAGCACTTCAATGCAGTATTTGTGGGAAAAACACCACACATTCCTGCTGGAGCTAGTAAAACTGCCTGTGGCTAAGTCTGCTTAGTATTTGCCATTAGCTGTATTTTCATTGCTTTATCACTACACAGAACTGCTCAAGCTGAAATTTGCCACGCTTGCCTCTGCCTTAGGTAGGGTTTTTTGAAATATTTCAACCATAATTCCTCAGCTGTTCCCAAGAACAAATTTAGGAAGAATAAGTAACACGTAAGTGGTTTCTGCCTCTCTTGGGCAGCGTGCTAAAGACTAGCAGAGGGCTAAAATTCAGGGTATGTTGCCTGTAGGGAAACATTATTCATTGCCCTCTGCCAGGAGAGCTCATGGTAACAGGTCTGTGTCTCTGGGGGCCACATCAGGATCTGTAGGGTCTGGTGAAGATAGGGGTGCATCTCAGCAGGACCAAGCAGACAGAGGGTGGGGACCCACCTGCCACTGGAAATTCAGATTTACTTGGGTAGAAGGAGCTGGCAGGAGAAGAGGAGGGACGCCAGGGAGACGTTCTCTTCCTCCCCCAAATACAATGACAGAGAAGTGGGGATCTCCATCTCTCTGCCATGTGTCTGGGGAAGCCACCAATGTGGGTTCCTGGCCAAGGTGCCACATGGTGGCACTGGGTTCCCGTGACCACTCAGGAGTGCTGTTAGAAGCAGAAAATTGCTTTAACAAGTCAACCAGAACAAACGTTGTGGGTATCCCCAGCACACCCATTTCAGCTGCTGCATAAATACAACCCAGGCCTGAAGTGGCCCAGGCAGGCACTGGTTTCCTGGGGCTGGTGCCATAGCTCTTCACACCAGGATGCCCATTGCTTGCAGTGAGTCACTGGCCCTGTAAATCATTGCTATTCAGGCTTGTTCGTTGGCATCCTTCTTGAAAGCTGCTGCTGAAATTCGTGACAAGACTCCCCTCAGAAGCAAGAAGTTGTTTGTGCCTGACCTCTGCTCCTGGCACACAGCCTGCCTGGATGACACAGAGGCTGGAGGTCAGAGCATCCTGACCTCTGTTCCAGCCCGTGGACTGTTCCTTGAATGAGGATGCATGATGGTGGAGGCACTGTTAGTCCTTCTCTGACATTTTAACATAGCCAGGTGGGACAAGGTCTGGTTAATGGTCAGTCTCTGGAAAAACATCCTCAGGTCCAGTTTCTCTAACCATCCTAAAACAAGCGTGTTCCTCTGTGTCTTGGCTCTTTCTCAATGCAGTGCTAAGGCAAAGTAAGGTAGTGAAGTGCTCAGGGAGGATCCAGAGAAAGTTCTTCCACTGCTTATTGCTACTGCTGATGAAAGTAAGAGGTTTTTATCTATCTCTCAAGAAGCTGAGGGCTCCTACTTTTTTGACAGATGGATAATGGAAGATGCTGCAGAAAGTCAACTCTGACATGGTTAGGGATATGACCTGATGCCACAGTTAGCTTGTTAAGCCCACTGCCTTTCAGAATAAATTTGTCAAGGTTGTATTTGCACCGGAGTTGTTTATAATCTTGCCAGGATGAAGAAAAAACCCCCATGAATTCAGTCTAGTAACAAATAGTTGTGTAAATCACTGGCAAGGCATGATCTGTTTCTCCTGTCTAATAGTTTGTCCACCCCACCTGTAATGACCCTGGCCAGTTTTCTTGTTGAACTAGGAGTCATCCAAACTATTAAAGTTCTTTTCATGTGGCATCTTGGGACTTGGTGTTATTTCACTTCCACAAAAATGCTTTGTTCCTTTGCAGCATAGACAAGAATGTTCTTAGAGAGTCTAAGGACTAATTCACATGTGCCTTTAATCACCTCTTTTTTCAAATTTAACTAATTACTTTGAGCAAAAGATAGATCATACTACTTGTCCTCAGAATTCAGGCTATTTCTACAACTAAAGATGACATTTCTGCAGTTAAAATTGACTTTTAAAGCTGGCCTAGTGTGTTTTTCATTTTCTCATTGTAATTTCCTGCTCTAAAGAATTTTTTTGTCTGTGAGTGAAAAAGACCTGTGTGCAAACTGAACAGTGGTTTTATCATTACCTTACTTTTGTTTTCTTGGAGTTAAAAACTCATTTCACATTGTTACCTTTTTTCCTACCCATTTCATTACTGCATCATAATTTCAAACTGATTTGTAAAATCATCCAGCCTTTATATTGCTGTTGTGGTGAATCTCAACCTAATTCAGGAGGTCTATGTTCAGAAATAGTTCAAGCTGGTGTTAAGCTGAAATCTGACAAATTTTTCTCCAGCTGCATAGTATGTTACCAACACATGTCCATTCTGTGACAGAGTCACAGGACTTGTCAGGGATTGTTATCCTTATTTTAGGGTCTCCAGAGAGACCATGCTTTCTGCATCTCACCTGCAGACCATCATTTGCAGCTTTGAGAGGGGTCGTAAATGCCACATGAGATACTCCGGATCTGGGCTGATCAGAGACTGAGACTTGGTGCTAGACAATGAGACTCCTTCTTGTTGTCTGGCACCAAGAAAGCAAACCCCAGACAGCACCTCTTTGCATCACCCTAACATCTGGGCAGACGTTTGTACTGATGTAGTTCAAATCCAGAGGGATTTCTGGCTGATGAGGATAACTAAATGTTGTCCCTAAAGCATGGGTGCAGATGAAAAAAAAATATTTCTAATGTCTTGAATAATGAAGACTAATTACATCTGTGTCTAGAACTGCTTGGAAAAGAATGGAGAGATTTAACCATCCCCCTAGAATCACAGAACCAGCTTCTTGCATTACACAAATAAAATAGTTTATTTGCTAATCATATGCTGATTCAAGTGATTTCTATTTGATACAGTTTAATATTAGCATGCTCTGATAATTGCTAGAATTTAATTTATTTCAGTCTGCATCTGCATGTTCCACAGGTGGTAATCAGTGGTCTTTCTGTTCCTCTGTCCCATGGGAGACACTGACCTTATCACTTCTTTCCTTGCCAGAATCCTGCTCCGTTCCCCAGGTACCAGTTGCGTTTTCTTTCAGATCTGTTTAATTGAGGGGTGGAATTAAACTAAATTCAGAGCAATTGCTCTCAACCTTTAAATAGCAGCTGGGTTTTGGCTTCTATTTCAGCCTTGAAGAGGAGCCAGTGTTCCCAAAAGAAGGGCTGTTGTGCCAAAAGCCTGCCCGCTTTGCCCAAGGACTGGTTTTGCTTTTTCCCCAGAAGCCTTGCTTTGCACACAAGCTCAGACCATTGGGGATACAACACTGCCCCTTTAGACTTTCTACCATTCTAGACAGAATCTGCTTCACATTGATTCATACTAAAAAAACATTTTCTGAAGATTGCAGGCTCCTGGATGCTAGCCAAAGCTGCCTGTGTACCATCAGTATGCTGCAGCACAATGTACAAGATTCAAACAGGACTAATATATAAAATCACACAAATTATTGTATTAAGGTCATAGCATCTGTTTAATTAATAAAAGCATAGCAACAGTTTAATATTAAAACAGCTTTATCTATTTTATGCTTTAAAATCAGTCTGCCTCCAGAAAGTCAGGTAGGATTTCACTCTGAGGTTTTGCAGGAACTTGGTTCAGATTAACCTGACAGCATAGTATGCCCTTTAGAGCCAATACATTTATTTCTTGTACCACAGTAGCTGTACTGAAGATAATACTGAGATGATACTTCAATAATCAAAACAAAGAACTTTTTGAAGTCTTGCTATTTCACTGTATTGCGTGAAGATGCAGTTCCCATTAGAGACTCATGGATACTTCCAGTATCTGAATCATACAGGGAGGTATTGCCTTGAGAATATCAATTATCCAGATGCAGGAGAAGCTTAAAATACTTAAGGAAAGGAGAAAAATATATGACATTCCAATACTGCTTTTTATGCACAGCATTCAAAACTTGATGTTTATCACCCACCCTTTAGTGTTCAGAAAGGAAACAAAGCCTCTCTTGGGCCCTCCTCTAAGTAAATAGGTGTTTCCTTTTGTAAGATGCCTCCTCCAAGGTCAGGATTAGCTTCTGTCATAGTCCCTCAGTTTTATGATATGAGGGGGTTATATCTCAGGGATTTTTTTGGGAGAGAGGGGAAAGAGTAAATCTTTATTGTCACACTCAAGAATGGAGAGAACATAATTCCAGAAAGATTATAAAAGCTCAGACACCTTAATAAATTAATGTTGGAAACCTCCTTCAGTCAGCACTAGACTTCAGAATTACAGTTTAAAAGGCAAATACATCTATTGGCTGTATCATTTGACTTTTTATTGAGGTATATCTGCTTTGAGATGGTAAAGTCAAAAGCAGAGCTGACAGTACTTGTCTTTCACTTTCCTTGAAAGGTTAAAAGGAAGTCAGACTTTCATGCTGTGGGGCTGTTTTAAAAGAAGTGTCACCTACCTCAGTTGAAAGAATCTGTCTATGCCCTTTGAGAGCCCTTCTAATTATAGATGCTGAGGTGTCCTTGAGCTTTGAAGCAAATGCTGTTATCCAGTTCAATATATTGTACATTGCAGATGACTGTTTTATCTTTCCATCCAAAAGTACATTTTCAGCTTTTGGTCACAGGTTAACTTTAATTACATTACCCCTTCTAGAGATGAAGGCTCTGTAAGCACCTAAAAAGGTGTAATTCATTTGCAAGTACACACACAATGAATTTTCTCCTTTTAAAAGTGACTTTATTTCCAAGAAATGAGTTCTTATTTCGCAGTATTGTGTTCACTTGATCATGGGCTTCATGAGAACGCTTTGATTACAGTGCTGGAGTTACTGTTTTGTACTTGCTGAACGGGTTTTATCAATGTCTTGCCTTAAGAGGTCTTAGCTACATACTTCTTTGATGTGGTAGTTTAAACAAACTCTTCATTGTCTTGGTTATTTTCTCCGTGTTTTGGAGTATGTAACTCTGTGAGTGCGGAAATCATCAGGAAAACAAGCCAAATTCGCAAACATATAATAAAGAATTATTTTAACAGAACTATAAAACAGGTTAAAAAGGTTTTTAAACAGAAGAGATATTTTTCAGGCTCTCCAGCACAAATGATCTCCTTTCAGTCTGAAACAGAAGGAGAAATCTTTCAACTAAGTAGGGTGGAGAACATTTGTTCTAAGTTTAACTTAATTATGTTGTTCAATTTATTAGTAACTGCTGGACTCCTGGAGCATATAGGTGGGCTCCCAGTTGTGAGGACTGAAAGTCTGGTTTCACTCTTTGACTTCAACATAAAGCCATTAATCACCACTCTTTTCTCTTACACCAGCACCGTCCCTCTAGACCCCGCAATGAAAATGAGCAGCAACAACGGAGCAATTACCAACTCCCATGGGCTGACACAATTACCTCCACAAACCAGCCATCAACCACAAGTCACCAAAAAGTCAGGGGTGCAGAGCCAGGCCCTTGGGTGCTGCTGTGAGTGCTCTTTGCAGAGCACTTGTGGCCCCCACCTCGCTGGTGAAAAGGGGCCTCCTTGCAGGGAGGACGTTCCTCTGAGGTGAGAAGTTAAAACTGCTTTTTCCAAGGACTGTGGTAATGCCTGTACTGCTCCCTGCACATATTCCTCACTTGCATTCTTGGGCCATCACAGCTATAATGATGCCATTTCCACTTATTTAACCTGTCAGAGTATTTTACTGAGTTCTTAAACTATCAGCTCAGGATACGGCAGTAAGTTGTGCTGATGGGGTTTATTGTTCATGAAATACACCTTCCCAATTCTAATGTGCATGTATTTTCTGTGCTTGTTGGTACAATCTCCAAGAAAAAATACCAAGATTTTAAATGAAGAAATACAGAATTCCTCAGGATGTTTTAAATCTCATCTATAAGTTCCAGAGGGATGTCATTTATGCATAGTGTTCCCTTTAGGAATATAAGTTATTTTTTTATTTGATTTTAGCATTTTTGAAAAATACCAGACTCTTTGCAATAGAACTACACAAAGCTTTATTTGCAGGTCACCTTCTCAAGTCATTGGGAGATTTTATTCAATGAATAAATTGAAACAACTCAAAAATTACAGAAGTCATCAGGAACAAGAGTGTGTTGTACAAGAGCATTTTAGGGATGACATAACGAGATAGGCACTCTGATAGCTGCTCTGGCAGATCTCCTGAAGCTAATAAGCACGTACAGTAAGCGTGGTGCAGAACACCAAAGGCAGCTTATTACACATTCTCTGCCTGATCACAGATTAAATTGAATGTGAAGAAAAAACTTCAGACAAAGAAAGTTTCTTTGCGTTTCCCCGAGAAAGTGACTTATCTGAATTCTGGTGGAAATACCCCTTTCAGCATAAATTAATACCATAGGTCTCAAAATTTCCCAAATTATTAGAGTGATTATATATTCCACATGCATTAATTCTGCAGAGAGGTATAGGTTTCATCTTCTGTGGCCACCAAACACTCAAGTCTGTTACAAAAGCATAACAACATGCAAGTGAGAAATTTCAGTTTCATATCAGCTAACATATACTGGATATGCACAGTGCTTAAAAAATTGCATCACCACTGCATCTATACCTGGAGCAGTTAATTTTGATTTTGTTACTGACTTATAGGAGAGAATTCCACCATATCACTGACATAGTACGAAGTCAAGTTACACTTCTCAAATATTTCAGTGGGTTTCCCTGGCTGCCAGTTTGTTCTGTTGCACTGGACATGCAGGGTACCATTACAGTGCTTGAAGTTGATATTAAGGTGAACTGCAAGTCTTTTCCCTATCTCTGTTCTATGTTTTTCCAAAGAGGAGTAGGTACTCTGAGCCATTTATCTGGAATTAGTTTCTCACATGATTTTCTTGAAGAGAGAGAAAGTACAATATCCCAAAGACTAAAAACTAAGGAAAGGAACAAGCTAAAACATAACATATGCAGCCATTTTTTCAGAGAGAAAATATACTGTCATGTGTTTATGCTCTCTTTTCTTTGTGTTGCTGAATATCACACAAGCCAAAGAATAATTACTCAGGATGTCCTTATTGATAGTGCTGATCACAGAACCATAGAGTTATTTAGGTTGAAAAAGGTTGGAAAAGACCATCAAGTCCAACTGTTAACCCAGCACTGCCCAGTCCACCACTAAACCATATAAATGTGGATCACAAGACCTCAACACAAGACATTTAAAGCACTTCTGAGTTTGAGAACAGACTAAATTGTCCGTAAAAGCAACCAAGAAAACCTGTCATCTAAATTGAAGTATGCTAATATGTTCCCATAGATTTGACAAGAACAAATGCACCATCATGAAGGTATCATGCGTTGTTGTCTCTAGGTTATTGAGATTTCTTTCCATCTGAACAGCCCTGACTTTTACCTCTCATGTACACAAGGAATCCAGTGGTTTGCATAAACCTGGAATTTTCTCCATTCTGTGACAATCTCCCTGATAATTAAATGGTAGAAATTTGAAATGAAAAGAAAAATTGAAGCTGACAAATACGTTGAAAGAGAGATATGTAATCATCTCAAGGTAATATCACACTACTTTACATCCTGCAACCTTTTAATAGATACTGTTATTCTAGAAATCATGCCCATCATTTTTCAAAACCTGCTAAAAAATCTTAGGCATCTTATTAAGAAGCAGTAGAAACCATAGGATAGTTTAAGTGCAGAAACTTGTAAAAAATGGGAGTACTTTCTCCAGGACACTCTAGTTTCCTGCGTCTCTCCAGTTCCAGCAATTATCCTTGCTATGCGTTATCATATCACACATTTGGGGACCTTTTTCAGCACTCCTTTAATTTTGTTGTATTGAGGAATATGTCTGCATGAAGAGGAAACATGGACTAGGGACACCCTTGGAATGATATAATCAGTAGGGCTGACGTATGAGGCAGTTTGTGAATGATAACTACAAATTACGTATAAAGAATTTAAGTAACAAAATAAGGAACAACATTGTGAGGAACACTGAAACAAAGATGTTGCATTTCTGATATCCTAATAGCCTGGATTTCATTTGACATAGTCCCTCAAAGATTTCCATACCATACAGATACATTCTACTGGATCTTTTACATAAAAAAGATTTCTCTGCAGATTCACACTAGATTTCCATTCTCATTAACTACCTTCACATTTCATTTTGAGATCACAGGTTAGATACTTTCTTGGAATTTCTTAACTAGGAATAAATGTAATGTACTTTCTGAGTATATTCTGCCAAATTTCCAAAGAGATTAGGGCAGTGCTCAGAGGCAAACCGATACTTTACACACATATTAACTTCACAAACAGAACTGCTAAGGACTTTTTCGAGTCCAGTAATTATTGATTCCAGACTTTGACTTAACAACCTATTGCCAAAATCTGTCTTTCCTACTGCAGGGGAGGGGCTTCAGCATGCCCAGCCTCTCCAGCACACTCCAGCTTCCTGTGTCAGCTTCATCAGGGAGGAAGCAGCAGGAGTAGTGTGGCCACCTACGAGGTTCTGCAGGTACAGGTGTGCTCACATCTTCTCCCCTGTCACTGCACTGGGGCAGAGGAATTATCTGACTTGCACAGCCTGGCATTTTGTCTCCAAATGAGTGAAATAATGGTATAATGGTATACAAGACGTCTGAACTTTTCTGTCTGGCTGCTTGAGATGTCTCTTTGATTCCCACATGGTCAAAGATTGCTCTGTGTTGTGCCAGGAAGCAGATGAACATTCCCTCTACACATTTGGGGACCACTTTGGAAATAAAATAACTGAGGAAATATTTAAGATGGATTTAAAAGATTGTAATTAATTGGTTAGATTTCTTTTTCCCTTTCTTTTTCTCCCCTACCCCTTCTTCTTTCTCTTGTTCTTGTACTTCTTCTTATTATTATTTTTCTTCTTTCTTCTTCTCCTTTTTCTTGTCTTCTTCCTCTTCTCCTCCTTCTCCTCCTTCTCCTTCTTTTCCTCCTCTTCCTCCCCCTCCTCTTTTATCTTTTTCTTTTTCTCTTTTTTTTCCACATGGCATATTTTTGGAACATATTCTCTCACTTTTTATTCTAGTCCATAACAAGACTGATGAGTCACTGAAGCTATCAATGGGATTTTTCCAGCCACCCTCGCTCTGCACGCACTGCATTCCAAGGTAAAGGTCTTGATGACCTCTGGAGGCCAAAATGAGAAACTTTGGAAATTTTTACCATGTGTTTCTGGAAGAAAAGTGTAGACCCAGTGCTCTCCACTGCCATTAATAAGAATATCTCATTAAGGATGAGTTTCAATATATAGAAACTGAGGATGAGGTTGAGGGTGGAGGAATTGTTTTATCAAAGACCAAATGTGCCTGATTTAGACACAAAGGCAGTATTTGTGGTTCTGCAATAATGTACATTGAATATATTGTGGGGCATATTGAAACAGCGTGAAATTAAGTATGATTTTTCAGGTTTTCTCATGCTCTTTCATATTACAGAGATTCAAGTAAATTCACAAACCCTCTTTTCCAAGTGTGATCTGTTGCCCTTATATTCGTCTTACCTGGCTGCTCAGATAAACCTCTATTTTAAAAATTTCTTTGCTACAGGGAGGTTTAGATTACTATAAACATGTGATTCAGTCTGGTTCCTCTTTCCTTAAAGACTGTGGAAATCAGTTATAATCAGTGACAAATGATAAACTGGGCAGAAGGTGCACTTTAATATTGAAAAGGGAAATTTCACAGCCTTAGGTATTCAGGTAAAACTTTGACTGAGCTAAACAGATACTTAAATTCTATTGAAACATTGAGGACTTAACCACCCACAAAAAATCATAACCACGCTTAAGATCTTTGCAGAATCAAAATTATACTGGTATTTACCCAAGATGGAGAGATCCACAGTAACATCTCTATAATTTACATGTTTTAAATGTCCTCTAATACTTTCAGCATTTATCCTTCTGACACTTACCTTTTGTCTTGCCAGGTTTTAGTGTTTAAGATTAGAGGGGAACCTTTAAACAAGCAGCCTGATGATCTGCATGAAAAGGCTTAATATTGGTCCCATTATCCTTACCTAGAGACCAGTTACTCCTGGTTAACTGAAGCACAGCTTCCAGAAAGCCACTTAATCCTGGCTTGTGGTTATCAAATTTATTCCTCTAATGTCTTGCTCCAGTGGTCAAGGACTGTCATTTTTTGAAGATTGCTTTATTTCTCATCTGGCTGTGGATGACCTCAATATTCAACCATTGAGTCTCTATGTGCTGGTCTTTGCTAAAGTTGAGTCCTTTTGCATCTTTCTCCAGCAAGGCAATCAACTCATGTCATTTCCCAGTCCTTTCTTTGACAGGATAAACAGACTCCTTAGTTTTTCACTGTGAGAAATTTTAATATTTTTAATTAAATTCAATTTTATTTAATTTAACCTAATAATTTTCAATATTTTTAATAATTTTTGAAATTATCCCAAATAATTTTAATTTCCTTTAAAGTATAGGCACCAAAACTGTTACCTTCTGTAGTAATACTCAGTTTCTCATTTAAGGTACTTGAATCTTTTAAAAGTGCCTTGTGCTGGGACAGAGGGTCTTCGTCTCTTTGCATGACCTGCACCCATGTTCCAACACATACAGCATTTCTTTTGACTCTGTTATAACGATTCGGACTCAACTTACAGTCTCAACTCGGGCTCTGTTGAGAGCATTCTCTGTGGGTGCTCTGCCCTCATTGCTGTGGACATCATTAGATAAATTCCTGTATATAGGCTTAAGCCAAATTGTATTAGGAATGATTTTATATTTGTTTCTAGAACACAAATATAAATGATGAAGAGTATCACTTAGCACTAATTTTGGTGAAAACCACTTAAGAGATGCCCTCATGGATTGCCTTTTGAGATCTTAAAACAGTTTAGTGTAAAGTTATTGATCTTGTAAAGTGCCAGTTTCTCAACTGGGATGTGTGTGTGTATGTGTGTGTGATGATAAAAACTAAAAACACATCCATTACATCTATTATGTATATATAGTACAGCAATCAGACTGGAAGCAAACTCACTGAAGAATGAAATCAGGTTTGTTGTGCCAAGTCTTGTTGCAGTCAAATTGTGTTGAGTAACTTTCTTTAGTCTGATAATTATTAATCATTTTTTATATTTGGGGTTGAAGCCAGAATAGCTGCGTTCTTCAGCTGCCCACAATAGGCTGCTGGTCAGGTCTGAACATTTATTGTGTGGAATTTTGTTAAGCACTATGAGTTAACAGTACTGAAGGTAGCTGCGTCAGTCACAGATCTCCTTGCCTAGCCCTTTTGTGCTGATACTCAGGCCAGCTAGTTTAAGAATAGCTGGCAATTGGAAATAATATCTTATTTTTCAGTGCCTTTTGAATAATAAACACATCTTGTGTCTTCATGAATAAGTGAGCTATTCTGTTTCCTTCCAAACAAAAAATTATTATTATTATTTATTGAAAACTCTACTATTTTCCTTCATTACTAGCTGTGCTATCATTCTTCTTCATGACAGGTATATTTAGTATACTAAGTTTTCTTTTTCTCCTAATACAGTTGTTTTAATTCCATATCACCATTCACACTGCTGCTCAATTGTATCTTTTCCAAAGTTCTTACCTGCTGACTTCTGTTCCATTTTTCTGTGCTCCAAAAGCTTACCCTGAGTTTACACTGACTGCTGTCTGTTCCTCCCATTTCTCTTTGCAACATCTGTTACTCAAATTATCACCTTCATTTTGCTACTGAACTAAAAGGAGCTTTTTGAAAAACATTACATCTTCTCAACTGTGCATCCATGGCTTTTTAATCATCTAACATAAGTTTCTAAAGAGTTCTCTGAGGAACCAGAAAAAAAAAGAAAAAGATTGCCAGTCAGAAAAGAATCACTTCTCATAATTTCCCTCAGCTTGACAAAACTAACCGTTTTTCTCTGTTTTTCCACACTGAATGCAATCGGATTGTGATCACTGATCTCCAGGCTTTGCCAGCTTCCTTTCCAGTGACTAAATTTTCTTCTTTTTTTTAAAGCCGAAACAACAAAGCCTGCTACAGAATTGCTTTTTGTTGGACATATCGTTGCTGTGAGAATGTGCCACCTACTGCTTCAGGACTGTTTTGTTTTACTACAGGCTCCCTGGGTGAAACCTACAAACCAACATTTTTTCCTGTCTTTGCATTGGGAACAGGTGCTCAGATAGGAAGCTGTGCTTCTCTCCTACTGGCAATCATGTAGCAGCCACCCCTGCCCATCTCCCCATCTCAGTTTCCCTCCTGAGTTTCGTCTGATGTGCATCAGGTGCTGTAATTGCACATTTCTCTCAGCTGTGCATGACTGGAGCCGTTCCAGGTCTGTAACCGTCTGTGTTGCTGGGTGGGTCGGGAGGAAGGAATAAGCAGGCAGGGATGGGCTCTCCAGCTTGGCAAACCAGGGTCCCATGGGCTGTGGGAGAACTCAGCTGAAGTCTGATCTCCCCTCAACATACAGCAACACAGAACTACTGTCACTGCTGCAAAGTCCACTTTTGGGATATCCCAGCATTTTCAGAAGTCCTCAGCTGAGTCTGGTTTGAACTATCTCCCCAGGGCAGCAAGGTGAGTAAAAATGATTTCTCCTAACCAGAGAGGACGATAGGAAGTGGCCTCAAGTTGTTCCAGGAGAGATATAGATTGGCTATCAGGAAAAATTTTTTCACCAGAGGAGTTTTCAAGCACTGGAACAGGCTGTTGAGGGAAGTGGTGGAATCGCCATCCCTGGAGGTATTTAAAAGACATGCAGATGTTGGTATTTAGGGATAGGGCTTAGTGGTGCACTTGTCAGTGCTGTGTTTACTGTCCTACTCGATGGTCTTTGAGGTCTTTTTGGTCCTAAATGATTCCATGATTCTATGAAATGCTTCGTGTCTTGCTTCCTTCTGTGGGTAGACCAAAAAACCTGCACAAGCTTAGTGTCAAGCATCCATCTCACCTAAGGAGTCATTTTGAATTTCAAAATTATTTACACATGGGGAATGAAACCAGAGCAAAAAGGGAGTAGAAAAATGCTGCAAATTTTTGAATAGAAGCACCATAGAGGCATTTCTTTGCAGTACTGCAAGAATCTACTGTTACAAACCTACTTGAAAGCTCTACCACTTGGGTTGGAAACAACGTGGTGGGGGGATTTTTTTCCTCTGATGCTCACTCATTTTTAATTGCCTTTTGCTCCCTTATAAATTTAGAACCCCTAAATTGAAAACAGCTGTGATCCACAGCCCCCACTTAGTATCAGAAATCTGTGTGCAATTGCACCCAGTGTTTCAGTTTGCATAACTTATTTGTGACGTTATTAAAGCTGCTTGCATAATAAAATTAAATGCAGTTTACATTTAGTAATGTGTCTGTTCACTTGCCTGTAATCAAACTGACAGCTTTTCCTTTAAACAGTCAATCAAGTCTCCGGTTCTTTCTGGCTCTGTTTATTTGATTGGAGTTGAGATGTCATAAAACAGAATGGAATATTTTACAAGTTCTGATTACATGCTTTGACTTTTTTAGGACTGCAATTTCTTTCATTCATAAAAAAGAACCTCTGAATTAAAAAAAACCAAAACACCATGATTTTCATTTCACAGTTGATGCTACAGTTACCAAAACTACAATCTGAATTCTAAATGGTTTTTCTCTGTCAAAACTAGCTAAAAAGCCTACACATTAAGATCTTAATTGATTAGATTATAGCAACAATTTCACGAATAAGGCATATTTTTTCCAGGCTATATCCTCTGAATTGAGTTTTATTTAAAGATAAGGCAAAATGATTCTGCTACAGAACAGAATTTAGGAACTGAATGATACATCTGCAGCTGGAATACTAGGTGGTTATTTCAAATAAAAAATATCGCCTAACATTTTTTATTACTTAGAAATTAGGTACATATCCTAAGTGTGCCTTAGTGTGGCCACGTTAGCTGTCACCACTCACCTTCATAATTTCCATGTGCCTTGGCATAGTTTCCAGGCAGTTTAGGTCCATGAACTTGCCAGGCACAGAGGTGCGACTGACTAACCTGTAGTTACCCAGATCTTCCTTTTTTCCCTTTTAAAAATTGTGGGTTATATTTCCCCTTTTCCAGTCAGTGGGAGCTTCACTGGACTGCCATGACTTCTTAAATATGATGGGCAGTGCCTTAGCAATGTTATCCACCAGCTTCCTCAGGACCCCATGCGTGCATCTCATCAGGTCACATGGACTCGTGCACCTTCAGCTTCCTGTGATGGTCTCAGACCTGATCTTCTGCTGTGGTGGGCAGCTCTTCATTCTCCCAGTCCCTGCCTTTGCCTTCTTGACTTGGGTGGTGTGGCAGGAGAGCTTGCTGGTGAGGAATGAGGTAAAGAGTCACTGAGCACCTCAGCCTTCTCCACATCCCAGGTAACCAGGTCTCCTGCTTCCCTCCAGAGAGGGCCCACATTCCTCAGTCTTCCTTTTATCACTGATGTACTTCTAGAAGCTCCTCTTCTTGCCCTTGACGTCCCTGGCCAGATTTAATTCTGTCAGGGCTTTAGCTTTCCTAATCTGATCCCCGGCTGCTTGGACAATTTCTCTGTATTCTTCCCATGCTACCTGTCCTTGCTTTCATCCTCTGTAGGCTTTGTTTCTGTGTTTGGGTTTGTCCAGGAGTTCCTTGTCCATCCACACAGGCCTTCTGGCATTTTTGCCTGTCTTCCTCTTTGTTGGGAAGCATGGCTTCTGAGCTTGGAAGAGGTGATCTTTGAATATTAACCAGCTCCTGGGGCTCCTCTTCCCTTCAGGGTTGGTACTTTACCAAGCAGATCCCTGAAGAGGCCAATGCCTGCTCTTCTGTAGTCCCGGGCACTGAGCTGGCTGTGCACCCCCCTCACTGCCCTAAGGATCTCAAGCTCCACCATTCCGTGGTCACTGCAGCCCAGGCTGCCCTTGAGCCTCACATTCCTCACCAGCCCCTCATTTGTGAGAGCAAGGTCCAGCACAGCCCAGCACTTCTCCTCGGTGGCTCCTCTGTCACTTGGAGTAGGAAGTTATGATCAGTGCATTCCAAGAACTTCATGGGTTGCCTGTGCCCTGCTGGGTTGTCCTTCCAACAGATATTGGGGTGCTTGAAGTCCCCCGTGGGGACCAGGACTTGTGAATGGGAGGCTGCTCCTACCTGTCTGTTGAGGGCCTCATCCGTTCAGTTCTCCTGGTAGGGCAGCCTGTCACCGATCCCCACCATAATGTCACCTGTCCCTGCCCGTCCTTAAATCCTGACCCCTGAGCTCTCAGTCAGCTCCTCATCCATCTGCAGGCAGAGCTCCTTGTACTTCAGCTGCTCATTTACATAGATGGAGACACCTCCTCCTGGTCTCCCTGCCTGTCCTTCCTAAAAGGCCTGCATTCGAAACTCCCATCCCAGGATCCATCCCACCACATCTCTGAGATGCCAACAGGATCACAGCCTTGCAGGGCTGTGCACAACTCTAGCTCCTCTTGTTTATTCCCTGTGGTTTGTGTGTTTGCATAGAGACATTTAAGATGGACTCTCAACGGGGCAACAAGGTTGGTGAGGGGTCTGGAGAGTGAGTCATGTGAGGAGTGGCTGAGGGAGCTGGGGGTGTTAAACCTGGAGAAAAGGAGGTTCAGGGGAGACCTTGTTGCTTTCTGAAACTCCCTGAAAGGATGTTGTGGCCTGGTAGGATAAGCCTGTCATTTCCTCTTATCCTGTCAGCCTGTGACAGGATAAGAGGAAATGGCCTCAAGCTGCAGCAGGCGATGTTCAGATGGACATCAGGAAGAATTTCTTCACTGAACGGGTGGTTAAGCATTGGATTGGGCTGCCCAGGGTAGTGGTGGAGTCACCAGCCCTGGAAGTGTTCAAGAGACAACTGGATGTAGCACTTGGTGCTGTGGTTTAGTTGATAAGGTGGTGTTTGGTCAAAGGTTGGAACCCAATGATCTTGGAGGTCTTTTCCAACATTCATGATTTGATGTTTCTGCGATTCTCAGTGAAGCTGACTTACTGGCTGGAGTGGCTGTAATTCCTTGGTGCTGCTCTTCTGGGGCTCTCCTGCTGACCTGTAAATCCTCTCCAGGCTCTGGGCATTTCTTGCTGGCCCTGGCATCAGACTGGTAGGAGTGGGGTGGATTGAGGCTTCTCCTCCCCAGCAACTGTAATTTAAAGCCTCTTCCCCAGCTCAGCAAGCCTGTGGCCAAAGATCTTCCCCTTCTCTGACGGATGGGCCCCATCACTCCTCAGGCTTCTCAAAGCAAGTCCCATTATCCAAGCAGACAAACCCCTGGCTGTGGTACCAGTCCTGTAACCATTTGTTGATTTGCCAGATTTGACTGTCCCTTTCAAACCCTTTCTGTTTGACTTTTGGGGGGATAGATGAAAAAGCTGTCTGTGTTCCAGATGCCCTCACCACTGCTCACAAGGTTCTGTAATCCTTGATGCTCTTCAAACATTTTATTTCAGATAAATCCTCAGTTTCAATCTGTAATATTTGGCAGACTGCGTGAGCATCAAACATGGCCATATTTTTATTCTTTTCATCTTACCCTTTGATCTTTTCATATATTATACACAGATACTTAGTGGTCTTACTGCTACAGGCCTCATGGGATCCTACATTCAAAATACCTCTCTGGAACATATATTCAAAATAACCACTTGAAATACTTATGAAAGCACTATGATTAAATTAACTTTTTGTATGTAACCTGATATAACCACAAAAAAACTAGGGCAAGTTTTTCAGTCCTGACTCTTTTTTTGGTGTATCACTATATTGTAGTCTCAAGGGACCCAGTTTCAAGAAGTAATAGGTACTTTTAAGATATTATTATCTGAGGATCAAAAATTTAGATTGCAGAATTACTGAGATATGACTTCTAATAAAGAGAAATAAGAATCCAAACCAGTGATATACCATACACATATTGGGAATACGTTTATAGATCTCTTCAAATGTACTTAACTGCGTGAAAAAAACTTTGAAAAAAGTTATAGCATCAGTTTAGGATATCCTTTCTTCAGGAACAGTTTATGGTACATATTGCTAATAGGAACGACAGCCGTACTGGTATGTATATTCCTATATTTATGGGTACATGATCTGAAAAAGCAGTATCTTGAAGCAGCCTTCCACAGGGAAGACAGGCATGGGGCAAGGAAATGTAAGAAGCATAAATCAGAATCGCATTCTTTACTTCAAAGTCTAATCGATTAAATTTGTATGATGGGATTAATGCTCTGTTCTGAAGCTTTAGTTGTGTATAATTCCACAAGACTTAACATGACTAGAAATTACCAAAAAAAAAAGAGAATATTCTGTTCCCTGAAAAAAAAAAAAAGCTGCAATAATCCCAAGAGATGAAGACTTAAGTCCTTCTTAGGTGCCTAACTTCAGCTACCTAAATGTGAGGCACCTGGGCTAAACCAGCTCTGCTCCCTGCTTAGCCAGGGAGATGGACATCCCTAAGGCAGTAACCAGCTTCCGGGTCCACCTGAGCACAGTTTGGGCACCTTCTCTCCTAGCAGCTGTGAAGACAGTCCAAGTAACTACACAGAGCTCAGATATGGATTTTTTAGGTCTACATTTATATAAAAGGAATCTGACCCAGACATAAAGACTGGTTGGTTTTTGTACTATTAATTAACTCTTAACTACAGTTTTAGTGGCTCCATAAAAGTGGAAGTCTTCCGAATATCTCACTGAGTGTAATAATTAAACTCTGCATTATGAATATAACTTTATTAGGAAGCCAATCTGAAATTTCAAGCCTGAAGGAACTCTTATCCGTGGCCCAAGTGTGGTGAATTCTAATAATTCTTCCACATTTTAGTATACTGAAGAAATTAAAAATAATTTGCTGTATACTCTCTTTCTGTACTCTGTGAATGCAACTCATAAATTAATTGACAGCAGACATTAAAGGATTCTATCTAAATTATTAGATTCAAATTAATATGATCTACAGACAAAAGAATTTCAAATTTAGAAGGTCAATAGGAATCCTAACCCCTATTAGAAAGGAAAAATAATGTGAAGAATAGAATAAACACTTCTAGATGTATCAGCCGTCTTTCAAACATTTTTTGAGAAAAAATCCTGATAATGATATAGTTTTTGAATGTATGGGAAAATTAAATCATGTACCAGTTCAGTTCAGTGACTGAAGTACATTTCATTAGCTCTCCAGCCATTATGAGATTGTTTAGCTGCTACAAACAAAATCTAACAATCTAATTTATCAAGATCCTGTTTGTGGAAATTAAAAATAATAAAAAATTATTTGGTCTAGTTTTTTATGTCCATCTTCTTGGTGCCACCAGGGAAGGAGACATGGGAGGATGGTGGCTGACAATGCAGAGGCACCAGCACAGTACAGAGCTTGGCAGGGTAGCTCGGTGCTGCTCACCCGCTTGGAGACCCTCATCCCCTGAGCTTTGCTTTGGGCTCCCCCAGGGGCAGGCAGGTCAGCAGGGGAAAGCAGGTGGTGCCTGGTGGCAACAACAGTGCTTTACCTCACTGGATTCACGCTGGTTTTTCGCCAAACATAAATAACGCTCTTGACTCATGGTCATTAGGGCACTGTAAAAGCATTTGGTATTTCCCCCTGCTGTGCTTGTGCTTTAACTGCAAATAACTGACAGCAGCAATTTTGTTCCTCAGCACAGCTGTAACTTGATATAGAGCCCCTTGGACTGGTATCTCATTGCTACTGCCTGCCCATTACAGAAAGAGAGGTCTTTATTGGATGTTTCATGGCAGTTTGGCTTTAGCTGAGCTTTTTCTAGTCCTCTTATGAAGGCTGCTGAAAGTGGCTGTCTGAAACCCTTAGGAAATTTGCAGCTACTTTGCAGTGGAGCCACAGTTTCAATGCTTTACATGCAAGGGACTTATATAAGCACAGAAGAAAAATGGGAGATGCCCTCCACACTAAAACAAGAATAACCCTGGACACAGCCTCTTTGCAACAGGTTTTCCCCAGCCTTGGAAGACAATATAGTTCAAAGCTGCTAGCCAGTTTTTCCCAGTCACAAAGTTAGCTGCTAATTCTCAGATTTTGAATTGATCTCGCTCCAGATCTAAAGCAGCCCTTCAGGATGCTCTGACAAGTGGCATACTAGCTGTGGGCTCCAGTACACAGGATAAAATTATATCCTCTGACCAGTCATCTTCTTGTTTTATAGCCCAGCTCTTCCATCCCATGCGCTCCCACTCAGCTGCATTTCCAGCATGCTGAGTAATTGGGCTACTTCATTTTAGAAGGGGGTCCCCAAAAAGCAAAACTCTCATCAGCAAGTGCTGAAAATGTTTAGTGTGCAGGGATGGCTTTGTTGCAACTGTGATGTGGATACAACTCCTGCTTGCATCTGCTGACCAACTGCTAGGAAAGGGCTTATCAAATTAAAAGAATAACTGTTTTCTGCCTGTCTAAGATTACTTTCTACTCTACTCCCCCAAGGAATGTACATTCAACAGTGTTCTTCGAATGTACTACTGAGTTGTTGGTGAACCACAGCTGCATCCATTTGAAGCAGAGAGGTGTTATTTGAGAACTGCAGGAACAAGAGATTTGTTTGCTTCTGATGTTGATGCTGACTGTTGGTCATTGGGGTCAGTGCCATTGTGAGTCTCACGAAATGAGTGAGTTCACTTTTGCTTCATGAGCAAAGTTTTCCATGTCTTCCAGTCTGAAGCACAGTGAGGCTCTGGGTACCCTGCTGCTCCTGGATCCCACCCTGTACAGCTGTTTCCTAGCAGCAAGTCCCCTTGTTCAGGAGCAGATGTGCCTGGCATTGTCTCTTTCCGTCAGATTCAACTACAATTTGACCAAATAAAAACTGCCTCTGTCCTCACTGCAGCTTGGCCTGTACCTTGGTGGTGCAGAGGAGCATCCTCTGGGAGCTAACTCTCATCCTGGGAAGGGTTTGAGATCCAGGTGCTTTGTTTTCTCCGTTAGTGCTCTAACTTCTGTGTTAGTGTGTAAAATGTAGGATGACTTTTGGAATGAAAATGGCCCTGGTTGCTATATTTGTGCTGGGCTCGATGCTATCACATGCTTCAAAGTTACCCCTCAAGGAAGGCAGATAGAACCCATCCACTGCTCTGCTTCAGTTCCTGGTGGCCAGAGTAGCCGCGGTTTTATAGATACTATCAGAAAATTGGAAGAGATGGGGCTAGAAATATCTCCAGGCTACATTTCCTGCACTGTTCTGCATAACTTTTGGTTTTGTAACTGGGGAGGAAAAAATTCCTGCCTGTTGTCAGTATGATGCATGTACCTCCTTTACAGGAGGGACATGACATGAATATGTCGGGCCAGAAATATTTTGAAAGATGTCAATCAAATTGTGCCAATAGCACCTTCCTCAGTGCTATCAAAGCATCCAAGAAATACTTTAATGCTTCATGGCTGGAAGAACTGCAGGAGGCAAAAAATGGAAGTTTTTTTAAGTTATTCATAGGTCCATTTATTATAGGTAAGACAAATTTACATGTTCTCAGGGTGCCCAGCCTGAGCAGTGTGCAAGACACCATTTAAATAGATCTCTGCTAGTTTTCAAAAAATTTAAACAGCCGTTCCTTAGATGAGAGGTCTTATTTATAAACACAGCTTCCCACATTAAAAATGGAAATGCCAGGCCAATATGTCATCTTAAATTAAGCACCAGTAATGCTCAGACATGGCCAATCTATCTAATTTGAAGCCAATGAAGAATTATTTTAATTTCAGGCTCATTTAGATTGTATCTAAACCAGAAATGTTTATTTTTCAAAGGGTATGAAGCACATTACACTAATACTGCCAAACTCATTACTTGAAGGAAGGACTAAAACTTTTAGTCATTAGGCAAAAAAACCCACTTCTTTTTGGCATTTTAGCAGTTTTCCAGGTTTAAATTCAAGGCAGTGATCATACTTGCATTTTTGTTGGCATCATCATTGAATGTTTTTATTACCTTTCATATGCAGGAGACTTCCCTGGCTTAAAAATCATCTGGTGATGCTCAGACCTGTTTTATTATTATTTTAGTAGTAGTAGTAGTAACTGTGGTGTTATTGTAAGAATGAAAAGCGTCCTGGTTTTCCCCACGTTTAATTTAGAGCACAAACCCTTGCAGGCCGTCTCTGTGTTGGCGAGGCGCGGAGAAGGAATGCCCGTACCACAGCATTTGGAGCTGAAGGAAATTCAGCACAGAGGCACTTTCTCTTTGACTCTACTCCCCCCAGCCAAACCTTTGTTCAGGTGTTTCCAATGTTTTATAAATGTCCCATTCTCTGTCCCTGGGAAACATCTGTTTGAGGCACATCTGCCTCCTGATCTCTGGCAAACACTGTGACAAGGGGAATCGTTTTGGCGTGCAGAAAGCGCCACTACATTTGTCACCATGGTGCCTGTGCTGCCCCCACAGCTCCTTCTGCCTCACCCTCTCTGACCCTCAGCTCTCTATGTGTTTGTAAAAAAAGGGATTTGTCTTCACAGCTCCTCCTGCAATTCTCTTTATTTTTGAGGTTTATTTTTGAGATTGAGCTGTCTGTTCTATGTAGAAGGAAGGGCTTAAGGAGAAAGGCAAACTTTATAAAATACTTTCTTTAGCTTTTTCAGTTTTTTCAACTGGTGATTCCTGCTGTGTCTCTCATGATTTACCTTCATTAAATGCTCTGATCCATGCTTAAAAACTTCCATACAGGCCTCCTTCCTCTCTAGACATTGCATCCTCTACACTAAATGAAGGCAGTAAAGAAAAGCTTCCCAAGGTACAGTGTGAGGAAAGTGTGCAAGTGCAAACCCAGACAGAGGAAAGGATTAATTCAAGCCTGAAAGGTCTCTGTAAGCTGGGAAGGTGTGCTGGGAAGGTGTTCAGCACAGATAAGGATAGGAGACCCAGGGAGACAAAGCCTGAAGTTAGGATTTTTTGGAGGATTTGTGAAAAAGATGCCAGACAAAATAGTAAATAGGGATTCAACAGGACAAAGCAGTATCTGTTAGAGAGGTGTTACAGGGGAGCCCTGGTGCTGAAATCAGGGAAGCTGGAGAGGAGCTGAGGAGAGATGGAGGCAGTCACAGCAGTGCCTGCAAGTAGTAGGAGGTGCTGAGACCATGAGAAAAGTTGGGCTGAGCCCACCTGAGTCCAGGTCCCTGATCTACCAGCAAGCAGTGGAACAAGGATTAATTACATCAAAACTTCAAAAGTCTTGTTGTTTTCCACCCCTTTAAATAGAGTCCACTGTTTACACTTGAATCCACTGATGGGTAGAATTTTTTCAAAGACAGGAATGTAAAACTGACTTTAAAAATCCAAATTCTGTCTCAAAAACACTTCCAAAAAAAGAGAAGACTTTGAAAAGGTAGTCTAATGAGCTAAAAATCTTGCTGTTTCTACCCAGATTGAAGAAAGACTGTCTGGAAGCTTCGTTCTCATGCTATTTTTGCATTTTACTTAGAAGCCCTTAGGGTCTCAAACTGTAGCTCTATGTAAGAGAAAATGAAAAATGTATCTGAATATATCTGTCATAAAAACAACAGGAATGCAGAAAAAAAGGTGCCTCTGGCTAAGAGAATCTGGAAAAATTGAGGAGGAAGGCTACAGGGAGCTCTTTGAAAGGATTGGTAGTGGTGTCCTCTGGAGCCCTGGGAGAGGGAGCACTATATTTCTCTGGAAGGAAACAAAGAGAATCACATATATCGTGAACAGACTTAAATATACTGTCAGGAGAGTTGTACCTTCATTTTAAGGTTTTTAGCAGTCCACAAAAATAATTTTAAAAAGAGAGTGAGACAAAGAAAATTAAAATCCTTAACTTGCACAAGACTTTGTTTCAACATGAACTTTAAGTCTTTTCCATTATTGCTCCTAAGCTCCACACAGAGGTGTATGTCCTTACATATTTTGCCTATGTTTTATGTCCTAACACAAAAAAAGAAGGTCTAGTAACTTGCAAAGGGTTTTTGTTCCAGTTTAGAATATAATCTAGGACTCAGCATCTTCAGGTTCTCTCCAGTACAGGTTCTCTCCCTGCTACAGCAAAACTTTTAGGGTGAGATCTAAAATCACTATTGTCACACCAAGTGTGACTTAGCGGTAACACACCTTGCTCCAACAGCATGATCCAAAAAAACCCTACTCACCCTTCTTATGGCACCTGATGGTAGTCTCCTAGTTTTCCATAGCAAGCTCACTGACCTGGAGTTTTACCATTGCATACACTGACAAACATCACCATCTTGGGTGCACTTAACTAAAAGCCCACCTACACATTTGACAGGTGGCCCCATCACAGTCTCCTGAAGATCCTGGCTTGCTTGGCATACTCAAATAACATCTTAGCAGCACTGGCAGCCTTCCACTCAGAGGAAGAGTAGGCCTCAGAGGCAATGTATATTTTTACTTTGTGTTAGGTTTGCTGCAAATGCACCTTCTTAGAAACCAGGTGATACAAATTCTTATTTATCCTGGCCCTGGAAAGAATTGAAACCTACATTTGGAGTATCAAATTTGCTGCTGGTATAGATATGCTTCTATGGTGAAAAGAAAGCACCACTCCCTCCTCAGGAAAAAAAAGTTCAGGATGGAAGCTATGCTACAGAGGACCAAGAAAACAGAGGGGGTCTGCTCTTATATGCTTAGAACCTGCATGAAAGAGGCAATTTCTGGCCTTCAGTCCCACCTGGCAGAGCCGCCTGGGCCTGGGAGACAGGAGCATGTCCACCTGTTGTGGTGGTGGTGGTCCTGAGCCTATCTGCACATATGCATTTGAGACAGTTGTCAGGACAATGCCCACAGTCAGTCTCATAATTTCCAGCAGCAACCTTCTCTTAGTTTTCCCTTTGGACTGGTTTAAGTATCTCCTTGCTCGGTAAGATGGGTGTTGTGGATGCCATGAGAGCACTCAGCAGGAAGGAAACACATCCTTAGCTGGGCTGGCACAGCATCACTGACTCCTGGTCTGGAGCCCTGGAAGCTGAGGGTTTTCTGCACTGAGTATCACAGTGCTGAGGCCTTTCTTGCAGCTGCTTCAAATCTGTATTAAGCAGCCATTAAGTCTTCATGGATACATAGTGAGCATAAACTTGCATGCTTTTATTGCCTCAAGTTCTTCAAAAGTATTGTCATGAAACACAGTATGATGGAGTTGCATTTGCCTAGAGGTTTAACAACAATAAATAAAAGATAATCAGGGTATCTGCTATATATCTGCACTGCTATAATTTGCTCAGTGATGCATCCCCTTATTGTTTGCTCAGCTTCTTTATGAGTTTAATTTCAAGTTGACATTTGGTCTTTTGTCTTTTTGTGGCAAAGCAACCAGGATAGTATTTAATTACAAATTTTCTGTTTAATCTATCATTTTAAAAATACACCAGAGTTGAGTTCTGCAGTACTTTTTAAATAAAATAATCGTTTCCCAAAATCATGTTAGCTTGAAGAAAACATTCATATTGTCATGTTAGTGTTTCCTCAGTGACATAATTAGGTTCCCAAAAACTTCTATAATTTATTATCTGTGGCAAGAGAGAAGAAAGATCCCCTCCAATTACATGCCTGATAGAGTAATGTTGTTAGAATTTGTTTCTTTCTCCAGAGGCTTAGGGTCTTTTTTTGTAGGGGGTAGGGAGGAATAAAATATTCATAAAATGGGTGAGGAAATTATTTTACATTTGCAATAATTGTGTCCTTACATTTATCACTCCCTCAGATAAATGTCTTACAAAGAAACCCAAAGGCTTTCTTAGATGCAGATGGCGTTTTTCACATTTAGTGTTGCTAGGGTCCCATGTTACTGCTTTTTGAAGCTATTGCTCCGTTAGTAATAGATTTTCTCACTCTGCCAAGTTATCTGACGGATAGTTGATAGCCGATGATAAGCTAGCATACATATATGCTAGACAGGTGCTTGCATGTGATTGAATTGCCATTATATGCATTTAAACTCTGTTATCACACCCTGAAAGTACACAAGGAGGAAACAATCAACGGTTACAGAACCTGAGATAGGAAAGGTTACAATGGATTCTCAGTCCAAGGAACTTCCTGAGCTGGCAGCTAATTCTGCTTATCTAGGTGGATAAATATGGAAATTCAGCTGCCCGATTTCAGGTGACTCGATAGGTGCTGTGTCTTCCACGCTTTATAGTCCCAGCTGAGTTTCCCACTAGGTGGTAGCTACTCAGATGATTTGGGGCCATGAGAAAACATATCGTCAATGACAAAAATGTGTTGCTGAAAATCTTAAACGTTGCCAGAAAAATATTCCTTTGGCAATTTCCCACAGCAACCGAAGACCCTTAAAATCACAGGTTTCCTGTTTTCTACAGTCCTGGTGATCCTCATCCAGAGCTTTTCCTTACTCGTTCCTGTCTGCTTCTACCACAGCCCACTACTGGAAAATATTGCTTCTGACCATGAAAAAAAGTATGTTTCTAGGAAATTCTTAGGTCTTGCTATCCCAGAAGGCACTAAACTGGCTTGCTAAAAGGACCGAGACTCCCAGACCAACAAACAAAATGCTTTCTTAAAACATTGATGTGAGAGAGGACGTAATTTTGAACATGAGAGCCTCCCCTGTCAGTGTCACCCTTCCTGTTCTTTACCAAAGGTCCTTGTCTCCCTTCAGCTTTACCACTGTACATATCCAAGGTCCACTGTTTTAAAGACACTTCTGAGGAAGCTTTAAGAGTCTTGTAATTTTCTCACTGACAATTGTTGGTCAACTGCACCAGTTATTCAGAGTATTCATCAGAGAGGCTTTAAGAGCACTTGTATGGTTTGTGCTTTATTTTTTAATTAAATTTGTCTTGCCTTTTGTTCCTTTTTCCCCACCACTTTCTCTTCTGTCACTTGCCATTGTGTAAAGCTGTTTTCGTCACTCTGCAGCATGTTTATCTGCTGCAGTGATAAAAGGATGTGCTCCCATCCTTTCAAACTGTCATCTGCTTAAAAGAAATGTCAACAGTGCCAAAATCCATGATGCTTATCACATTCACACTTCAGGGGTACAATTAAATGGCTAGATTAAGACCCACGTGGGTCAATTTTTTCACACATTACAGCTAAATGAAGTTGAATGTTGCAAATAGAAAATGCCTCTTACCAAGCACTTAACATAATCTCTTTCTGTTACCTTAGACACCTAGAGAGAGCACGCATCTTGCATTATCTCACTGAAATACACGCTGAAGGTCCAGGGAAATGTCAGCCACAAGAGCCACTGTATGGGTTTTCCTACCAGTGCATAGAGGTAATTCTCAGCACAGCTGTGCTGGGGGGACCTGGGGAAGGATGGAGGTGGATTGCAGAAATCCAAGAGAAACACCTCAAGGTGCTGTTCTGAATCCAAAATGGGTCTCCTAAGCCCAGATGCTCTTTCAGAGAGTGATTCACATAAAGCCCCAGAGAAGGCTGCTCCTTGACAAAATCCGTGATGCCATGTGTCACTTCTGACGGAGCAACAGCTGTCTCCATAAGCTTCATTTGGAAATGACAGGAAATCATTTTGTGGGGATGGCAGGGTGTTCCAGCTGCTGCAGATTAGACAAGTCACCTTCAGCACACTTGGTATGCCAGCCTGAACGGGCAGCAAAAAGAAAGTGGATGATGAAGCACAGCTAATTTGCAAAACACTTAACCTGTATGCAATTATCATATATAGTGCCTCTAGCAGATCAGCTCTGCCACTGTCTGCTCTTACAAAACAGCAGACCCATGCTGGGGATCACCACAGGACTATAGCTTCATGCAACTGGATTAAAAATGTAGGATGCTGTGTAATTTTCCACAAACCTGCTCATTTAATTGGTGCTGCCAGAAAAGGCAGTACTCCTCGTTTCCTGAAGAAGTTAGAGAAGCACAAAACAAAATAAAAGAGCGTTTCCTTTCTAGGCAAAGGTGATTTGTGCAAATATTAAGGGTGAGTGGGTTGCACTGTTTTTTTTCTGTCGTTTTTGTTCACAGCAGGAACCAAAGGTCATTAACTACAGATAGAATATACTTCCTATTGCACAGCCAAGATTACTACTATATCAGAAACTGCAAGGGTTCAGAAAGTTGTGATGATTTGATGATTTTTTTATAAATCTGTTCACTGAAGTGGCTGCTTTAAGGAAGAACAAGTGGACTACATGAACCATTAATCAGTGGGGTTTATTTATTGTTTGAATTAAAACAAATAATATAGAAATTAGGTAATAGTTCTTTTTCTGCTTTTACACAGTGGTTAAAGAGTGTGCCCTCTGGCATTTCTGTTGCACTTCTGGTTTCTCAAATTTTCTGGTTTTCAGCTTAAGTGCTTTCTCTGTATACTGAAAATATGTAAGTGCAAGACACTTGTCTTAGCTCAAAGTCTCCAATTTTCTGAATTATGAAAGACCTGAAAATGGGCTTCAGGTCTGAATTATGTGTTTACCAGCAGAAGAAGTTTATGAGAATTATCCTTTCCTTTTTTACTGCCCATCTGAACTACCTACAGGCCTTTCTTCTTTCCTGCCCATCAACAGCCGTGCTGGGGGAGCTAAGTAAATTACAGGTGCAGTTTGGGTTCAGCTGCAATAGAAAACAGCACCCTCGTAAATGCTGAGAAATGCCAGGAGCTGTATTAACTACTTTGCAGGGACTCTGTCTCAAACTGAGCACCTCCCACAGTGCAGGTGATACCCATTTCCATTTCTCTTGAGAAAGGGAACATATTTCTAGAGTCTGCTATGTTATGTGGCTCTTGAGGGAAATGCAGCTGTGAGGTTTCATCCACCTGCAACAAGTCTCACAATCTCCATTAAAACGGGAAATCTGCAGGGGAAATATCACAAAAAAAAAGGAGTTTGGGCTTTTAATTTTTTATGCCCACGAAGGTCTTGGCCAGGGTCTTTGCGAGACAGGTGCATACATGCCCCACAGCTGAGATCTCCTCATCCCATGTGTGGAGGCAATGGGTAGTGCAGAGCCCCCTGAGCAGTAGGTCTGAAGGGCTGGCCAGGTGTAGACAGGTCTGCCAGACATCACAGCTTTAACCAACATCCCCCCGCTCTTCAGTTCACACAGGCTCCTCATGCTTGGGGGTTGGCCTCCATTTTACATTTTTTTCTATCTCAAATTCTGCTGCTCCAAGCATTTCTTACAATGGCCTCAATCCTGACACAAGGAAAATTGTTTTCTGAACGGTGATAAAGTGATGCCCCTGAGGGAAACACGGTGACATTGCTCCTCCCTCTGTCAAAACAGATTCTGGGTGTAAGGTATATTCTTTACACCAGAAATAAAAACTGCCACAAGTGGAATCACCAGAAATGTCATTTATACCAGGGAGGATAGCCTGCAGGTGTTCAGGGTTCCTGAATTAATTTTTTTAGTTTTTTGTGCTTCTTCTTCATTGTAGTGATGAGACACAAATATTTGAGCCTTGCAGGCTGGAGGCCCTGGGTATCATCATTAAACAGGCACAGGAAGCAGTGGTACCCGTGCCAGGTAATCACCCTCGGGCTGAGCCGGGAAATCCCACCACAGCTATTGAACATACAGAAGAATTTGGCAGCAGATTCTCAGGGTTTCACCAGAGGACTTTTGCTGCTTGAGCCGTGTGTAGCTACATTTGGCTCTGTGATAATAAAACTTCTATTCTCTCATGTATGCTTGAATGTTCATGTATTTATTTCCTTGCATAAGCTGCTTTGGCTGGCACATGACACTGAGGAAAAGAGGGGGTATTATTCATTCCCACGGCCCAGATGGGGAACTGAAGTCACTGAATGGGTGCTTTTGTGAGAGGGTGCACTGAGTTCGAGGTCAGCTCATAAATGTGAACCCCTTATCACAGAATGGGACCCCTGTCTGCTTCAATGTCGTAAGTGTAAAATGTTTCCCCCCCCCCCCTATTTTTTAAGCACTGCTATGTAGCATTTAGTTTTATTTCTGTCATGTAGCTTATGAATTTTGGAGACTTCAAACAGAAGAAAGTTGGCTCTTCTGCCGGTGTTTTATCAGTGCTGTATGCCTGGCTAGACCACTTCTTGAGATTGAGAATAAACCTGCAGTTATCTGTCTTGGAGTACCAAATTGGAAAAGGGTCTTTGTCTATAGATTTTCTTTTGTGCTTTCCAAATCATCTTCTGGAGCACTAAGTGTACTGAAAACCCTCTTTGCTTGGTAGAAGGACTGATCTCTTGGTTTCTCACATTTTTATAAGAAGAGATGGAAACTGGAGATTTAATCTCTAGTCTAGCAGATGAGTGTTCAGAAACCCCTGGACTTGAGCAGGTCTCTAGCAAAATACCAGATGCTGTTACTGCAAACTCTCAAAAAATGTGTCAGGCTGGCTATGACTGCTTTGCAGCCTCTCCAAGTCAGGTGGTCAGCTCTGACCCCTGACCACCACAGTGGTATTTCTTCTGGTGCTGACTTCAGTAGTTACAAAACCAGCGCCACTCTGAGGGTGTTAATTAAATGCCAAGATCAGAAAGGGTATTGCAGGACTTGCATGGCAAAAGAGATCCACGTCATGACAAAGGTCTCACAAATTCTACTGACATTAAAGGAAGGTGTAAACACAAGCAGGAGTAAAACAAAAGTATGTGGCAGGCGAAGACATACTGGGCAGACCAAAAGTTAGCTATAAATGAGGAACAACAGTCACCTGGAATAATGTATCAGAAAAAATTTGAAAAGTCAAAATCAATAGGCGGCAATGAGTCAATCGGCTGATACCAATAAAGACCACCTAGGACTGAGAGAGTGATGGCCAGTGAGTATTTCTGCAATGGTTTTATACAGACTCTTATTCTTTACTCTTGGCCTACTTTCCATCACTTTTTTTCAGTCAAATATGAAGAAGACAGGATGTATTTTTCTTTATTTGTCTCTTTTCCATGATTGCAGTAAACCTCCCAACAGCTTTCAGTTTGGACGGGCCCAGAGCTGAGGAAACACTTCCAAGGTGTTCTGAACATGCTCTGTTCAGACTTGCTCTGAACTCTGGCTTCAGTGTGCCATTACCTGCCCAGTGCAGTATCTCCCTGCCTATGTTAACATTCAGATTTTACCACAGTACCACCATATAACAATGCCATAAACATTTACGCTAATTTTGAAGTCAAGAAAGGGCAATGGTAAGTTACCACTGCAATAATGTTTGTGAAGCATTCATGAAAAATGACAGGCAGGGAAACAAGAATAATTGGACCTAATGGAGACAAAAATCCACAGTAATAAAGATATATGGCACTTTAGAAAATTGATTTAGTACCTCTAGTGGAAAGCAAAAGGGAGAGCACATGATATCCAGTCATTCACAATCTACTTATCGTGAGTCTTCCTGATTGAATTGGTATCAGTACAAATCAGCAAAGTAATATAATTGATACCAACAGTGTTCTACTGATATTAAGTCAGTGTGAGATCAGAATCAGTTTGAAGATACAGATTTATCTTGCCTCATGATTCTTGGTAACATATAAAATATTACCAAGGAGTTTTTTAATCTACACATGGCTCAAAACAAGGTCAGATGTGCAGCATTTTGCACTTCTTGTGTCAGGATCTTATAAACCAGAAAAGTTGCTATAGTGTTTCCTGTGAGACAAAGAGTCACACTTTCTAGGTTATCAGTTTGTTTTCCTTTGGAAAGTCTTGTACTTAGCATTCACTAAGAATCACTTGTGGGTTTTTTTTAAGAGGAAACTATCCTTGCACTTGATTTCCCAAGGAAAAGCTGGATTTCTTGACATGCAACAGAAACTTTGAAAATATTTAATGTGGGCATTGAGGTTTATGTATCTAATTAAGGCATAAACCAGAATATAGTTTGAAAAATTACCAAATACATGTCCAGTTGATATCATATGTTGAATTCACTCTGCTCTCAGCTCTCCAGACAGATTTTGCCAGTGGGAGCAGAACACATTACGCCATTTCTGCAAAATTTGTATCCTTAGATGCCTAAATGTAAATGTAGTTGTTTTGTTTCACATACTTGGACATTATGACTGTTTACTTTTTAACCAGTCTTTCTTAGTCTGGGTGTTGCTAAATATTACATCATACGTAATTTGATGTTTAACCTGTGATCATTGAGTTAATTTATGTAACGTACGGCTAAATTAGACAACTATTGCCCAAGCAATGCTTCCCATATGGTGCAATGGCCAGGAGGTTGATAATTCAAACATTTTTTCATTACACTGAGGCATTCCCTCTGTCAGAATAGTTCTCCAGCCCTTTGCTGAAATTCCCTGAGGAGTAACAAGAGGATTTACTGGCTGATAATAACGGATATCATGACTGGTATCCCTTGAGCATTCAAAATCTGATACACACAACAAATTTCCTCCACTCAGAAAAAGAAAAGTGTTTTGCCTAAGCACATTCGCTCTGTAACTGTGAATTTGGGGCATGCCCTTGTCATTTTTTGAGCGGGAGCAGAGAATGCTGTTGAGCTTGAAATCCAACAAGAAATTTTTGCATGTGCGTATCACTTCTCCCATGGAATTTTCAAAAGATTGCACTTGCCTTTGGTGATTTACAATAGGATTGTTTGATTCCTTTTTCAAATGTCTCTCAGAAGATGTTTTTCTGTGTCCTTCTTGCAAGAGAAATACATCTTAAATTAAATATGCCTCACGGGGAGATTTGCATCTCTAATGGTTTGTCTTCCACTTTCAGTGAGAGTAAAAACCAGTGAAAGGAAATTGGGAAGAAAGACAGTCTTTGGTCTTTTAGCACTGGAAAGCCACTAAATCACTCTACAGGTTTAGGAGAAAAAGGATTATTCAAGGAAAATGTATATGAATCCACTAATCATGCACCACTCATACATTTTAAGGCAAGACTGAGAAATAAATACTGTTAAGTAGTCAAGCTTTCAAATAAAATAAACTCCAGTGAGTATACTGTTCTTAAGATGCAACCTTTTAAGGCTTTCAAAATCTTCAGCTAAATATTATGCCACTTTCTTGAAATTACAGTGTTAATTTTCATGAACAAGCATCCTCAGGAAAATAAGCAATAAAATAAAATTGTCTAGAGACAATAACTGCAATGACATCAAAATATCTTTTTTCAATTTTGTTTTTTTTTTTTTTTTTTTTTTTTTTTTTTTTTTTTTTTTTTTTGCTTCTGAGAAATTTTCTTCTTTTCACGAAAGTAGAAGCTGACTAGTAATAGCATCAGAGTATTCCATTGTCCTGATTCATCCCACTTTAATATACATACATGTCGTGCCACACTTTGCATTGAATCACTTGCTCTTCACCCAACCACGCACGCATCCATTTGGATTGTTTATGGTCAATGGATGGGGGCCTACAGTTTGGTAAACAGAAGCTTCTCTTTAGTGTTTAAAACAAGAATCTTTCACCAGAAAACTATTCATCATAGTGGTGAAGTAGTGCAGCTGTGATGAGAGAATCACTTTGGTTGGAAAAAACCTCTGAGATTATCAAGACCCTCTGCTGTAGTGCAGTCTGTTGGGCTTGGTGGTCTCCAGGTTTTGTTTGAGATCTGCAGGGCATTTGTATGCTGGATTAGCTCAGCCTTGGATCTGCAAAACATTATCTTATCTTCTGGACGATGGCACAGTTCTGGGAATGGCACAGCATGGTCACAAGCCTTACAAAGTAGTGATCTCTTACTCTAAGTAAGAAGGTCAGGGCATCTTTGCCATCAGTCTCTTGACATGAACTGAGGTTTAGTGAATGACCTTTCAATACTACACTCGTTCGTGGCAGTCCTACTAACACATGCTAAGTTGTGCCCCTAGCTGATGTGCAAGCACACACTAAGCCAGTCTACGTGGTCAAAAGAGATAAGCATGTCTCAGGTGAAAGACAGTAAGCCAAGAACTGAGAACTAGAGATTTTCATGATTTCTCTCTGCTTTAGCTTGCAGCATGAGCATGCCTAGTAACCTGAAGTTATTGGCCCACCTTTGCCCTTGATTTTTGATTTCCCTTTAGAGATGCTCACAGACCTGGCCGGCATCTAGCACAGGGTGTGGGAACATACATTCATGCAGCACATGGATGTACCTGTGAAATTTGTGTGCATGCTGTATCTATTATATCTAGTCTGTATGTTTTATTTGGGCATATATAAAAATGCGTAGGTGCAAATGCCCCCTGTGCAACTTGAAGATGGTGCTCTGTCTCGAACCCTGCCCTGTCTGTCCATCTCTGCAGAGACATTCAAAACAACAGCATTCAAGGAAATCTGTATGTCCAGAGTAGACAGGGATCTGTACAAACTGGATCAATAAGCCAAGGCCAATTGTACAATTCAATAAGGCCAAGTTCCAGGTCCTGCCTTGGGTTTCAACAGCCCCAGGCAATGTTCCAGGCTTGGTGAAGAGTGGATGGAAAGGTGTCCAATGGAGAAGGACCTGGGGGTGCTGGTTGACAGCCTGCTGAAGATGAGCCAGGTGTGCCCAGAGGGCCAGGAAGGCCAATGGCACCTGGCCTGGATCCGCAACAGTGTGGCCAGCAGGATCAGGGCAGTGATTGTCCCTCTGTACTCAGCACTGGTGAGGCCACACCTCAAATCCTGTGTCCAGTTCTGGGCCCCTCATGACAAGAAGGACATTGAGGGGCTGGAGTGTGTCTAGAGAAGGGCAACAGAGCTGGAGAAGGGTCTGGAGCACAAGTCTGGTGAGGAGCAGCTGAGGGAGCTGGGGATGTTTATCCTGGAGAAAAGGAGGCTCAAGGGGGATATTCTCATTCTGTACAACTGCCTGAAAAGAGGTTGCGGGGTGAGATGGGGTTTGGTCTCTTCTCCCAAAGCACAAGCAATAGGACAAGAGGAAACAGCCTCACTTGTGCCAGGGGAGGTTTAGATTAGATATTAGGAAAAATGTCTTCATGGAAAGGGTTGCCAACCATCAAAACAGGCTGCTCAGGGAAATGGTTGAGTCACCATCCCTGGAGGTATTTATAAGATAAGTAGATGTGGCGCTTGAAGACATAGTTTCATGGTGGACTTGGGATTGTTCAGTTAATGGTTGGACTCAATGATTTTAGAGGTTTTTTTCCATCCTAAATTGTTTTGTGATTCTATAATCAGGACATGGAACTTAGTGGCAGGCAGCCTTTGAATACGTCCCCCTACCTCAATATTCCTCCTATTCTTTCCTCTCAGTTTTGATAAGAAGCTGTGGAGTATAACATTGCAAGTCTGCAAATACCTACTCAGAATCTTTTTTAACTTCCCTAATAAGATAACCATTTCTCTGGTGCTATAATTAGCTGATTTTCCTCCATAGGCCAGCTGTGCTGATGGCGTTGTTCTTTGTGCTAGCACTTTTGAGCAATACCCAAGCAATGTCTTTCCATTAAGACTCTACTGCCCCAAATCCAATTCTTTCCCAGAAAACTGGAGGACTTTAGAGGAGAAACATAGGTCAGTAGGTAATTTAAAATCCATTTGTGCAACTTAAATTGTATGGAAACTTAAAAGTCAATAAATTAATGGCATTCACAGGTCAATTTTTAAACAGAAACTGGTATTGACCTATTCCTATGGTCATTGGCTATACATACAATAAAGAGTAACAGGTACAACAGCACTTGAAAAATGACAGTGTGTTTATCTCTTTATGTAATGCAAATGTAATAACTTACCCAAAATGATTGATTAGCATGATGGAGCCTAGAGTGGGTGTCTAATAGATGATGGATATATAAAATTTGAAACTGAGAACAATTTTCATGTTCATTTAACTTTTTCTTTAAAGTGTTTAAAATGACTATTAAAAACTAAATCGGGGGAATTGTCAGGACTTGGTTGAATGATGCTCACTCAACACAGATTATCTGTCACTGGGCTACAGGTTATTTGTTGAACTAATGATCTAAAACATGAGCTAATCAAAAATAATGTAAACTCAAAAGCGATCATAAAAGAAGCTGATAGGAGTATGACAGACAAACCACTCTGTGGGAACAAAATAAGCATGACCAATGTGTACTAGGCATCAAGGGGGCTTGGCAGCACAATTTGTCATTGGATTTCTGTTTCCCACAGATATTCATAATTAATGGTAAGCCATTTTCTGCTCCTTGAGTCTCTGGATAGCAAGTAAAAGCTCAGATAAAATCTTCAAATTAAATAGAATTGGATTTAGCCACTACAAATCATATTTAAGAGGATATAATCATCATTGCTCTGTTCCTGTTGCAGTTGGTGATGCCACTGGAGCAGCAAAAGTGCCAGTAGGATATAGCAGGCACACAAACCGATGGAAGAAAGCAATCACTTCTCCAAGCTTCCCGTTGCACGTCCCATAAACCAGCAGTCTGCTGCTACTGCCCCCCTTTCTCCATGGCCTATCCAGGGAGGCTGGCAGGACCACTCTGAAATGTAGGAGTGGCAGGGTTTTCTTTGGCTGAGGAAAGAGGCAGATAAGGATAAGGACTGAGGTCTCAGGGGCCGGCAGACAGACACCATTTCTGTAATAGGGTGAAGTCTTCCCACTCCTTCTCAGGCCCAAGGTCAGGCACTGCAGTCTTGGGGACCGTAAGCAACCCAGAAATGAGGTTCAATCCATGTGGACCTTGACACTAAAGGTTCCAGACAGATATCGCTCAAGGCCCACTGCATATATTCATGTCAGAAAAAAAGTAAACAAATGGCATCTCCGAATAGCTTAGGAGTCTGAAAATCACTGTTTTCCTTTATCTGAGTCAGTTCTTGATAAACTAGGTGAGCCCTAGCAACCAGTAATACTCAGAGGACACTTGCAAATTACTTTGTTGAACAGATCTGTTAATGCATAATTGAGTAGATCAATTATCTTTTCTTGTTTGACCTTTTGTGGCAAAATTGCCTGTTTTTTCATTGATACTTCGGGGTTTTTTTCCATAAAATTTCTCAAAATGGATCATAAATCCTCCACTTTAGCTGGCTGCAGAATGAACAAAACATGTCCATTTTTCTGGGAAAACAGCACTAGAAAATCACTTCTAGGGGGGTATGGAGAAAAAAATAAATATTTCAATATCTTTTGAACTTCATTTTCCCACCTTTTACACTTTAAATTTTCTTTTGAGGTTTTTTTCAATCATGCTTATGTCATTACTTGGACAAGAATCTCAATAAAATTGTACCTTATAATTTGGTTTTCAAAGGCAATACTTCTCAAAAAATTCTTTGTCAGATGAGGTTCTTAACTGGCAGAAAGGATAGATATCAACAGATTTCTAAAAACATTTGATCTAATACTTTTTGCTTAAAATAATAGCATTACATGAAATAAAATGTAACCTTTTGTAAATGGATAGTTAAACTGAGTGAATGATACATATGAAATTACAGGATTAATGGAAAAAAATCACCTCCCAAAAGGATTGTCAACAGTCAAATCACCCAAAGACCTGCTTTTAGCTTGGTGCTTTTTAATATTCTCACCTATGACATGGGAGAAAGCATGAATTATTGCTGGTACTGTTTTCAGATGGCACAAACATTAACAGATTGGGAAATAATTAAAAGCAGAAGTCAATTCTATGGGATGATTTGTATCTCTTGTTATTTTGGGTCCACATAGGGGGAAATCTTCCATGAAGACGAGTTGAGGGCCTATGAAAACCTCTATTGTGCTCAAATCTAGGTATCAAAGCCATAGAAAAGCTTTGAGGACTTGAGTAAATCTGTCTTGAAAGTAAGACTGTATTGGATGCAATAAATATGGTGTGGAATATACACTGAGCAATAAAGGGAAAACACAATGTTGAATAATTGCCTGTAAGTGAACACAGTTTGTTTTAATCCACTGAATGAGACAGACATCCTGTGAAGAACTAGTTTGTTCCTTTACCATGACTTTATGGTTTAAACCTATCATATATGGTAAATTATGAAAGAATTCATGTCTGCATATCCTTCTGAATAATACCATAGCTCTCTCTGACTAACAAAGCTTAAAACACTGATTCATCACATGTATTTGTACCACTGTCATGGGCTAGTAAGTATGTCTCAGTAGTCTACTTTACCAAACTACAGGTATAGATCCAAATCTGAAACTTGAAGTTCATTATTCTTTACTGTTCTGCATAAAACATTTTGATCTTTTACTCACAAGAAGGAAACCACTGCATTTGACATAGATAAGTGGCCTCGGCATGCTAAGCAAATCAGTCATGAACGCTACATCCACTGAAAATTACTGGCTGAGTTAGTAGGTGGATATTTGCAACAACGGTATTGATTCAAGCAAAGTATGTCTGGTTTCCAACTGATTCATTAGTCAACAACTGTGATGAAAATATAAACGCTATAAATTAAAATATTATCTAATAGAATAGCATGCCTGCATATTTGCAGATTTCTTTCTGCACCCAGACCCCTGCTTCCTCAGTAGGGAGAAGCTGTTTTTTCTGAAGCAATAAAACTTATCATAACCAATTTCTGAATTATATGAATCATAAGGAAGTGAAAGCTATGCTGAGATTTCAAGAAGAGAGAAGGAAAAAAAATTTACCTAAGCCCCTTTAACAGGAGCAAAATACAGGTGCTAATGTTGAAGATTTGATTCACCTTTATTTTTTAGATAAATCTTGCATTTAAAGTTTTCTTCACAGACTACCATTGTCAGAAAGAAAAGGAATAACCTGATCAAGCAGAAGAAGTGACCCTTATTGAATTCGAATGAGTTTCAGGAGCAGGTTATAAAGAAACAAATAGAAATATGCCAGGAAGTTAAGTTGAGAGACTTAGATTATCTCTTTGTGTCATCTCGTGTATCCAAAGTATACAAGAGACATGACTGATCTGGAAAGATATTTGAAATGTATCATTCATTGCATGATCTGGGATGCTAATTTTTATCTGTCTCTGCCCTGCTCTCAGCGAAACATCTAAGAGTAAAATTTACTCGCATTTGTTCAACACCAGAGATGCTTTTATGCTAGGCAGCACAGAGGAAAGTAAATAGATGAAACTCCAGAGAGGATGAGGCATGGATTTATAGAAAGCCACATAGAATTCATCAGTTTACTTTGAAACCTCACATTGTTAAAAAAAATTGAGGCAACAGGTACCTCTATTACTAATTCACACTTAAAAACTACCTTGCTATTCCAAAATGGTTCCTTGTGATACATGGATTGATACTGCTTATCGGTGTCATTAAAAAAAGAAAAAAAAAAGTGCTTGGCTTCCTCCAGGTCCCAAAAGGAAGGGGATAAGGACAATATTTTCCTTGTGACTGTCAAGTGCACAAAGAACCCCAAAGCAACTCAGCTGAAAACCAAAAAAATAAACCAACCAAACAAAACCGAAACCAACAAACCAACCAAACAAACCCAAACAAACCCAAACCCACAGAAAACTTCTGTGCATGAGTGTGGTTTGTGCCATTGTGGCACAAATGTCTCTGCCCAAGGGGGAAGAATGGGAAATCTCCAAGAGATGTGCAGGCAGTATCCCTGAAAACTCTCAGGCTATTGGTAAAAGCTCAGTTAGAAATCTTGTGCTCATAATGGGTTTGAAATCTGATGTTACATAAATGTTTACTGCTTGTTGTCAGCTTTGCTAAACGTTGTTGATGAAGGAGGGCTGAGAAAACTGCCCCTGGCAGGTGCTGCTTGGGGAAAGCAAAGGTGTGTGTTGGAAGCAGAAAAGGAATTGAAATGGCAAATACAAGCAGATCACCATCGAGGGGTTTGACTAAGAGACATCACAGAGCTCCATAAATGCCGTTAAAAATTTAGCTCAAAGTGTCTAAACCATTTTAAAATGGCCCTCTGTCACTCAAGATCTAGATTGAGGGATTTTTGTGGTTTTGGAGTGTTGTTACAATCACGTCCTGGAAGCAAGCTTAAGCCAACCATCCTAGTAGGCAAGGGCTTAGAAAATCTGTATAGAATGAAAGCACTCACAGATGAAAACACCAGTACACACTGAGGCAAGGAAGTGCTTCAGTGTCATTGTCCATGCAGGTCTGTTCAGCTCCTTAGACAAGCATTGCTGTGTGTATGTTTTCTTCCTCTCCACTGAATGCATCACAATTGGGTTAAAGCATCATGTTTTGACAAACAAGCTCAGCAGAACAGGAAATTATTGCCCTCTGTACAACATTAAATTACTGACATCAGATGCTGTAAATATGGTAGTGCCACAATAAAGCTACCTTAGCTACCTCAGGTGGTGAGGATGCTCTTAATCCTTGCAAAACTAGAGAGAAAGAGGTCAACTCTTTAACAGTAAGAGAAATGTGAGAGGTGCATCATAAGATAGGTATATTTACAAAATTTCAGGAAGCAAAGAACAGAAAATTTGTTTCAGATTTTCTATTCTTTGTCTTCTTTGCCCTTATTTTTTTGGCACATTCATCTATGGCATTGGGCAGTAAAGTAAATGAACATTCATTATGTCTATCAAAGTTAAAACACTGTATAATAAAATGACCTATAAAACTCTCCTTATCCCTTTATATTGATCACTGTATTTTTTTCTCTCATTGATGAACAACATGTTAATTATCTATTGATTTTCATCATCAAAGTATAAGTGTATATAATTTGCTTTTTTACATACATATATGCAGGGCTATCTCTCTGATTAAATATTACCTAGAGTTTATTACATTTATCCCCTTTTTTTTTCCCTTTGAAAATGTCCTGATCCAATTTGAACAAGGGTTGGTTTGTGTGTGTGTGTCCTCACCCCCACCTCTCAAAAAAACCCCACAACAACCCACTAAAAAAAAAAAAAAAAAACAAAACAACAAAACCTA
>VZTI01003252.1:167736-180845 GCA_013397865.1 Struthidea cinerea
AAAAAAAAAAAAAAAAAAATTAAACTGCATCCTTGAGAAATAACTGGATCCCCACATTGGGATGAGCCACATTAAGGACCCATATGGGTATTGTTTCAAAGTTGTAGGTGCAGAGTTCAAATTTAATCTGCCCATATCCAATCCTTCTTCAGTGATTTGACAATCTCTTTCTCCACAAGAGTTTTCTTGTGCATGAATATCCAGGAGGAGTGATCACTCTCTCAGCTATTCTGGGAAATCAGTCTCAGTTAATGGTCTCAGATTTTGAACAGGCTGTGAATTTTCTATTATTCTGCACTTTTCTGAAAGCTGCAAGGTGTTTTATCAAAAGTGAAGATAATTTGGAGGAAGTCTCTCCTTTCATGTCAGATAATAGAAAATGTAATTTTAGTTAATAGGAACACTTTGTGAGACTTCTGCTGCTGCATAAGTGCATTCAGAACTCCTGAGTTCCTGTGGAGTGACCCAATATTATGTGGGATGTACCCAGGCTCTAACACAGATTTTGTCCACATGCATAATTTTTTTATATTTTTTTCTGAAATTTGTGGACATACAGCAGTCCAGGCAGAGTTACCCTATAACAACTCTGACTGGGCATCACGGATTCCTTCATGCACATCTGTAGTTCAGTCTGACAGTTTCAGAAGGCTGGGTTTACTGCTTGGGCAGGATCCAGTGGCGACTGCCTATTGCCCTGTAGCAGATCTGGTGAGCACATACAGTTAATGGAATCATAGAACAGTTTGGGTTGGAAGAGATTCTACGACCATCTTGTTCCAAACCCCCAGCCATGGGCAGGAACCTTTCGCTCAACCAGGTTATTCAGAGCCTCATCCAGCCTGGTCTTGAACACTCCCAGGGATGGGGATCCCACAAGCTTTCTGGGACTCCCCATTTCACTGACGTAAATAATTTACAGGGGTTCCAGCAATTCAGGAAGATGTCCATCCCCTTCTGTGTCTGAGCTACTCTTTCCATTCATGCGAGCACAGAAAATATGATTCGCTGGAAATATTAGAGGCCTGTAAAAATGGATATTTTTAGATCTGGTCCCTAGACACTGGAAAAAACATCGTGGTACCTAAACTGTCCCTCCAGTGTGGTCCTCCCAAATTTCTGTTTACCTGCTGTGTGTTTTGGTCTCCAACATTACTGATTAGCTTCAGTTTATTCTTTTTTGACATATTAAAGTGCTGAACTATGGACAAAGCAAGGGTTAATTGCCCTAGAAAACATATAAAAATATATTTGGCTGCCAAACTGAAAATTCAGAGAAGTCCAAGCTTACAGAATTAGATCCTACTCAGCCATCCCTTGCACTGAGGTAGGGACATTTCCCACCAACGTGTCTCCCATTTGCCATACGTGAAACAAGCCACGTCCCAGGAGATGGGCCACAAATGAGGCTTTCTTTAGGGATAGTTGTGTTTGAGCATCTGCAGCACTGGACCCTACTGGAAATACAGGCCAGTCAGGTGTTCCCATGGTTTATGGTGAGAGATCAAATAACGCTGGGATGTGGGATACCCAGGCCCATGTTCCACTAACTTGACCGGAGTTAAGACTGAGTGCTGTATATTACATGGAGGAGACAAAAAAAAAATCCATATTCTTGGGTGAAATCTCTAACTACCAGTATCCTCTTTGCTTCTGGGTTTTGTGCAAGAAATGAACTATCTAGAGCTGGCACCAGGTCTTTGGGGGGAATCCATGGCTCTGTATACAAAGAAGGAAATAAACAGCCTCCCCCAGCACTGAAGAAGTCCTTCTAAGGGCAGAGATTTCTAAGCCTAATATTTATATATAAAATTCTTAAGTACTTCAATCTCCTTTAGCACTGAAGTAGGAACAGGTCCAAAATGTTAGGTCTGCAGTCAAATTTACAGTGCTGAGTAGTATCATATAAAACTACCCCTGCAGTTCTATAATACACCCCAAATTTTTTTTAAACTCTATGTTGCAAAAACACATGAAGACCTGCAAAACTATAGACTATCTTATGAAGAACAAACTGGAAAGGGGAAGACACATTTTTTCTACCACACAGCTCATCAGTCAATATACACAGATGCATAAAAACCAACATTTTCCCCACAGAGCTCTCTTCCACTGCTTGACCATAATTTGGTTCTTGCAGCTTACTATTCAGCTCAGTTCCCTTCTCCTCTGAAACCAACTGGTCTCTTAGAATGATATTTCAATGGTTTTTCTGGTCTTCACTGGGCAAGCTGGTGAATAACCACATAGGTTGACAATCTCTTCTATCAAGGATCATTGTGAATTCTGTTTAGATACACTAAAATTAAAGGAGAAACCCCTGAAAGTAGTATTAAGATGTCTTTAAAGTAAATTTCAGGTTTATCATACATTTTTTATTTAAAGGCCAAATTAGTCAGTAGTTGTCCTCTAAAATGCATCACTCTTTTAAAGGTTCAGTTGTCTATTTATTCTTTTTTTGGAGAAAGCATGTGTGCATGTACCTCCTATCCAAAGAATGATAAACCTTTCTGTCCCAAGGAGCAGACTGAGGGCTTGACCTCTTGCTGGATGAATGCATATGGAGCCAGTGATGAATTAGGCATGATGTGCAGAGGAAGGGAAACACAGTAGAGAAGGTGATGAAGAATAAAAGATGGGGAAATATCGAAAAGGCAGTTCAACAAAGGCTAGCGTGCAATACAGTGGTGAAAAAATGGAGGCCTTAATTTCAGCCTAGACTAGCTTTTTTGTTTTCACTTGTTGGACGTTTCAGCTGGTTTAAGTATTTATTGGTTATAGCATTTGATTTTCTTCCCAATAAAATGACACAAAGAAGAACTGACTTTTTTTTTGTTTTGGCTGTTTGCCTTGAATTCCTGTGGAGGACCTTAAGGATCTCTGCATTAACTTGTATCTTGTAAACATCGGCAGTAGCACCCTTTTAATGGTGTTTATGAATGTATGGGGCTTATTTAATGGGAAAAAAAATTCTATAGCCATGCAAGCTCTCCAGGTGCAGTCTGAAAGGGGTAAAGGATTGACTCCTTTTAGCACTTAGCAGACCATTGGTTGTGGTTATTGTGATATGCTAGTCAACCCTGGGGATCACAGCTGCTCGTCTTAACATATCTAATGAAGTGCAGATGGGAAAATTTACATGGAAGCCTTCATCAAAGCAGAGAAAAAACCACAAAATTTCCAGTATTAACTTGCTGGTCACACTGATACAGAGCTACTATACAGTCTGGGAATGAGCTTTTCCAGAACAGACTTTATAGTTGCTGGAACTGATCCAGAGCCCTTTGCAGTGAATGGCAGTTTCTGAATTACATGGGATTGCCTTCACTGACTTTAAATGGTCTTTGGATCAGGCCCATAATGAATTGTTGCTTAATATAGTCCATAATCATGATAAAAAATGCTAGATAAAAACCCCAAGGAAGAAAAGAATGTAAGTTGCAAACTCCTGTCCCTTGATTTCCCTTTAAAAAATTCCCTATTTAACAAATAGCATTGATCCAGATTGCAACCAATCACAGTCTGATCAACCCTATCATTCATAAACCCAGGTCTTCTCATGACACTCTTCAAAACATGGGTTCCATTTTTTATGGGGCAGTGATAATGATGTGGTGCAATCCAGACTGTCTGCTGAAATTGATCGTCTTACAGGGCCACTTCTAGTCCTGCATGATCCCAGTAATCACCTGTGTTTAGTACACTGCAGTGAGTGTCTAAAGCTCTGAATTAAACAGAAGCTATGTTCAAAGTCTAAAGGATCTCATTAAGCAATAGATTATATTTGACCTAATTAATAGCATCTCATGTGTGAGGATGAGCTTCCCATTTTTACATTTCCTTCAAGTTAATAGGAATAATGTAATTATCCACATGATATCTAAACCCAACTGAAAACATATGATTATGGGACTCTTCTGTGATTTTAATTCACCTTGTGGAATAGTTAGTAAAAGATAAAAGACAGACAGAGTCAATATATTTAACAATAATGGAGTTAATAAACAACAACCTTTTCTGGAACTTTTAAGTTTCTGTATTGGACATTTTGCCACTCAAGAAATTCCCCCCTAATCCTAAATTACACACCAAGTACACAGCTAGTGAAGTCCTAAAAACACTGGGCTGGTCCCTGGCATAACCTGACATTGCATCCACACACACAAAGCTGGCATGCCGGAGGGAACCTCCCTGTGAGAGAGAAAGTCCTCACTGCTCTGAGAAGGCACTAATGGCAGGCAGGCATTAAATTACTGACAGCAGAGTTATTTTCTCTTTTTGCTTTCTCCACTTCTCCCACCCAGGAGGGATGTTTAGCTGGCAGTGGGTCTGAACAATGAGCAAGCCGGTGCTGCTCAGGGTGGTCTCCAGCCACTGCAGGAAAGGACTTCCACCACCTCAGCCTTTAAAAAGGGAGAACTCTAAGAATGAAGATACAAATAGTCATCCTCCCAGAGGGTAACAGGTACTTTCTGGTTGACCTGAGATGAGTCTAAACCTAGGCCTGAGGGAAAAAACATAGGAAACTCTGTTCTTCAGTCTTTTTTGCTAAGCAGGAAAGGCAGATTTCCCCCCAGCCTGGCAGCTGCTGTGAATATGCACAGTGTCACCCAGCCCTCTTGCCTGGTGTGTGTAAGAACAGACACCAAGTGCAGCAGCTGTGAATTCAACGAGGCTGAAATGTTAAATGTTGCTGCTCTGAATATCACATTACTTCATTTCTCCTTTGGGAATGCGTATCTAAAAGTGAGGAAATTTCACTTCCCATGTAGCAGGCAAGAGGTCATTTTCACCTCCCCTTCACAGAGTGAATAGGTGGAGAAAGCTCAAGTAATGGATCTTCACAGTGACCCTTTTAGCTCGTGAGAGCATTTTGCAGTGAGGTGTATGCAGATTTTTTTCCTAAATTCTGATAGAGCCTAAGAAGAAGCTTTAAAATGGCCTTCTTTCTTTGTAAGTACTCTGCATTAGTTGAGTCAATTTGCAAATAGAAGTATCTTGGTTTGTTCCCACTGCCACTTCTGTTTAGCTGTGGATCTGAATACCAAGCAGAGTTATTTTGTTCCTTGTGGACCATCAGCAGTAATACTCATCCTCCATTTACAAGTTTGTTAAGAGAACTATTGATGGGTATGAGTCAGCACAGTAGGTCCGTTCTTTCCCAATTATCTGATTTGTTTTATAGAAAAAGGGGAGGAGGGGAAACAAAAGGTTAGTGGCAAACTGAAATAATAAGACACAGGAGTTTTACAACCCTGAATACCAAACAAATCTCGAAAAAGCACCAAGAAAAGTGATATTGAAAGCTGGCAGGGCTGCCTGTGTGTGGCAGTGACGAGTTTATCATCCAGTGTCCAAACCTTTGGCAGGGAACAGATAAAGCCCTAATGCTCGGTGGGAAGAAAACGGTGTGTGCAGGTATTCATCCCACCTCAAGAGATGTCTGTTATCCACCCTGCTTGCTGAAAACACAGTTTCCTGTGTGCATCTACGTATATTAAATATCTATTTAATTGATTCTAATAAATTTTAGACTTGGGACAGTATCCAAATTTAACATAAGGACAACCATATAAAAAAATATGTGTTTTTACGAATTTCCTGAAAATCAGTGTCTGGCTTAGAGAGAGAGAAGCCCTAAATGACCCCGTGGATGAAAAGGCTTCAGCATGCACTGCCCACTGCCCAGGTAGCAGAGGAGCCAAGCTAGACAGGTGTGCTTGGAGGGCTCCAGTGCCCCCAAACATGCAAAGACTCTCAAACCCTATTCAGTATTAGAGCATTTGACTGCAAATGCAAAGCTAAGGAACCCAGACCGTATTACTGCTGCTGGTTGTGGAAGTAGCTACTAACTTCCGTGGTTATGAAGGAAATCTTGAAAAGCCTGGGGCAAAAGACTGGAGAGGTGTGACTTTTCCCATTCATCTCCATCAACTATTGATCATGAAATCTAAAAGTGACAATTTAATTAGCAATGTTAATGATTTCACTGAGAGCAGTTTTAATCAAAACATACAGTGGTTTGCTTGTCTGAAAATCTTCAGCTGTTTTATCCTTCTGCAAATCTTATTTTTGCCAAAACCCCTTTAACTTCTCAAAAATTCTAATACCTTCACCTTCCATAACCCACAGTCTACTTGAATCTGAAGGGAAAGAAGAAAACAGATCAAATTTTAAATCAATAGGAAGAGCCTAGAGTGACTGTGGTGGTTGCTGAATTCAACTGCTTTTCGGTCTGCCATACCAGAGGAGAGTAGAACACGGTCCCCTCCATGGGACACAGAAAACTTTGGCTTCAAGGTGCTTCTCAAGGCTGTCTGTTCAGTTATTTTTAGCCATCTTGCAGGCAAAGGGCCTAAATTTTTTTTAAATGGATTTATAGTCTGTCAGTAATTTGCCTTTTTTTTTTTAATTCAAAACTGCTCATTCATATACACATAAAAGCACACATGTTCTCCCACACATGCCTGATTAATTTTGATATATTTTTCTCACAATGAAGAATTGTTTACTGGGAAAGAAGTTTTGGAAAATAAAAATTGCAATAATATCCCCAGGATTCTGTATTGCCAGCTTTGGCTAAAAAAGGAATCCATCAAAGAGACAGATGCATCATTATTTTCCCTAAACACTATCAAGTATGATAATCACATCAGTCTTGCCTTTATCATCACTCAGAAACAAAGATTTACTCTAAATCTAACCTTTTCCCATAAAAATTCAGTTATTTTCCCCTGTCAAATTGAGTATGGGAACATTAAAACTGCTAAGCGTTTTCCTCCCTGAAACTCAAAGCACGTGACTTTACTTGTGATAGGACCCAGTATGTCAGACAGAAATATATTTCATCTTATTGAGGAGAAAATAGTGAAGTTCAAATGTAAAGCAATGGTTTCTCCAGCATAATTCTGCGATGATGTTAATTTTGGCCTGAATTAAATGTCATTTGTCACCATTAAGCAGAAAATGAAAAACACACAAGCTATTTAGAGAGTTCTCTATAAAAATATTGCTATTGAACAAGTAAAGTTAAAATGCTTTATTGTCATAATATGTCTGTTTGAAATTAAGGAGAAATCAATGCTTATGATAACTTGAAGAACATTATGATTTTATTTGAAATTTTTGGGAAATCATCCAAAAAGTCTTCGTTTTGAATATTTCTTCAATACGTTCTTGTTAATGCAGAAACAGTTGAGTGTCCTGGAGTTACGGGATGTCAAGGAGTAATAGGGTGATATGCTCCCTTCTAATCAATAAATGGCAGCATTGTGTATTAAAAACAGAATTTTAAAAAGTTAATTCAACACACATTACTGTGAATGAATGATTTTCACTCTGGTTTGAGCTCTTCTCTCACACTGAGGCAAATTCAGATGATAAAGCGCCCCATCATTTTCAGTTTTTATATATCTCAACATCCTCAGGTCACAAAGTACTGGGAATTTCAGAAGCAAGCCAGTCAGGATTTCTACTGCAGAAAAGCAGCTTGGATCATTCAGTCGATTCTGAATGAAATCTCTGGCTGCAATTTAAAACTGCTTGTTTGTTTGCCATTTAATACTCTTGGCAGAGCTCCACTGAAGCCAGTATCTGTTGTGGTGGCTAAGTCCACTTTACACCCCCCAAGTTACCCTAAAAGTGGTCTCTCCCTACAGCACTGTGCTAGAAAGTTCTCCCTTTGTCTAGGTCCTGCTGGTCAGTGGCCCTCTCCCCCCTCCCATCCCTTTTCCCATTGGCCCCTGTTACATCACTCAACCTTGCCTCTGCCCCCCAGCCCTCAGACTATTGGTTTTGGATGCTCTGCCCGCCTTTGGGAGTGTTTGGGATAAAACAGGCATGGGCTTTCGGTTCTGGGTTCTTCTTGCCTCTGTTTCCCTTCGGGTGTGTTGCCATTAAACGCCTCGGAATTGCATGCAGAGAACCCCTCTCGCCTCTTCGTCTCTGGTTGGTGCACAGACTGTGTGTGAGGGGCTGTTTGCACACATCTGCGAAGGTGAGGCCGTGTGCACGCGCGGGTGCTACCGGAGTGCTGCCTCAGCGTGGCCGTGAGGGCCCCTGCGGAATACAGGCGGCATCGATCCACCGAAGCCCTCGTTCTACACGTATCCTCCACATCCTAAAATCAGACCCCATATATAGGTGATGTAACACATCTGAACAAACTGACAGATGCATGGATCTCCTTCCTTGTCAGAAAATAAGTTACAACTACCCGTCTGTATAATTAGCAGTATAAAGTTATTTTATCTCTTTATACCACCTCAGTCACTAACACTGCTTCTTACGTACATGGATGACTCAGGAGAGCTCCACCAGAGCATTGTCAGAGCCAGTAGTGTCATGCTGATTCATGCCAATTGCTAACCCCAGTTTTCTCCTTCCTCTTTCTCCCCCTGTCCTTCACAGGATGACAGACACTCTGCTCATTACATCTGTTTTTATGCAGTAAATCCAGCAAAGTTCAGCCCCTCTTCATGAAATTTTTCTATCTGTAATCCACAGTTCATGTCCCTTGTCAGGTCTGTAGCAGCCAGCCAGAGAGACAGTAATTATCAAAGATATTTGCCCTTCAGTTGCTAACACATCCCATGTTTTATTCAGATTTTTGATTTTATGTCTATTACAAGTGTGAAAACCCATCTTCGCAAAGGCTGGATGCAGCCTATGTCTTCATTACAAATGCCCTGCACCATGTTCCTTTTGGTTTGTGTGCCCTCCTCCAGTCCACCCCTCCTTATTACTGTCTTCTGAACATCTGAAATTTCTTACTATTTTCCCTAAACCACGGGTTGCTGAGAGCTGGGAAAATAAATCATGTAAAATCCTCACAGTATGTTTCTCATGTCATATAATCTTTTCTTGGGCACATTCAAAAAGAGCTGAATGGCCTTTTGTTCTTACTCAGCACGTCCATTCTCACTTCACTGAAGTATGTGTTAGTCTGCAGCCCACACGAGGTCTTTTTGGTCTGTAACAGGGGAAGAGTTCCTTATTCCCTGTTCCAGAGGTGTTACTAGACATGTGTCTGTGTACCATGTAATAAGTAACTCTTTTCTGGGAAAAAAATAACAAGCTGGTGTCAGGAGAGGATTTTTCAGCTGATCTGTATACCCAGCATGTGTTGGGAAAATGAACACATGAATGATATTTTGAACGATCAGGTTTTTTTACATAGAAGGTAAACAAATGGGGTACCCATGAAGTACCTGTAAGGTGGCAGCAATGACAGGTTAAACTGGGTGTGCCAATTTGTGTGACTAGAAACATCACTAGGTGCCAGGCAACACCTGGAGTAACAGGAGGAACTTTTGCTGTTGGAAGAGCCAGGTGACAAACATCCTTCCAAAAGGAGCTGCGCAAAACGCTACAGACAGCGTTAGCCTGTCAGAGATATTACAGGAAAGGAGACGTGGCCTGATAAAAGCGTGTACTTCTATCAGGTGCTGTGACACCTCGTGTAAAGTTACAGAATGAAACAGAAGAGAAACCTCATTACCACTCTCAGTAGTGCAGTCGCTGGAGTGGCTCTGTACCAGTGTATACCAGCAGAGAACCTGCATGGAACTCTTTGAGGGATCATTTTTTAAACCCGTCCCTAGAAAGGGGATTCCCACTGTTGCTGCATTTGGTTAGGAACTGCTGAAAGTTTAATGACCTTTCAAGCACAAAGGACTCTCCACTGATGCCCATGACACATCTGAACTCACTGCCCACATAAATAGAGTCTATTTGTTCCTGGGGTGTTTTCAGGACCTTCCAGATAATCCAGAAATACAGATACTCAACCAGGTCTTTATTGCAAAGACTCAGTCTGGAGTGAAAGGAAGTTCCCCACAAGGGGCCATATGTGCCAGTATGGATAACATGAACTATTCTTATTGCAGGTTCCATATTTATTGGAGCCTTAACAGGTGCCAGTGGATCCCTTCTTCCCATGGTGAGCTCAGGTGCGAGTTGTTCAAGTAGGAAGGTAGAATCACTTTCAAAAATCTCCTCTAGAGACTTCACCTTCTCAGAGCATCTGCTGCACTCGTTGCTAAGTCAGTCCATGGCCTGAAGATGATCTCTGACTGCCTAACACAACCAGGACAACAATGTGAAATTATAATGATAGCAAAAATATTTTGTTTTAAAAATCCAAGCATACCCTGAAGTCCTGGAGGTCAAGAATCCTGGGCTAATAGGAGCAATTATAGGACAAGTTCATAACATCGTACTGTCACTTACATTAGAATCCAAGGTGAATGATATGGATTGACAGATGCAATCAGTGACCTGGGGAGAGCACCTTGCTTAGTGCAGAGAAAGCTCTGGCTGGGTTTTGTCTCTGATACCAGTTCACAGCTCCCGAGGAGCATAACCCCAACACTGTGCGCCTTGGGCTAGAACACTTCCAGTGTTTACCAGCTGCAATCAAAGATCTTTGCCCTCCTGCAGGGAAAAAACAGGATCAGACTCAGAAGAAAATAGATAAATAAACCCATGTAGCTGGGTGAATAATCCCCCTATTCTATTTTTTGCTGATATCCAGCATACATCAGTAAACCTGTGGGATCTCTTGGGGGAATCTACTGAGCACTGGATACGGATGCTGTACGTGAGATGTTTGAGTTTATTTTTTTTCACAAAAAAAAAGGTTGAAAAAAGAGTTGATAATTATTTTTGGCTATGTGATCAAGATATAGAATCAAAACATAGAGTAATTTTTTCCCCTTCCCTAACAGGGCTAGGAAAAACAACAGTGAGCTTAAACAGCAGCAAGGGAAATTTAGGATAAACATAGAGTAATCTTTCCTGATGAAAAGGACAGCCAACTGTTCCACCACTGGAGGACTGTAAAGCATAAGTTAGACAAATTGATCGTGAAATCCTACCAAAAAAAAGACAGTAGACAGTCTTTTCTGTCTCTATTTTTAAATTTCTGTGAGGGTTTGGGAATCCTTCTGTTGGACTGACTTTAGCTGCATGACAATGTCTTCTGTGGCAAGCCACAAAGCAGAATTCCAGTCAAAGTGTCAACCAGCAGAGACTATTTGGTATGGCTGCAGAATACAGACATAGTTCTAGAAGTGCTAGAAGATGCCCAGGTCTTTGGGATTTACAGCAAAGGATTGAACAAAAAAACAGGTCCTGGGATTTTAAAACTTCACTTCTGAACCTCCATTTTTATAAACAGCATCTCAATGTTTCAGTCTCTACTACATGTATATACAACTATGACACACACAAAAAAATGAACGCAGGAAGCAAAGAGGGTGCTCCTGAGCAGTGAAGAGAAATGGGCTTTATAGAGTTATTGTATTCACACTTACAGGAAATGCAGAGATGTTACAGTGATTGCAGTGCTGGAAAAAGAGTATTTATTCTGAAATTATAGGAGTCACCTGCCCTTGACCCTGTCTTCCAAGGAAATCAATACTGTACGTGGCATTACGCATGGCACTAGATTTCAGCTAGCTTTGACATCTAGTTATTTTTCAGCCCATATTGAAGTCCTTCATTCACTAGTTCCACTTCCCCCTAGGTTTTTGTACAAAACTTTTTTTTTTTCCAAGTTTTCTCATATTGAAAATTATTTCCTGACTCACCTTTCTGACAGCTTTTGTGGAAGAACAAAAGGTGGCTTATCTCCTCCTCTATTGACAATATCACCTCAACTTCAACGTTTCCAAACTGCTGTGCTTTGTTTTCTGTATGCTTTGAATTACAGTTCTTGTGCCTTTGGAAGAGTGAGGTTTTCTTCCCTTCCTCCTCAGACCTGCCCTGTTCCTCTTAAAGCTTTTATTTTCTTGTCCCTTTGCTGTCTTGGTATTGACAGGATCTTCATTACTATCTGATTCTACCTCTTATTCTTTAATGATGCCATTTCTCTGCCTCAGAAAAGTGTTTCAAGGATTACTTCTGTATCTGTGCAGGTGTTTTGGAGGAGGGTCAGCACCATCCTCAGATCCCCAGTCATTGTGCCCCCACCATGGCACAGGCAGATCCATCTCAGTTATACTCTGTGTGTGTCATGTGCCTCTAGAACTGCACCAAAGAGAGGCTTGGGTCACCTTAATTTAGCAATTAGTGTACCAGTGAGTGCTAGGAACATCCCATGGTCCTTCAGCAGCTCTAGCTGATAGTGATATGCCTTAACTGCAGGAGAGCTGTTGCGTTGCTAAGTGTAGTTTAGCAGCTGCAGCCTTCCCGGGGAGCGCAGCGGGGCTTCCTAGGGCAGGACAGCCACTCTGTCCTCCCGCAGTCCATTCCGGACGGCCCTGCACTCTTGCTCCTGCTAGCTGCCAGCCCTGCCACCCAGTGATTAGCAAAGGAGGCGAGAAGGGTCTCTCCATAGGGGTACTAGAATATGTTTAATCGTTGTGTCTTGTCCATGCGGTCCCCAGAGGCGTGGAGAGCCCATGGGCAGAGTGCAGGGGGGCTTTGTCAGATCTCAGGGGCGGTACATGGGAGGTGTTGGGGTACAGGTGCCAATAGGGAGAGCCCGAGGGAGAGGCCAGGACTGGGGCAAGGGAAAGGTGGGAGAACAATGTAAACCAAACCTCACAGAGAGCAAGGACAGGCTGCAGGATGGGGCTTTGTCTCCCTGCACCCCCTTCCTTTTAGAAGCATTTTCTTGACATGCCTTCTCACAAAAGTTAATCTGTCTTTACTAACATACAGCTGCTGCAGGCTGATGTTTCCTAGGCAACATTCCTATGGAAAAGCAAACTACTGACCATTCTCACCATGCTCTTGTGAAGTCAAGCTATAATTTCATTTATTGTCCTTCAAAAATGTGGTTGCCACTATGCAGGTGAAAAGGAAGACAAAGTAGCCACTACTGTTTCCCAAGAGCCACCAGCTGGTTTTACACCCTGCCCTCGACTGCACGGCTGTAAGAGTGCCCTTTAGGTTCATAATAATTCCTAGGAAAATTAACATCATTATTTTTTTAAACAACAAAAATTTTTCCATGTTTTTCATTCAATTGGGGAACACCTATCAGCTAGGTGTTCCACAGCTGGGTGAACCATAACTAGTCTTCTCATTTAAACCAGCTGTATCCCCTAGGTCAGCAGCCCTGAGGGGGAAGGGAAGGGAAGGGAAGGGAAGGGAAGGGAAGG
>VZTI01003252.1:184138-332142 GCA_013397865.1 Struthidea cinerea
AAATTAAAAAATCTTCCCTTTTTCCCTTTTTTTTTTTTTTTTTTGAGGAAACATATTTGGAGAGGGCACAGGAAAATAGCTTTGGGGTGGTGAAGTTATTGGCACGTATTTGGCATGGATGGCACTGGGAAGGCTGACGGGTTTCTTCTTTTCAGGAACCATTGCACTCTTTGCAGAGCCAAGTATTCCTGCTTACATCAGGCACACCCTGACTGGGATGTGTCTCTGTCCCTGCAATGCTGCACTTACAGCTTAATGTATCAAAGCCCGCGCACATTAATTTTAATTCCTATGACTATGCCAAGCTGTAAATTGAGGTGGTTCATGAATCATTCAGCTGGAGATGCAGCTTCCAGGAGAGAGGCGAGGCAGATGGTTGTGACAGCTAAATCTCCCCAGCTATCCCAGGTTTAACTTATCCATCTAGGGCAGTATTCTTATTTACTCTGCCTACTGAAGTCCTGCGAAGACAAAATATCACTTCTCCCCTGCAGCTTATTCAGATTTCCTTCTCCCAGGAGCTACTCAGAGCTGTCAGCTCACCCTTATTAGTCCCTAACCAGTTCCAGATGAAGTGAGAAAGGAAAGCCACACAGCTTCAGCTGTAGCTTGCTGGTTAAGAAAGTCCCTTTTGGACTGCAAGGGAGGAGAGCTTGTCTCAGCACCTCAGGCAATAATTCAGAGGAATAGGGACATGCAAGGGCAGGGCAGGGCAGGAGAATCTGAGTTTTCTCTGCTATCAGCAATAAATTATCCTAGAAGCCAGGGAGGAAGGTGTTGTGTTCCACTTTCTCAGTCAATGATCAGCGTACAGAAGAACTAGAATGCTTCTGGAGGCAGGAGAAAATGTGGGCTGAACATGGGATGTTGTCTTATCATCATATTGTGTGGCTCACAAGCTAGTTCCTTGTCTCTGCAAAGCAGCAGTTCTGATCTGCATAGTAAAGATTTTATCATTACGGAGTCTCCCCTGTGAAGTCACACTCCCTCATTTCTCTGTCTCCAAAATAAAAGGCTCTCCATCTCCCTCTGTATCTGAGAGGAGGGCAGCTTCTCCCCAGGCTGGGATGCACGATGCGTGACAATTCAGGCAGGGCTCTCCAGGAGCTCTCCCATCCCAGGGTAACTCAGCTCTTGCCTATCTTCTGATCCCTGAGATGTTAAGAACAGACACCCACTCAGCTACAGCTCTGGGAAATGCTTTCACCATGAGGGATCTGAGACCTCATCAGTGATACCTGGGTCCAGCTCTCTGGCAGTTCTCTGAAGCTCACCAGACAAGAGTTGTCCTTGGGCCCTCCTTGGTCTCCTAAGGTTAAAGCAAAATGTGAGGCATAGATAGGGACCCAAGGAGTGCCCCAAACCCAGTGCCACACAAGGATAGGCTACCTCCAAACCAGCTCTGCAGTACAACAGGAGACTTTAAAAGCAGAGAGCTGAAAAGCTGAGGGAAGCCTTGGAATTTGCCTAATTTGCATTGTATCAATTTTGTAAACACCTCAGAAGGGATATAGCTAGAAAAGTTGTTTCTACCATTAGATAGCACCTGCTTTGAATAGTAATGAACAAAAAGTGAAGAAAAGGAGAAAACAATGTTCTACAGTTGTATTATGTCTCCTGCAGTTCAATGAAACAGCTCCCTGGTCTGAGCTAATGAACATTTACTGTATTTTCATTTTATGGGCTTTGAGTAACTCTTCTCAGTTAAAGGACTTTTTTCAGCACATATGGGCTTCCAAATATAGTGAAACCAATTTGCTTTGAAAAGCAATATATCTGCTAAAGGGCAGTTTTATTTTCCTTTAGGTAAAGCAGAACTTTTATGCATAGCAGGATCCCAAAATACAAAGCGCACTAATTGGGGGCAGGGAGAGCCACTAAGACTAGTTAAAAACCTGGTGAAATATTTTAAAATCTCAAAGGATCCTGACCCCAAACCCTTTATAGCAGCTATTCCCAACTACTCAAGCTCCCGCCAGCACTTAAGCAAGAATGAGCAATCACTATTTTACTACCTATGTGTCTATTAAACAAAAAAAATGTTTATACATTTGAAGGATCATTTGTAGACATTACACTGAGAATGCACTCAACAGTGATTAAAGAAAAGCAGGTCTGCCAAGAGACCTGCTTAGTAAAGCAATGAGACCTCGCTGCCACACCTTGTGCACTGCCCCATTCATCCCTGCCTGCCCCACACCTCAGGCCCTGTTCTCATGAGGAGTTGCAGCTTGCTCTTTTTCCTCTTGCTGCTGTAACTCCATAAATCTGCAAGCCAAAGCTAAAACCTGGAGTTCAGAGACTTCTAGGGTCTGGGTGCTATGTCTGCCAGCTGAGGACACCAGGAGGCAAAAACCTACAGTCTGAGAGGGAAGTTAGCATGAGATTGCCAGTGAGAAACACTGGCAATGAGACCGTGCTGGCAGGGTGTGATACCTAAAGCTAAGCGTGGTCTGTGAAGTGTCAAGATGTGAACGACATGCCCAGACCCTGACTGTAAGCAGTGGGAAGACAGGTTCCAGTTCAGCTCCCCAGCATCACATCCTGGTGCCACTTGAGGTAGCACAAGTGGTAGCCAGGACACCCACACAGGGCTGGCTGATGTGATGTGGAGCTTAGGGAAAACTTCAGCCTCCTGATGGGAGACAGGATGTAACACCAGAATAATTTAATAATCATTTGCTGCATTTAAGTACATGAACCTTGACTCTACTCAGTCTAGTCAGCAGGGTCAAGGGGGTTCACCTGCAACAGATACCAAGATCTGGCCCGGTCAATAGCTCTCCTGGGTCAGTTAACTATACTGACAGTATGGTTGTATTGAAATTATTAGGAAAGATTTCTACACTGATAGGGTAGACAAACATTGGAACAGGCTGCCCAAGAAAGTGGTGGAAAAATCATCAAAAAATGTGTAGATGTAGTGCTTATAGACATGGCTTAGCGGTGGCAGTCCTAGGTTAATGGTTGGACTCAATGATCTTAAAGGTGTTTTCCAACCTAAATGATTGGGTGATTTGCACTCTAAACGTAAACACGCCCGAATTCCTCCTCACCTCTGGAGTATACATGCCTCCATTCACAGGGGAATAGAGCTGGGAATATACCTACCTCTGCAGAAGGCAGGGGTACAGCTGAATGAGGTCCAGCCTCCTTAAATACTTGGTGGGGCTGGTTAAAATGCTTTTCCTCTTCAAAGCAATTGCTGTGCACGGCCATGTGTGGAAAGGTCCTGGGACAGAAAAGTCTTTACGGCAGATGAATGTGGTGAGCACTCCCATGAGAGAAAGGATCTGGTTTCTGATCCTGGACTGGGGGCCTGGTGGGGGGGAGCAGGAATTGAGTTTTGTTTGTTCATTTGGCAGAGAAGGGGGAACAGTTAGTCGTGGGTTGCAAAAATGCATCCTCAGTCCCGGTAACTGGGAGCAACCTCTGGCTCTTTTTCCCCCTCAAGTGACTGACTGAATAAATCACAGGGCTAGAGAGCTCAGTTCACCCTTACCTGCTCTTACCCTGCATCACTGGTATCCCTAGTTTCATTATGCTGCAGCAGAAAAAGAAGTTCTGGAGGTTACTCCTTACCTGGCCTCTCTGAAGCCTGGTCTCAGGAGTCTCACATTGAGAGTTACACAGCGAGGAGCAAAAAATGAGAACTTTTTCTGCATAAGCATCCCTTTTGGAAGAGACCACCAGGATAGAGAAGGCATATATTTGCTGGTGAAGGGATTCCCTGACCTAGAAGCACGAGCAGTGCCCTACACCACGGGAGGACTCAGCTGCTGAGATACAGCACGACACATAAACAGGGTCCACAGAGTAATATTACACCAAAATAATATCCTGTGGGGGTATTATACTTTTTAAATTATTCTATTCTGAGAACCTGTCTGTAGGATCTGGAAAAGCTTCTTCTCCAAACAGAGAGACATTCTGGACCTCAAAGGTGCATCAAGTGTTAACAAAATGGCACAAGCCCCTCTGCAGTGGCTCAACAGCTAGGGCTTGTACCACCTCCAGTCGGGACAGGTTAGCCTGAATTGCTTCCAGGACATCAAAAAGCTCTTACATTTCAGCAACTGTTCTTGTCTTCCACAGCAGTTTGACCTATTGTCTTTGTGGGAGTATTTTTTTTACAATTCAATGCCTGCCACAATAAATCAAACTCTGTATATTAACAAGAGGCTCAGAGTAAGTTAAATATCAATGGATTAATTAAATATGATGGATAATGATTGCCAGCTAACATAGGCATTTGCAATGTTATTGCATGTTTTAATAAACAGTCCTCAAATTAATTTGTGAGGATGGTGCCTATTCTGAATGCATGCTTTGTGCCTTGCCTCCCCTGCCCCACTTCAAACAACATTATCTGCTGCTGTTGTGTGGTGGCAAGCTCCTCTGCATATGGAAGCAGGTGCTCCCCAGTTGTCACAGACTGACATTCAGCACCTTCGCTGATGTGTAGATAATGTCAGCCTGGAAAGGTGGCAGGCAGCATCTTGTCCAGCCTTCCCTGTGGTATGGGAAGATAAGCATCTCCAGCTGTCAAAATCCTTCTCCTTTCTTCTGTATGCAAAACTTACATCCTATTTGTGGCAGCTGAGGATGAGAGAGATGCCCTTGGTTTAACATGCTTTGCAGTTAATCCTCTCCAAAGTGTATTTAAAGCCAACAGCAGTAACTCAGTATATTAAGGGATTTGGTCAGTGACCATATTTTAATGGCCGTCAGATTGACGGTGCCCCCCTCTATATTGTAATTCTCTTGTGGTGCTTATGCATGCGTTGCATGTACAGGCTAAAAGGGATGAGGGAATTTAATAAATCCTGGGGCCTGAGAGAAATGCAACCCTGGCCAGGAACAAAATGTGCGCCATTTCATCAGGTTTTTGTATCATTACCTATCTCAATTTGCAGAAACAAGCTGCTTTTAATTGCAATGAAGAGGTTGATGCCTGGTGGTTAGTATTTTAAGCACTTTAAATAGCACATGATGATGTAAGCTGGAACGATTGTGCTTGCTCTAAACAGTGGCCTGTGATGACACAATGTGATGACACTATGTGATGACACAAAGGGATGACACAAAGTGATGACACAATGTGATGATGTGGACTGTTGCAAATCTAGCAAAAACAACCTCTAGGCATAGGTACAAGGCAATAGTACCATAGTATAGGTAACTAGTACTATAGCTGCATAAATAAACTATTTTGATACTACAAGGCAATATTTTTAATCCTGGTTTCTTGATGTTTATGTGATTGCACTGTGACTGTATTTGTCTGAAAACTGTTGAGTCAGTAGCTGATTTCAATCAGCTTTGACAGAGCTTCCAAGGGTATCCTACTTTTGCCAGCTCTGTGAACATTGGGTATCTGAATAGAGTTAAAAGAGACACATTTAACACCCTGATGAGAGAAGAGGGGGAGATAAGAAAAGAAAGGAAAGATCAAAAAGAGAAATGAGACAGAGAAAAGTTCTTGTCTTATTAGACATTAGCAGATTTGCTGCCAGATGAAGACCTTGGTGTATTCACTGCTTGCCTTGTCCCCACTCCTGGTGTCAAGTAACCCAGTCTGCTCACAGCGGCTAAAAAGCAGCACCTGGATTTTATATCCTGCCAAGCACAGTTGCAATCAACAGCACAAAGACATCTGGACTTACTGTTCTGGGGTTCCCTGTGCTCCACTCTGGTGCATGGACCTCCATGGGCTGGGGAGAAACAAATGCATGGGAAATCAGGAAGCTGATTGAAAGAAAATGCATTTGACTTCTCCATATAGGAGCTGGTTACTTTTAGCCACTGCAACAGCTTGTCACTGTCTCTCCTGAGTATTCGTGTACAACTGGGCTTCAACCAGCAGGACTCCGAGCAGCCCTCAGTTGTGCCCCAAGGCTATAAATTCCTGGGAGCAGAGGAAGGGACAGATCCAAATCTCCTACAGCCTGGTGGAGAGCTTTAACTGGTGATTTATTACAAAGCAGGACAAGCATCTGGCTGCTTTTCTGATAGGAAGCTGCATGACTCCAGAGTATGTGTTGCATCCCTTTTGGAGGCAGGCATTTCACAGCAGCTGAAAACTAGACTACCTTTGGTAACTCCACTTTTGTCACTCCAAGTCCCACAGATCTGTTCTGACATACCTGACCCTGTCTGTTCACTGCATAAAGGATCCACAGGGAATCCACTCAGATGACTCCAGTGGATTCCTCCAGCAAGCAGTGCCTGGCACCCACTGTCCCGTGCTGACATCATTCTGTTCCAAAGGTCAGAGCCACAGAAAGGCTTGTGTTGGAAGGGACCTTAAAGATCAAGGCAGTGATTCTGCAGCTGAAGAGCAGCCTTCCCAGGCCTGCAGGCAGGCTGAGGTGGGAGAATGTAGGTGCTAAAGAGCTAGAAGCAGAGAAATTCTTCAGCCTTTTCTCAATATTCTGTGAGCAGACTGTCTTTCCTATGTAAACTTTTAAACAAGGTCACAGTTTCATAAACTTCTTGCACCTGCAGGCTGTTTTGCAAGATTGTTATGACTTTGACTTTGAAAATATTTTGGAATAGGTATCTTAGGACTTGGCCAATCCTCTCAAGGGGTGGATGGTTGAGGAGCGAATTACCTGTTGCCACTCAACTCACTTTTGCGAACTATCCTATAAAAGTAGTTGGAAAATTATTAAAGTGCTTCGGCTTCCACTTGTTCATAAGCCTGGACTCTGTGTCGTTTTCTTTATGCATCTCGGAGGTAACAGCAACAGGAGAACAATTCTAGAGGTGGTCAAGTTAAAGCCCCATCAATCCAGGTGTGTCTCACCAGGGTGAGAGTCACTTTCCTGGACCTGCTGGTGACACTTTTCCTAATGCAGCCCAGGGTGCTGTTGGCCTTTTTTGCAGGTAGAGACTTGCTGGCTCCTGTCAAAGCTGTGTCCACCAGGACCCACTCATCCTTGTCTGCAAAGATGCTTCTGAACCAGACAGCCCCTGGCATATTCTGTTGCCTGGGGTTGTTCCTCCCCAGAGGCAGGACTTGACACTTTCCCTGGTTAAACTTCATAAGGTTCCTGACAGCCCATTTCTCCTGCCTGTTCAGGTCCCTCTGGATGTCAGCATGACTTTCTGGTGCACCTGACACTCCTCTCAGTTTTGTACCAGCTCCAAGCCTTATGCTATCCCACAGCCAGAGCCTACTGTGGAATGACACCGTGCCTTGGTGTGAGCTAAATGCAGCAGTGAGATAATTGCCTCAGCAGTTCCAGCCAGGGCTGAGCCTTCTGTTTGGGGTGCTCTGGGCACCAAGAGACCAGGGCAGGAATCTGGTCTATTTACTATTCTACAAGTAAAATTACAGTTCTAGAGAATTTGCAAATGAACATCCAGTGTCTGAAATACCTCAGGTGTGCAAACATGGAGACCATGCCCTGAGCCTTCTTTGTAACTCACCTTAAATTGTTAATATCTGCTTTGCAACTACTTGTCTGAAAATGTATTTCATGTGAACTAACTGCTGTGCAGAACTGAGCCAGTGTTCTGTTGTGAGACATGCTAGATACCTCAAAAACCACATTTCTACCTCCAACACAAATGCTTGACTCCCCCATCCTTACGTTTGTTCAGGCCCAACAAAAAGTAATGTTTTTCATTGCTTTTTCTACTCGTAGCCACTAGAAATCAGTATGAAAGAAAAGAAAAGAGAAAAAGTGGAAAAAACACAGAATCTGAAAATTTTAGTGCAGTGCTACTAGAAATATGGGTGTATTTTTAAGGCAGCTCCATTTGACTAGGTTCTTGCAATCAAAAAGGAAGGTAAATGAAAATTTGGGTGGAGGGGGTTGTATTGTGACTCTCTGTTTTACCTTTCCACAAGTAATAACAGGTTCTAAAATTTTGTGGGTTGTTTTTTTTTTTGCCTGAACAGAGGATTTTACATGTGTTTTTACTGCAGGTGAAATAAACAGAAACAATGCAGGTAAACAAAATTGCAAACATGTCTGGGGGAAAGGTGGGGAAGATGGCAAATCTATAATCACACCTCTGTCAGCCTGGCTGCTCTCAGCTCAGATGTCAGGATGGTGCTCTCTAGGTATAATGGAGATCTATAAATAGCTGCATCATTATATAACCCAGCAGCAGTCTCATTCCCTTTCTAAATATAGGCTGTGCAGCAAAGGACAGTCTGGTGATGTGTTGCTACTGATACCGATTAATAGCATGACTCACACTGCCCAGCTAATAAAAATGAAATGCATGCCTTGGAGGCACCACACTGGATAGGGTGAATTTATACAAGGATAAAAAAAACCATATTAGATTTGCTTTTGTGACCAGTGAAGGAGAAACTGAAGTCTAAGCAATTTCATAATGCAGGGCAATATTACATTATGTCTCTCTAATCATAATGACTTCAAAGAAATGTGAAGCTGTCATTAATGAAATGTTTTATGTCTTGTGTTCTGTTCATAAAAAATAGTTTATTTCCTTTGAGTAATTACTGCAAACTCATTTGGGGGGTTATAATAATCTCACATTTCCTAGGTCAACATGGCTGGCATGCTTGGGATGCCATTCAAGGGTGGCTTGTGTTCACTCAGGATACAGGTGCAGAGCTCCCACTATCAACCAGGCTGCACATGCAGAAGGGAGGGAAAGGCTTCTGTAAAGTATAAATACTCTTTATGTGAAGAGCTTTGAGATCAATGCAGCAAATTGCATCTAAGGCACACTTTGACCTTCAAACTCTAATTCTCATAAATAGTGAGGCATGTACACACTTGTTCAGTCATACTGCCTGTGTGCTCCCTCACATCCAGTCTGCAATCAATAATGCCATTTCACACACAAGGATTTTGCATCCACCTTTTTGTCTTTAAAGTTAGGGTGCTGTCTCTGCTGAAGCCCTTGCTGATGTCTTTATTTAATTACATGGGGAAGGTGAATGTCTAACTTGTGACTTTGATGAAAAGTGCTGCAGTGGATTCCCCTTATAGCTCAGGACTCTGGTCTTTGCTCAGGAGGGAGAGAGCCTTCTGCAGTGGATTGCAGCATCATTTTGTACCATCTTCACCAATTTGTCCAGACTTTCATGTCTTTCGTTAGAAACACTTTGGTGGTCTTCCAGGAGCCTGCTTATGCAGTAAAGCAGTTCTCGACAGGAGTAAAGGTCCCGAATTGATGTAATATCTGTTACAAGAAAGAAAATGCTTGATAAAAAGAAGTAACTCCCTCCAGCCTTTGCAATAACTGGGGATACAGTGAGGGGACCTAAGCTCAGGCAGGTCTCCCATTTCTGTGGGGCAGCTCCTGTGGCTGTAGCAAGGCCTCTCATGCTCCCCGGTGTAGCTGCCTTGCCTGGCAGCAGCAGAAACAGCAACAGTGCCCCACTGTGTCCCAAAGCCACCCTGCCCTCCTGCACAGTGTAGATGTGGCTTGGGGACACCCCTTTGCCCCCCTCTTTTCAGCATCTGGGCTGGAGAATAATATCTGAAAACATCTGGCTGATGTCATTTACCAGGATCACTGTTTTCCTTTTGTCTGGCTCGGTGTAACCCAGAAGCAAAACTGTGCCGATCCCTGACACGGCAGGCACTGGAGTGCTTCAGCCATTGCATGCAGCAGCTCCAAGGAGGGTTCCCAGGGGATATCTGTTGGAGCACTGGGAAATTAGAGATCCCATGTACCTCAAGGAAGCTGGTGGGAACAAAAGCTCAGCAGCTCAGTCATCCTAGGATCCCCTTACCATCCTAGCTCCTCCTCACCTCCCTGTCCAGCCAGCTGCCGCAAAGCCTGTCCCTCCCTGCACCTCTGGGGAGAGACACCACAGTCCTGGCTTTGCTCAGCCTCTGGTGTGAACATTGCTGTGACATGTTCAGTGCTTTCGCTTTCATGCTCATCTCTGAATGAAGCTTGGTAGGTCAGGAAGGACAGGTGATGTCAGGTGGTTTGGGACACCTCTGCAACCTGACATGGACATGCTGGAGCCCAGAGCCTTCCTGGTGTCCTCAGACAAGCGAGGCAGTTCCTGCTCACCACTGAAACAGGTGATGCTATATAAGGCTGAGGTTTCCTGGCTGGAGGCCACACACACAAGCATTGGATAACACAATCTGAAACTTCATCCTCGACTTCTTTTTCAGTTATATCCTGTCCACTGCTTCTTCAGACTCCAGCCCGATGGTTCAACAGTAAATTGACCATTTCCTCAGCATACAATACCCCATGGTGTTTTGCTGAGGAAAACCTTAGGTTAACAAGCACCAGAGAAGAGGGGCTGTTATGCACAACTTCTTTTTTGCACAATTTCTCTGACTTTTCCCAGGCTCTTGTTTCAAGCAGTTAGATGTTCCATTTGCACCTCCAGCAGCCACAGTGTCAGTAATTCTTAATTTAAACGATTTAGCTGAGTTTCCCATCAAAACAATATTTTTTCTTCTTTCCCCTCAGGATGTAGAGCTCTGCTCCAGCTGCTTCCCTTTGACAGATTTACAGTAATAAAAAATAAAGTAAGAAAACTGTTATTTTGCTTTCAAACACAAATCTTTTGTGACAGATTAGACATGGAGGGATAACCTACCCGGCTGGAGAAGTCAGGTATTTATCTGCAGGACTGCACAGCTGTATTCAGCAAAGACATGGTACCAGCAGCTTGATCTTGGTCATGTGAATAACCTTAAAACCTTTTAAAACCCAGGGGAATGCTAAAGAGACACTTAAAGGGAACTTGCACAGAAATGACAGTACTTACCCATCAGGAAGGTTCCTGCACTGAAAGCCTCAGCTCTGCTACACAGCCTGTGTGGCCCCCACCAGTTCCAAGTGCCCACACTCAGCTGAGGCTGAGCAACAAGGTCCCAGCAGCCAGCCCAGAGCTGCCTCATGCCACGCGAGATATCTCGAATCCCTGAAATACAGTTCTTGGGGGCTTCCAAACCTGACAGCCGTCATGAACCTTACATCTACTGTATGGTGAGGAAGAGCCATACCCAAAGAGGAAAGCTACCATTTTGATGAAAAGTCACATACGTAAAGATTTGTGTGTTCCTAGGTATTTCTGTCTGGCTTCAATGGTCCTGGAGAGAGGCTGAAGATGGACAGTGAGGCAGAAGATGGCTTCCCACCAGAGCCCCCTGTAAGTATTGATCTGTAAGGCATTTTTAGAGCAAATATAAACCGAATGGACACTTTTGTGTTTGTGTTAAAGTGCTGCTTTCATTTTAAATGAGAGGAGGCAGAGGAACACATTTTAGATACTCTTGTGGATTGTGAGTTTTCCAGAGAAAATCAGACTGCTTCTTTAGAGGTGTGCAGATCCCATGGGAAGGCTCTGGGACAGGTGTTCCCCAATGTACTGGGCATATCAAACCCCATCTAGCAAGGAAATTCACGTTAATTGGGTCTGAAGGCACATGCAAAATGTAGTCTGACGGTAACACAGTAATTAAGTCCCCAGGCAAGTACTGGGAGAGCAGGGATGTTGTTCTCTGCTCTACTCTCTACCAGAAAGCACCGGCAGGTTCTCTGACACTGGACATGTGGTGAGGCCACACCACTTCCCTGGGCAGACAGCCTTGCAGGCAGGATTTAAAATTCATCTGGCTGGCATTTCCCCAGTGGCCAGCGGTGGGGTTCGGTTTACATTGTTCCCCCTTCTTTCCCTTGTCTCTAGCCCTGGCCACTCCCTCGGGCTCTCCCTGTTGGTTCCTGTACCCCAACTCTGCCCATGTACCGCCCGTGCAACCTGACAAACCCCCCCTGCCCTCGGGCCACGGGTTCTCTCCGCCTCTGGGGACCGCATGGAGGAGATGCAACAATTAAACATCTTCTGATCCCTCCTTCGCTATCACTGTGTTGTAAGGCTGACAGCTGAGGGAGAGAAGGTGCGGGGCCGTCCGGAACGGACTATGGGAGGACAGAATGGCTGTCCTGCCCTAAGAAGCCCCAGCAGAGCCCCTAGAGAAAGCTGCAGCAGCTAAGCTAAACCTAGCGTTACAGCAGCCAGCTCCTGGCAGCAGCCTGCCACGGCTGTTCACTTGATCCTCCTGAAGGCTCTTGGACTCGCCTCGCCCTGTCTGGGAAGTTTCCAGCCATCAGCATCCATACCTTCTCAGTGAATCCACTGTGACTAATTTACAGTTTCTTCCCTGATTGATTAGTTTGGAATGAGAGACAAATCATTAAACCCCAGGCCTTTTATTGATAATTTGCAAATGGGGAAAATGGTTCAATTCTTGGTATTGATCATTAGTTACATCCACTTCCCCACAATTACACAAAACATGGCATTTGTTGCTCAGATTGTGCAGGTTAAAGCCACATCTAGGAAGAAAATATGCCTCCCTGTGGCTCACTGCAAAGCATCTTGTCTTCTACAAAACAGCTGCAGGAGCAGGAAAGAAAAAGAAGCAATGTGCTGCCTTAAAAACATGCTTGTGGTCCTGTGGAGAATAGGAGGGTCTTCATATACTAGCTGCAAGAAAAAAGGTTAAGGTCCAGGACAGCATGGTGATTCAAGCCTTATGAGCATAGACTGGAATTTGTTGAATCTTTCAAGTTAATACACAAACAGCCAGGCCAAAGTAAAAAGATTTTCAAAGCTAAAAAGTATTTCTGGCTTAATAAAAGCTAGTTAATAAGGTTGGGAACTGAACATCCATCCTGCCCATCCCTCTGTCTGAAAGAACCACATAGGCCCTGTCTGCATCCATGTATGTCTCCAGGTGTAAGAGCCTCTCCCATCTCCTCCACTGCTTTTGGCATGATGTGCCATGAGTCTGCCTGACCCAAAGAAGCCAGGACCATAGAGGGCTTTAATACGATGAGCAAACAGAAAATACAATCAGGCCACGCTTTCCTGTGGCATAAATCCCTGTCACTGTATGGAATTGAGCAACAGAGTAGGAAAGTGTGAAAGAAAAGCAGCTAGGGGAAACACACAGTGGAGCTGGTTGTGAATACATCCAAAAGGCCCTGAAAGACTGCAGGCAATGTGACACTTGCAGAACATGTTACCTGTGTAACGCAAGCAGGTCAAAGTGTTTTCATAAGCTCTCTGTCCTGCACAGTGCCTCGTGCTGTGGTGATGGCAGCATCCCTCTCAAGGCCATTACACCTCCCTGCATCTCTGCTGGTGCCTCTCACCACCCCCTGCTGCTGCTGCCTGCAGCGGGACAGGCTGCACTTCATTGCCTTCAGTTTACACTTCTGTGCATCCCCACCTTCTGCCTTACTTCCTGTTTGGATGTTTTAACACCGCAGAACAGCTTCTCCCAGCACACCCCCTCCCCTGCAGCCCACCAAGGGAGGAAAAATCCCCTCCACAGCCCCAATTACAGTGGGGTGTCAAATGGTGATAAACATGAGTGAGACTGAGTGCTGCCGTGCAATTCAAAGCAATAGCTTTGAACATTGTATTTTCTTTCTCTGCTTAGAGATGGAATTTCTCTTTTTGGCAAGAAAAACCCCCAGCACCCTCCATGCTTTGCATATCCAAAACTAATGCAGCAGGGACCATATGCTAAAACATTCTAACCAAGCAAGACACCTTACAAAGGGAAAACTTGAAGTTTTTACTCTTCATTAACAAAATACCATCACAGTTCATTCAAAAGTTGAAATTATTTAAAACCTGATGTATATTAATCCAAAAGTAATTCTAATGACTGGCTCACTTAGCAGCTGTATTCTGTGATGAAGCCCATGTTAAATCTAAAATAGCCTTTATTTTATTGTAGTAATAACAACCAAACCAGATGCTTTAGCCTACATTTCATATTTGAAGGTACTTCTGATATAAAAATAATACCCTGTAGGATGGTCCTACATGGTGCAGTCTATGCCTCGAAGAGACAAGAGAAAAGGAATAGCCTGGCAAAGAATTATCACCTTTATTATATAGCTGAGGAACAGAGGCACTGAGTGATTAGCTGTCTTGCTCATAATACCATTGGAAGGCTATAGCCAGACCTAACAGGGTCTGGTTGTGCCAGACAATATGTTCTCACTGTACTGCCATCTTCCTTCAGTGATGTAAATGGCTTATTTTAAAAGTAGATTTTCATTGGCATCAGCTTGGTTAAAGACACCCAATTTCTCATGGCTGAATCACACATTAAAGCTGAATAACCCTTATTCTTCTGCTGCAGATGACTGCCATGGACAGCAATAGTTCTAGGCACTTGAACACTACAAAAGAAGTAACATATTAATTTTAGTAAAAAAAAAAAAACAACACTAAAGTTTTAGGACCTGAAGAGAACATTAAGAAAAGATCTTATTAGCCTTAACTCTGCGTGTTCTTATACTGTCAGGTGACAGGTATGTGATTCTGTACAATATTGCCATAAAAAGCCCAAGAGTTAAAGCACCAGTAATATCCCTGACATGCACTGCAGATGTAATAACCTGGGGCACAGTGTTCAAAAATCCATCTGATTCCAGGTGACTACAGCCAGAAGTGTGCATGGTGTAAAGAGGTTGCTATATGTTGTATCTGTTGGTGTTTTCCCTTGGCTGAGGAATTTTTGTTCACTGATGTGGTCATTTCTCTCACTGCACGCTCGATTTAATGGAGCAAAATCCCCATGATAACAAAGTACAACAGGGTAAATCTTCCTCTGGGCCAGCTGCTTTGTTAACATAACCCCGTGCTAACTTTTCTAGCACTTACATATTTCATAAGAACATTTAATTGGAAGTGTAACACTGGGTGCAGGGATTTCAAATAAAGTAATGGTGCATTAATTACTTTTTTTTGCCTAAGTTGCACCTGGGCTTCTAAATTTTGATCTAAGTAAATAGAGAGGAAGACAAGAAAATGTGAATCACTTGAGATTTCTGAGCAACTATTAAGGAAAGGAGTGGTCTGGCCCTAAAAATAAAGCAGTGGAAGAGCAGACCTGATGCTCCAGGTGGTCTGTGTTCCTACAAAGCACCATAATGGGTAAAGCAGCCATGTCTCTGTGGTCCCCATTGGAACTGATCCGGAAATACACACACTCAGGCTGGATTTTGTGTTACAGACTGAGTTTTTCCACCTGGAAAATGGCTCTCCCTGGGGTTTCCAACTCTCTAAAGCCCATCCACACAAGTCTTCTAATTATTGTTGCTCTCCTGAGGACTGAGGGCCAAACCATTGGTGGCACCAAAGATAGTTTCAAGACTCTGTTGCTTTTCCTTGGCACCAAATTTTCCTCCTGTTCGTCTGCTTTTGCCCTCAATGTCCTCACGAGCTGCAGGAGCTGTATTTAGGGTTGATGCCTCCCAGCTGACTGGCAGCAGGTGGGCACAGTAATGGTCTCTTCTCTTCCTATTTTTACCCAACCTTTATTTCCTCACATTAGCTAGCTACTTTATTTGTGAAATAAAATTAATGGCCCAGGTGCAATCAATTCCAAGTCTTTCCCAGACAGCAAATTTTGGCAGCACTTAATGTGAATGTCAGGGGTTCTGCTAACCAGTTTTCAGCCTCTAGTCCTCACCAGGAGGAGCTGAGCCACTTCTGTCTTGTAATACCTTGCTTCCATAATCTCCAGAGAGCCCAGTCAGGCAAAAAGGCAGTTCTTCATCTCAGAGAGAATACAACTATGGATTCACCAAAAAGACACAATTGTGAGATGAAGCAAATGTGGAGAGGACAAAGACAAGGCAAGATGACAGCAGAATTAATAATTTCTTTTGTTTTCCAAGCAGCTCTGAGAGGCAGCTGTGACCTCTTTGCAGCACTCATCACACTGCAAACAGTGATGGGTTTAAAATATTATTCAGGCAAGAAATGGTGTCCTATTATTGCCCTAACTTTCCCAGCCAATCTACCTTTTCCAGCAGACATCTATGCTTTCACAAAACTGCCTTTCTTTTTCCTCTGTTAGTAGTCATAATTGTGCATAAATCTTCATCCCAGAAGTTTGCTACTCTAGTGAGACCACTTTCTGCAATTTAAAGAGCTGAGAAACACATTACATTGTTAGTCAAAAGGGCAGGAGATAAAATGTTTGAGATTTCTAACTTAATTTGAGATACTCTGTGCTTGTGTTGTGCAATAATGTTAAAAGTAAAGTGTGGGTGGACACTGGTTTTGTAGCGTCTGAACTTCTCAGGGCCTCTTCCCAACACTGCAATTCACTTACTGTACAAGCTACCATGCAGAGAATGACATTATGTCCCAAACCTGTGGAAGAAAACCAAGACAAAACTAATAAGGAAATGTTTTCTTCGAGTGTGTCAAGGACTGAAGGCCAATTGATTTTTCAGAGGAGTCAAAAGCAATATGTATCTCGTCAGCATCTTGAAATCCAGGTCCAGTTATACTTTTTCTTCATAACTGTGGCAAACAGGCTGCTTTCATGGTTTCCAGAATGTTGTTCTCCTATTGCAAGTCAGGTTGCTTCATTATTTCTAGTGGGGAAAAAATATTTTGGGGGGAGTCAGGCAACTGGAGAAAAGTCAGAGGGCAGCATTTCTTTAAGTAGATACAACATAGAAAACAACATAAGTGTTCATATTTACAGAAGGCTGGATTTTTAGACTAACATGCACATTTGGAGAGGAACACAGTGATCTTGTAGTAGGAGGGTAGTGAAGCTTCCTACAAGGTAATGAAGTAGAAACAAAAACTTCATACCAAAGTTTCTCCTCTTCAGATTTAATTTGTGTTCCCCATGGTACTTGAGTCTTTCCCTCTGTGATAGACCGCAATGCTTGAGCCAAGGCTGTGGTAGCTGGGTCTCTGCTGGGATAAAGCTAAGGTAGGCTTTCAAGCTAGAATTTCCTCCATGGGTGGTTTGCCATATGCCTTTGCTGCCTGGTGCCGTTTTAGATCAGACTGAAAGAAGGGAGTGTGTGTGAATTTTAATTGTAGCTAAACCAGGAAATCACCGACCCACTCCCTCAGGGGTCATGTGCGCTGGATGAGTGCACTCTGTGTTTCAGTGCCTTCTGGAAGGGTGAAAGTTCAAGGTTATACTTTCTGTTAGCCATTTGTTCTTTAAATATTTTCTTCTTTTCCAGCTAGGTGGCATGCCAGAGCCCATAAACCTCTTAATATTCTAGTGTTACCTCACAGCTTTTACAAACAAGGTCATAGAGAACAGAGGAAAAACATATAATTAATAATTATCAAGACTTACTGCTGTGTGGGCTGCAAGTCCCTGCTCAGAAATTAGAACCAAATTATTTCAGGCTTTAAAAAAGGTAGTTAAGATATCCAGCATGCTTAAATTATCTCCTCTGAGAGACTACACCAGCTCCATTAGCTCCCTGCATGTATTTTGCTCCATGCTAACATGTACCACATGCTTTAAATCTCAGCAGCCCGTTCCTTCCCACTGCACTTGCCTCACTCCCCACACTCCCTGAAACTCCTTTCCAGTTCCCCTTGCCTTGTCTCCGTCACCTCAGCCCCCTGTTAATGCCAGCTGGTCTGGAACAGCCACACAGATTATTTAGCAAAGCAGGGGAAAAAGGGAAAATATTTCAAATATTTTTGAAATAGCTGCAAAAATAAGTAGCTCAATCCTAATCCCTTTAGGAGTCCTCTAGGTTTGTTTCGGTCAGTGAAATGAGGGGGAACTACCAAGTAAGGTAAACCCTTATCCATGGTATTTCTAAGCAGCTTGATTTAAACAGTGTATGGTGGCACTCATTACCAAAATCTGAAAATTATCCAGGGAATTATTAAGGATGCATAGATTTTAAGACAAGGAGGCACAAATATATTACCTAATCTGACTGCATAATCCTGGATATTTAATTTGTCTCATGTTCCCCGAGGTTATCCAGTAGTTTATTATTATGTAAAAAATTATTTTCTAGGCAAAAGTGTTTATATAACAATCTAGGACTCATTCATTTACCAGTGAATTTCCAGAAAGAAATTTACTTTGGGTTTGGAAACTTGAAAAGTTGAGTATACATCCCCATAAGGGACATTTGTCAGGAATGAACCAACACACTCCTAGAAAAGCTCTCCCTGAGAAGTCTGTCCTCTTCTTGGAAAGTAGCCCCTCTGTTTCAGATTTTATATATTCCCTCATCAAACATGGTGCATGTCCTTTGCCCAGAGACAAGGTCTGTGGTTAGTCAAATAGCACTTCAAAGGCATCTATTTTCTGCTAATAGAATAATAAATTATTGACTCTTAGATTGTGATAAAAACATATTCACCCAGAAAATAATTACTTAAGTTATTCTGGCAAATAATAGAAGGAAATCAGATTAAGAGCATTTATTCCATAAATAAAAAGTTAGATTGTATCCAAACGTCTGTCACCAAACTGTTTCTGCAACCCAAATCCATTTGTTAATTGTCTCCTCTGTGCCTGGAATGCAGCTGTTTTAAGTAATTGCTGAAGTAGCTTCTCTGTCATTGACTGACATCTGTGCAGAACCAGTGATGTGCAGAGAATACTCTATTTATAGAGGGGCAATCATGCCTTTCTTGTCTTCCCTCCTCTCACCCACAGCTCTTTGCAGTGATATCAGGGGAGTCCCGATGATGGTATTAATTCCTTTCCAGCTGAAATGTACCCATAAATTTTAGTCGAGAACAAATGAGTAAAAGAAAGTGAAGATCATTTTTCTTGTGCTGAAAAATATTTTTAGATACCAACCATAGAGATTTCTTAATATTAGAAAAGGGCAGGATTTGCTGAAATAGAAAGAACATAAAAATAACATTTTACAAATAGTATAGCATCTATTATTTATCATAGCAGTCTTTGGGTAAAGGCCCAAAGCAAAATATTTGGCTTTGAAGATGAAACAAAAAGAGGTGGCAACTATTACAAAAACTTCTGGGGTTTTTTTGGTGAAAATTTTTTGTTGAAATATAGCCTCTATCTAAAACAATCTTGGTGGAGAAAAAGAAAATAAAAGAGTTTTAGTTCTTTTCAAGTGCTCATAGAAGAAAGAAGAAAATTCTGTATATTGTTTCATAGATGAAAAACATTTTGTGAAGAGACCAGTTCTACTTAATTTTCTATGGCTTTCTGTGGAGTTAGGATGCTCCCATTCCACAGCAAGCACACTGCATCATAAACTTATCATAGTAGTTCTCATGTTCCAGCCCCAGAATAAGTGAATTTGATTGAATGCTCCTTGGGAAGAGGAATAGGAAGGTTCTTGACACACTTTGTAATGAAACACATACTAATTATAGTATTGTTTAAGAGTAAAATACTTCAAAATGTACTTTATTTTACAGTGTGAGGGGCTTTTCAAATATTAAATATCATATATTATTCACTTACAAAGAAAATGAGTTATTACTCTAAAATGGAACATACACAGCAGGGCAGCAAGCCCCGACATGACATAGTTGTGACTGTGAAGGCGCTCTAGCTAGTAATTGTTGTTTCCAGGAATCCTGTGCTTGACAGCAGCTTTATATGGGCACAGTTTAAGTAAAAAAAACCCAAACAAAATTCCTATGAAATGTTTTCAACACCAAAGAAATGACTACGCAGGTCCAATGTGAAGGGAATTTATAGATTTCGTGCTTACTGTTGTCTTCAGAATTTTATTTTTGCTGAACTGCCTGCATTGAATAAAATAAGAAAATTCCATATGCTGGCTTGTGCATCTGCTCAGAATAGTGAAGGATCTTATGATGACTGAAGAAGTCAGGGTAGCCTGGGGTTCTCATGGCTTTGCTGGGTCTCAGCAAAGGACACTGCACAAAATAAGCCAATTGTTTCACTACTCAACAATTTATGTCAGTGGTGTTGTTTACAAATTTTTCATAGGCACAGTCTATGCTAACAGCACCATTAGAAATACTTCTAAATAAAATGAGATGCTTGCAAAAATCAAGAGATAGAACTGTTATTTGTGAGCACCTATTCTGCAAAATATCTTAGTTAAGTTCCTGTTAAGTTAGTGTTAGCTGTACGCATTGTATCGCCTGCTAACTGGAATGAGGATCCTCCACAATTAGCTGAAAACCTTTCTGCAGCATGGGTGGGGAGATCTGTTGGGTTTTCCTGGCCTAAGACAGATGTCAAAACATTTAAAAATACTCTGCATGGAACCAGCTTGCCATTCACACTGTGCTGAAAGGCAGCACTGCACCTGCTGGTTCTATAGACTCACTTCATGTTATCCATGTCAAGTGTTTTTGCATCTCATGCAGTCAGGCTTGGTTCTGCTTCCATTTCTGATTGAGGCCAGGCTGGAGAGGGCTCTGGGCAGCCTGATCTAGTGGGTGGCATCCCTGGTCAGGGGGTGTGGAACTAGGTGATCTTTAAGGTCCCTTCCAACCCAAACCAATCTATGATTCCATGATCAGCAAAACTAGGCTTGCATTGCTAATTCCACCAAGGCCCTGTATAAACCCACAAAAAGAGAGCAATTCATTTTTTCAAACCTGTTAAGCCATCCAGCAGACTGATCTGTTTTCCCCCGAGCTAAACTATCCAAAAGCCCAATGTGACTTCTTTGACATTATATAGTCCACATACTAAGACAAATTTAGGCACAACTTTTGAAAGTTTGAAGAGAAACCCTGACAAGTGCACTGCTCACAACTGCTGGTGCTCATGGGAGAGAAAACCAGAGTCTGACCAGATACCAGCTAATTTAAAAGCCCACATGGCAGAGCACATCACAGAGACAGTCCTGAGTCCCAAAGCAGCACTGCCCCAGCAGAAAGAATGCCAGGAAAACATTTAGCAGAGAGCAGCTTGAGGCTAAACTTTGTGTTAATTTGCTTCCCTACCTCAATCTTTTCCTTTTACTGGAGGCTTTTACAACCACTGCATTTGTCAATGTCAGACATGGATAAAATGCACAGCAGTCAGGACAGAGATTAGTGGAAAACTGGCCAAGGGTTGCTCCCTCCATTCAGTCAAGTCATTGCATCCTGAAGCATGACAGCTTAAATTTTTTAAAGCAGTTATGCAAAATTGAGAGTGCATTTGTGTCCCCTGCAGCAGCAGGTCACTCTGCCCTCTGCCCTGGCCAGGAAGGCTCATCTTCCTGGCAGGGAGCAGAGAGAACATCATGTAAATTAACTCCTTGGCTGCCCATGAAGAACTACTCCACAGCAGGCTGGGAAAGTGCCACACCACTTCTGGAGGCAAAACCACCTGCTCGTGATGAAGGACAAAAAGTCCACTTTAATGCGTTGTCCCTGTGTGTGGTGCTCTCTGGGCTCCATGTCTTTCCTCCTAATGACGTGGCCACAGGTGTACTTGAAAGCCAGGGGGCAGATAGATGAATTTGCTGTCATCCTCTTTTTTTTTTAGTTTGTGTCAATTTTGCTTTATTTTGCCAACAACCCCGAGATGGAGTTTACTTGCTGACCTTTCTTAGATGTGTTGTTACATGTCTGAAAATCAATTTCTAGAGTTATCTGTTGTCTTTTTTTTTTTTTCTTCCTCCCCTGTAGCACTTTGAAATGTGTAGGCTGGGGTGAGATAAGTGATATAGGTTTGCTGGACTGGCACAGATGTAACAGGGACACAATTTATGACTCAGCTCATTCATGGCAGATTATATGCTCTTGAGATACTTGATGATTTATAGCTGATGTAAATTGTGATACTTACTGTGCCATTAGCAAAGCCATTATCTCTGTCGTGAAAAGTTAGAATCAATATATGTCAGCAGAGACAGAAACAGTATTGTGAGCTTGCTGATAAAAATGGGTTTATGGAGAAGCATTCTAGGATTCCATTTGACACAGCCCTTTCAGAATTCTGAGAGTAGCAATTTTACTAGAGAAAATCCTGAATTCAAGTAGTTATGTCCTTTGCAATTATTAGTTATGTGATAATGGCCAGAGTGCATTAGCAGCCTCTCTCAGAAAAGAATTTTGCAAGTCACAACTAGGAAAAACTAGCCTGTGACATGATGCTGCCAGCCATTTTCTAGATAATAACTAATATTATGTTGAAATATTACTTGTTATCATGAAAATTAATTCCCAGAATTAATTAGTTTTCTTCTGCAATTAAAGAAAATGCATTTTTTGGAGAAATGCGGTACTAATTAGAGCCTCTCGCCAAAGAAGAGGATCAGCACCATACATTGAGGCCACTGCGAACAGGCTGGGTGTCATACTGGACATACAAGGCAAACATCTGAGCTAGAGCTACAGTGAGCAAGCCACTGACTACAGTCAGTTCTCAATAAACAGTCACACAAGCTATTTGTTCAAAGTCAGTTTAAAAATCATTGCTCTTCAAGTGACAGCTCTGAAGATTTACTTCACTAAATAAGCCATCTTTTAAGGTTGTTCACTTTGTGTTTTTTTCAGGAATTACTATTTGTACAGGAGAACAGCTGAAAGAACCACCTGCCCTTTCTCAAAGGGATTGTTTAGGTCTCGAGTTGAACTACTTTCTGAGCTCTGGAGCATTGGATGTGGCACGTTAGTCTAGCTCACTCTGGAAACAGTTATCAACCATGAAATGCTGATCTCTCTCACAAAAGGTGCTCAACATTTCTCACTTGTAATTTTATGTGAACAGCATTTACCATGCAATGAGTCGGGATTTTCCATAAGGCTCTTAATAGCTTCGCAGGCATTATGTTTGGCCCCTGCATGAGTTCCTTCCCCCACCTCTTGCACGACTGGCTCACCACTTCAAACAAATCCCAAAGCAGTCTTGTGTCTACCCTTGGTGTCTCAAATGTTCTCAACATCCCCATACCCAGATGGCTAACCAAAACAGTTGCTCTTATGTTGGTCTCTAATCCACCATCTTCTAGTTTCGCACAGTGTTCCTATGACAGGGTTAACACTGCCAGAGAATCTCAGAGTGTTCCAGGTTTGAAGAGAGCTCTGGCCATCTCCAGTCCACTTCCCACACAAAGCAGGACCATCTAGAGCAGGTTGCCTAGGTTGCCTCCAGTTGAGTTTGAGTGTTTCCTAGGATGGAGGAAACATTAGGCATTTGTGTCATTGTTTGACCTTCCTCACGCTGAAGATTTTTTTCATACTATTTTTTTACAATTTTCCTTATCCCTGTTTCTGTCTCTTGCCTGTTATCACTGCGCCCCTATGAGCAGAGTTTGGGTCTTCTCTACACCCTCCCATTAAATAGTTGTGGACAGCAATAAACTCTCCCCTTTGCCTTGTCTTCTACTGAAAAAAGCAGTTCCCATGGTCTTCCCTTTACATCATGTGCTCCAGCCCCATGAACATCTTGGGGATTGGAGCTGGACTTGCTCCAGGAGGTCCATATCTTTCTTGTAGTGGGGAGCCCAACACTGGATGCAGAACTTTCAATGCAGTGTCACAAATGCCAAATACATGGGAATAGTCATTTCCTTGGACCCCTGGGTATGGTTTGCTAAAATTGTGCAGGATGTGATTGGCTGCCTTTGCCACAGGGATACACTGCTCACTGAAACTCAGCTTGTAGCACCAAACTGATAGCTCCCTTTTTGCAAGGTTGCCTGCTAATCACTTAGTCCCTGGCCCAGATGGTTACAGAGATGCTCCTTTCCCAGGTGCAGGATTTTGCACTTCCCTTTGCTGAACTTCATGAGGGTCAATCAATTCATTGCTCCAATCTAGCAACATCTCCCTCTACACAACTTGGCATCAGATGTGAATTTTCTGAGTAGTGCACACTGTCCTATCATCTGGGTAATTTAAAGACATAAAATGGTCCTGTCCCAAATATCAATCCCTGAAGACTATCACAGTGACCATCAACTAGATGCACATTGTACTATTGATTAAAGTCCTTTAAGACGCATAGTCCAGGCAATTATCCATTCACCTTATTGCTTACTGTCCGCTTAGCCAAACATTTGTCACCAATCTGGCTAGCAAGATACCATGGGAAACCACACTGAAGGCTTTGCTAAAGTCAAAATACACAGGCTCCACCACGCTCCTCACTGTGAGTCATCTGGCTCATCACAGAAGGCAGTCAGTTTCCTCAGGCACAATATGCTGCTGGTAACTCTGTGCACGCTGTTTCCAGTCACCCTTTTGACATTCAAGCACCAGCACAGGACCTCCAAGAGGACTCGCTCCATAAACTTTGTCACGCCCTTGCAAAGCTGCTATAGAGCAGCCACGTGGTGATGTTGGCCCACTCCTCTGGTGCTCCTAGAGACTTCCCATATGGACCATCTGGCTTGGATATGCCCAGCTTGCTTGAGTGCTCCCTTACTCTGTCTTTCTCTCCTCTGGGTGTTGCCACAAAGGAGACTGCAACCAGCCTCAAGAGCAGGAGAGTCTGAAGGCAGTCTTGATCAGCAAAAAAGGCAAAAAGGCACTGACTGCCAACACCTTTTCTGTGTCCTTTGTCCCTCAAAATCTAGATGGACTTAGCAGCAGGCTCACAATTTGTTTAGTTTTCCTTTTTCAGTTCTTTGTAGGAGCCCTTCTTGTTGTCCTTGGCATCCCTTGCTAATTTAAACTCCAGCTGCTCTTCTGGTATCTCTCTGTTTTCTTATATTACAGTAAATTAGATAAATTCATCCCATTGGCAGTAAGAAAAACTCTGAGGAAGAGCTCACGGGAGCCATTCACACAAGGGAACTAGCCAAATGCATCTAAATCTTTCAAGACTTGGAAGCAGCAACCAGATGGAAAGGGACAATTTCCAGATGCTAACCCTCCATGGAAGATTTCAAATCCTCAAAGAAAACAGCTCATGGAAAATTCATCTTATAAGAGAGATCAGAGAAAGAAAAATCATTGTTCTCTTTTGTTACTGTGCAGCTCAAATCCTTCCCCAAACTCTGACTCTTGCTCTATATTTTTAACTCCCAGTGCACACTAATTACCAGTTGTATTTTAACATTCCGTCAGCACATTATATCTATTTTCACTTGGAAAACTTATGGGTTTTTTCCCCATGGGGCATTAAGATAAGCACTTTATTAATTAAGCTGCCCAGAATTGAATGCAGATGATTGGGAGTGCTACCACTTCTGTCAAGTATGAAACATCATTGTTTGGAAAGATGTAAGACAGCTCCAAAAAAAAAAAAAAACCAACCAAACTATCCATGTTTGAGCACATACTCAAGGGACAAAGCACTGTGTCCTTCAAATCCTTGCTCTCTCAGGACTTCCTAGGAGAATCTTGGTGCGAACAAAATTTTGGAAAACAGTAGGGGTGTCCTCTTAGTCTTCACAAAGAAAGACTACAATATTTCCAACATGCAAATACCCTAGAAGAAGATGAAATGTGGTCTCAATCTTTTCTTTAAAGATTTTAGTTTGCTGCTAGGTATTAATTTTCATATTTCATGTGAACTGTGCTATAGCTCACAGAGGGTTCAACACATTCACTGTCTTTGCTACGAGAAATTTGTGACATTTTCTCATTAAGTATATGAGGTATGAAAATAGCAGAAAGAGAAAACAGTGATTATCAAAGGAGGACTGGACGCTTGCCTTTTTTTCAAGTAACTTTCCAGACTGAGGTTGTCACTGTAGAGCTAAGAGTAGAGTTCATTTCAGCTGTCTTGCCAAAATTATCTCCTCTTGCCTTTGATGGCAAATGTTTTATCTCTTTTTCTTTTGAACTTTTTGCAGTGATGCGTAAGGAAAGTGTTCCAGTTTCTCTTCATTTTCCACAAAACAAAGCACACACCTAATCACACTTCTGCTGCTTGTTATATTAATGCCCAGAGCCAGCCTGGTTCCTCCTTTAGTCCCTGTGTTCAGGCACATTTCTCTTTCCATGGCAGGGATCTGAGGCAGCAGGTCTTCAGCTGTGTTACAGCTTAAAATGGCAACTAGTCCATTGCTTTGAAGCTGTCCATTTATACATCTACTCTTGCACTGCTGTACATTGCCCCTGTGAAATGCTCCTCTGGGATGGTATGACAATTACAGTCTTGATTTCCTACATCATGCATGTTTTTCTAGCTCCTGAAACCTCCTCCCACATCAGCTTGAGAATCACATTTCTGTTTCTCATTTCATGTGGTATTTTGGCTTGATGCCCTCTTGCATTTAAACATTCAAGAGCTCTATCACCATTTTACTTCTCTGTTTTACCACACTTGAATCCTACCTCTTACATGTTGTCTGGACACAGAGGGCAGGGCTCTTCCTGCGCTACATAATTATGATTAGTTAATTCCTGCAAGAATTATCTGGAAATTATTTCTTAATTCACACATACCAAAGCCAGCCCTTTTTGGGAGTAAATGTTCCTTCTAACTTGTATTTGTTGGTGATAACCACCCTCTGCACCAGCAGAAGCAAGCCAGTCTTAGGCAGTCTTCATGTGCCCTCTGAAACCCTGGGAAATTTAACTTTAATGAGGAGACATTCAGTGTTCCTGTTCATTCTTTTGGAGCCTTCCCCACTGTCCTCTTGACACCAAGGACATTTCACTCAATCACCCCAAGAGAAGGACTTGTTGCCTTCAATTCCACCTGATCTGTCACCTAATATAACACAAGCCCAACAAACTGATCTGGAAATGCCTTAAAATGAAAGTTTTCTACAGCAGGCATCAAACTCACATCAGCCATTATGGAAACCCATATCTTCATGTGTGAAATCATCTCTCTCCAGCTAAAGCATCCCTTGGTCCCTTGGGCACTCCTTTGCCCTGGAAGCTGGTCAGGACTTAGGTGCTTTGGTGCTGCCACATCTGCTGCTGGTGACCCGGACGTGGTACGGGGTTGGGAGAAGGGGAACAGTGTGCCTGTGGTCTCGGTGCTGATGTAGGTCTTCCCCCACCCAAATTAAGCCTTCCTCTTTTGGACTTCCTTTGCTTTTGGCAATGTAAACACTTGAATAATTTGCAAACACCAGTCCACTAAAGTTAGGCTCTGAAAAGTTTTGACACTGGGGAACAGTTAAAAAACTAGTTAGGGAACCATTATTATTGACAGGGAAGACAAAGCTAAATTTTGACCTAAATTTCTCCATCTAACATATAACAGAGCAAAAATGGTGTGTACAGGGACAGCTCTGGGTTCTGGATAGAAGGGACCAAATAGTCTTTCACGTATAAAGCAGGCAGAGAGCAAGGCAGCACATGAAGTCCCACGTTTTTCAAGATTTCTGTGATCCTTTGCTCACAGGGGTGTGCCTGAGGGCCCTTTGATCGTCTGGTGCAGCATGGGGAAGCCACTCCGTGTCTGCACCATGGTGAAAGGCCCTACTTGCAGGTGGTCTGCGGGAAGGGCTGTGTGAGTCGGCTGTGCTGCGGGGTCAGCACAAAGCAGGGCTGCAGGATAAGAGAGCAGCCAAGCCTCAGGCCTCCAGGTGGGATATGCAGAATATGGCTGCTGGGGCAGGGAAAATGCTGCTGGTGCTTTGCTTAAGGGCCCTGATGCACACCACTGGGGAGAGGGTGTAGGTAGGAGGAGGATGCTGGAAAAATCCGTCCAAAAGCCTTTAGGAGTGAAAAGTCTCAAATTCCCAGTACACGTGTACACTTCTCTTTTGTAAGGAATGGTATAGGGTCACCCCTGGTTTTAACCAGACACCAATTGCTCCCGGTGATACAGAAAGGTGGCCTTTTGCAGGAGTGCAGCTCCACACTCCTTCTCTTGGCTGTGCCTGTATAGCTCAACTCTAAAGATGGCACTGGAGGGTTGCTTTGCAGCAGTAAGTACAGAAGGAACAAGACAAGAACAGCAGACCCTGAAATTTTGGGGGAAGACTGCAGCAGAGCAGCTAATCCCACTTGAAAGGATGGGCCCATGTGCAGTTACAGGTTTTTTCCAATCCACTGGGATAGCCATTATACTGATGGCAGTCGGATTGGTGCAGCCATGGCAATCTTGAAAGCATTTAGGATATCTTTGATTAAATGATATAGTGGACAAAGACTGAAATTGCTTCTCTAGCAAAACCCTGGCATGGATAGTTTTTTAATTAAAATGAGCTAATATGACACTATTACTTGTAAAATCACATGAAAAGGAGAAAACAAAAATGAGGGATATGAGAAAGGGAAAACACCCCTTTGTTTTCTCTACCGATTATCACCATACTGTTTTTAAAATCCCTTTGCTTCCCTGTGTAATCACGTTGATTAAAATCCTCTAAAGAAATAAAACAGCTGCACAGACTTCCAAAATCACATTCTTCTCTACTTCATGTGCATTGTATTCTTTTCAACAGCTCTGTTTCCAAATTATTCTTTTTCCTTCATTGCCTCTGGAAGTCTATTACTGGATTTATTAAAACAAAGCTGAATAAGCATGCTGAATAAAGCCACAGTGATTGCCTCAACACATGTTCATGCAAGGACTACTGTGCAAGCAGATTTGAGCTGCTGGCTGTCGCTGAACTGAGGCAGAACAAAGGAAAACCCAGCTGAAAGAATGAAATTGTTCACTAAAGGAAGGTTCCGTATTTTGCCCTTCTATCATATGCTGAAGAGCTAAAATAATTATTAAGCTGAAGTCAGACCATGACATTTTACTTCAACCCAGGCTAGGAGGAGAAATGTTCCTATCTTGTCTCTAAAATGACCTGACAGCTTTCCACTGTCTAAGGCTGGGATGAGGTAGTGCTGCCACATGCTGCTGCTGCAAGCTATACCTTCCAGGGAATTGACTCATCTGGGGTGGCTTGGGAACGGACACCCTGCTTGCTTCCCACTCCTGCTTGGTGGTGATTTGCCTGGCTGCAGGAGGGAGCAGGAATAAGGAGAAGCTGGTGCGCAGAGCACAGCACACACCTGCACTCACCGTGTGTACACACTGCGCACGTGGGCGTTTGCACCCGTGCACGGGAGGGAGGGCAGTGCATGAACCCTGGCAGGAACCCTCCATGAATGCAGGAGCCCTGGCAGCTGGGGAGGTGGCACACCAGTCCTCCTGCCACTGTCTCGGTGCTTGTGCAAACCACGGTGTGCCCAGTGCTTAAATAGACCTCTCCAGGCCAAGTCCCTTCCTGCTCCCCATTCCATTAGGTTTTCCACAGGCAGGTTTCCCTAAGGAGGCAAGAGGTTTAACAGAGCAGGGCTGTACCTGACACTGTGAAGAGGTGCATTGTACCCACTGCTAAAGTGGGAACTGGTGGTGGAACCAGGGAAGTGGTTGAGTCACCATCACTGGAGGTATTTAAAAGATGTGTGGATGTAGCATTTAGCAGTGTGGTCTAGTGGTGGACTTGGCAGTGTAAGTTAACCATCTTTTCCAGCCTAAGGGATCCTATGATTCCTCTCTGGGAAGCATGGGGGTGCCCTGTTTCCTACCAAGCCCTCCTTCTGTGCTGTACTCCCCATAGTGGTACTCCCCATTTGTTCCTTGCTCAGCCCAGCGAGCAATTTGAGTCATCCCAAAACAGAGGCAAAGACACAGCTGCAGGCAGCGGCAGTTCTGCAGGGCTGTAACACTGCTGGAGTTTGCACAAACAAGATGCAAGTGCTTTTATTACTGGCCTCAGTCAGCATGGTGGCTTGAGTCTTCCCACCTTTTTGATTTGTCCAAGAAATGTACTTTAATTTCTTGGTCAGTACAATAGATTTCTTTGTTTTGCTAGGCAAAATTTAATTTAATGGAAGGTACACAGACAAGTACATGCTGTCTTCTTGCTGAGCAGCTTTATGTGTGAGTAGTGAACCACCTGTATCCTCCCCAGCCACCCTGCAGCCCGACAGCACTGACCTTGCCACGGGCACCAACAGCTTCCCCTGGCACTCCAGTAACACAAACTTTTCTGCCTTATCATGGAGACATTTAGGAGAGACAAAAAAACATTTACAGAGACAAAAATATTTATGATCTCAGTGTCATAAATAAGGTTACACTTAGTTCGATAGAACTTATCGAGTTTATTTTAATGATTAATAGAACCAGATCTGAAAAGGGCAAGTTGAAAAAGCTACTTTGCAATTTTGAAACAGTGATAAAGTCACTCTTGAAATGTTTAAAAATATGAAAATGGAGTATCTGATAAACAAGAGCAAACAGAGTCTGTCCTATGCAAATGACTAAGGACAGGGCAGATTCTGAAAATACCAGAGGCTAGAAATTTCTTTCTTCTAGAAGAAACTGTGTGTCCCAAATAGTTTTAAATCAGCAAACTTTATGTGCTATTATCCAGATGGAGTAAAATGCTGGCCCCACAGACATTAATCACTCAATGAACTCACTGAGGTCAGAGTTTTACCCTGAGACTTCATTTTTTAAAAAATAATTAATATTTCTGACATTTTTATATATGCTCACATAGCACAGACTTACAGACTTCCTGCATTGTGCTCATATATATATATATATAATCATTTATAGCAGTACTTGTACTAATGCTTTGTGAAATCTATTACTGATTTACAACTCTAAAGAGTTTCTAATTTCTTTGTTATCCTATTCAGACGTCACTCCGTATTTTGCTCTCTTCTCTCCAGCACAAACCACTGAAGGCCTGTTCCAGCAGAATTACATGAAAGCACACGTGTTTTGTGATGAAGAGCAGCCCTATTCCACAAAACACACAGATATTTTTGAGATGCAGCAGAGCTGCACTGTTTCGCAGCACAGACCTATAAAAGCACCACTTTACTCATTTAAAATGCCATGATGTGGAGAGTGGTTGATTCATACGATATGTGTGCTTTGGTGAAAAGAGACAAAAGATGTATAAAAGTAGAACTCAGCGGCAGAATTGCAGACACAGCCTTTTTGGGTGCTCTAGACACCCAAGAGAAAGCAAATAGCCCCTCAAGCCCGAGGGTTGATTGGGGTGAACTCCGAGAAGACACGGCGCTGTGACCCCACCAAAGGACTGGGCTGCAACACACACGTGCTCCAGGAAGTTACAAAGGCAGACCGGTCTCCTGCACTCAGGTTTTTCTCCCAGCAGAAATAATCTGTCAAGTTGTAAACCATTCCCCTGACCCTGTTTGGCAACTTCATATCCTACAATAGTTTTTTATTTCTTATTGCATACCACGGCATAAATTCATATATTTGTGTTTCCCTAGTTGTTGTATTTGAGAATGTAATTTTTTTCCCTCATTTTACCCAAATACTCTCTTAGTGTCAAAGAGGTTGTGACATCATATTTTTTCAGATTTCTATACTTAAATGTCTGCTACTCACATTTCAGAAGACGACTATGCATCATCCATATAAAACAACCTAACTGGACATTGCTCACAGCAGCACCTGTATGTTAAATACACTTTGTGGTAGAAAAAGTTTAAAATCCCCTTTGAAGCCTTTCCCCAAGCTTTGTTTACCAGTTTGGACAGTAGATATGGATGTGATAAAGTGTTTAGAGACATGTATTATAATGTGCATCTCAGTTCACAACCACAGTTAATGCATCTGCGTATGTGTCTAACCTCATACATAAAATATTTCAGCTTTGGTGCTTTGGATTATTAAAATTATATCATTATATCTCTTTCTTTGATCACAATTTAGTGTAACATTATCTTGATTCTCAGTAACTTCCAACTTTGATGTTATATTTAATAAAATATAATGCTATGCTGAAGAATCCCTCGGGTATCTTTAATTTCTTTTCTTTTTTATTAATATATATTACACTTTAAATGGGATTAAATTGTCTGATTAGTGAAGCAGGCTCTCACTGCAGCAGTTAAACCCTGAATTCCTCAGGGCGCTCTATAGACATTGTTGAAACATCTTTCCAAGGTGCTGATAAACCCATGAGAATGAAGCAAAACATTTCCCTTGTGCTGAGGCTGGTTTCACGCTCTGATCCCAACCTTTGCTTTGTTAATTCATCTTCCTGCACAGAAACCTTTGCTTTTGCCCTTAGAAATGATGTAAGGGTGCACTGTAAAGTAGGAGACAGAACTGATGCGGGTTTTTGAAGACACCCTGCCACCCCAAACCCAAGAGCTGTGTAGGGAGTGACCTGCACAGAGCTATGGCCTGCAAGGGGCTGCGTCACCACAGAGCATCACCCAAAAGATGCAGCCAGACCAACATCACCCATTGTCCCCACCAGGGGAAATTGCTCGATGCTCACAGGCTTGGTGCTGCCCTGAAGTGGGCCAGTGCCACTGCTTGTGGCCACCCCAGCAGTGTCAGGAAACTTGGTCAGAGCTGAGCCCACGAAATGGAGCACTTAGCCCAGAAAAGCCCAGGTGGTGATGTATAAGGCCCCAGCACAGTCCCTCTGCCCAAACAGCCCTGAACAAGTGCTCAATCAAGCTCATGAAGTGCATTGTGTGCTGAGCTGAAGTTCAAACTCAAGCATGGCACAAGGACTATCCTATGAAAAACGCCTCTGGAAAATGCTTAAAAGCAACTGAAAAGCAAAGAGAGGGCTGAGACAGGCATGGACTTGGGGAAGAGGAGAACAGGGAGGCTGACAGGCAGGCGGATCTTTTCTCACTCTTCCTTGTGCTCCAGTGGCTTTTGGTTGAGACAGCTCTGCCGCCTGCCCTTCTGGAGTTTTTACAGCATCCAGCCCTCATCCCCAATAGTTCATCAAATGTTCATTTTAATTGCCTCCAGCAGGGTAATGAGGGCAAGTGGAGCCTAAACTCTGGCTGACGATGACTACACAACTCTCTGAGAGAGGAGGTCCTCCCTTGCCTGTCAAGCAGTAAAAGTAGTCTTGAGAACCTGGGGCCACGTCATTATGCTCTTTATTACATCTCATTAAGCCTATATATTATAGAAGTAATACTGTAGAGTTGGACAGTGCCAAGCCAAGTGGATTTTGCCATACTGCAAGCATAGGAAAATTCTTCATCACTTTGACTTTATTGGCTAACACAATTGTCCTTAACAGTCAATCAATGTACTACGCAAGTAGGAAAATTCAAATGTACAGTAGACTGACCAGTAAATAAAAATCAGGTTAAAAAGACTTAAACACAAAAGACCTCTTAAATCACTATAGTTCTGCCTCTTGAGCTGCCAGGCTTTTAAGATTTCACTGACAGATACATGTGTGTATATATATATATATATATATAAAACATTGTTATGAGATACACTTCCAAGCCTGTAATTGAATAATACTCAATGAAAAGTTATATGCAAACCCAACTGATTATTTGATAAATAATTCAATGAATTAGTGACATGATAGCGTTCCTACCTAAAGAATAGTGAAGTCTCCCTGCACAGGGCACGAGGCAGAGTTTTATAATGCAGCTCAGTTTTTTGGCCCTTCAATGTCCAGACCCAGCTTGGACATCACTTATGTACCTAAGCAGTTTACACAGGTGAACAGCACAGCTGCCTTTTCAGAGAGCTATGTCTTCCACAGTATGATCAGCAGAAATACTGTCAGTGTATAAGCTGGTGTTTTAGCATTTCAGACTTAAAAAAAAAAAAGGAAAACTAGACTAGACTAGAATAGGTTTCCATATTTCTAGGACCTGAAGAAGGAGGCATGGGACAGGAGTAGAGGCTGTTTCTTTATGTCTACACAGTAGAAAAATATCTCTTCAGATATACAAAGGTAAAAATGTTTAATTCGTAGGTGACCCTTCCCCTCCTGGTCACTGAAAAAGAAGTAGATTACTGAGCCAACAGGAAGAAACATTTCACAATATTACTGACAATTAAGTAAAATAACAATTTTAAAGCCCTAGGAAAAGGATATACGTGGTGAAGGATTTGTTTGCATAGACATAGTGAGTGAACCTGAGATCAACGCAGGAAGGCTCTGCTGGCATAGACTCAGGAGGCACAATACAAAACCAAAACACAGCCAGGTGGTCTGATAAAACAGAGGCAATGGGAAGAGCCCTCACACACCATCACTAATGTCTTGGCTGTCTCTGATGATAAAAGTTTTAAGAACTTGTTTAATTACCTTCTGCTTTGCTTTCCAAATGGTACCTAAGTAGCTTATCCAAAGTGAACTGTAAATTGCATGATCAGCGCTTTGGTTTGAGGTAAAAAGCAGCAGGTGAGGCAGGTCAGGGTCCTTGTGTGGACACAGGCAAGACCTAAACCTCAGACACTGAGAACCTGAGTCAACAGCAAGGATTTCCTGAACTGGGATACTACTGATGAATGTACCAGTCAGCAGTAAGGACTTCTGGCTTTCCTGGCACTGTGTGGGTGCCCTCTCAGCTGCCAAAATCAGGGTACATAATCTGGTCATACCCTCTCTTCCTCTCTCCTAGTGCCTTGCCCCCAAAACACCCATCTCCCTACTATCGCCCCCAGCCCAGAACCTGCCCCCTGCCTGCTGCAGGAGATGGCCTAGCGAGGATGAAAGAGTTTGCAGTGGTTCCTGTGCCATTGGGAATATGCACACCATGGTTCAAAAATCCCTGGTATTAAACATGAAAGATATGAGCCTAACAAGGAGCAGGAAGAGTGACATTTAAGGCAAGAAACATCAGACATTTTAGAAAAAATTGCTATCCAGTACAGAGAAACAACTTCATAAATCACAAAATGACAGAATCTGTCCCACTGGAAAATAACCATGAGAGAGGAATTCTTGCAAATGCATTTCTGATTTGAGAGATAAAATTAGAAAACCCAAAGTTGACTGTTGTGAAACCGTCTTTGCGTAGTCCAGTAATTTAGAAAATTCAAATAAGTGCTTGAATTGATGTCCTGACTTTTGTGCTCCAACAACCATATTGGTACTACCTTTAATGGGACCAGGATGTCAACCCTGAACTTTGTGCTGTTGATCCAAAGCAGGCAACATCAAGTCACGTCAGTGCTCATATGAACACAAAAATGAAGTCAGTATAGTACTCAATTAGCTAAGGAACTTTCCCATTAGCAGGCAAACAGTATCCCTTTGCTGAAGACCCATACCTGCTTGTTTGAGGAAAAGCTCTATGAAAATCCTGCCATCACAATTTATGTGAAAAATACCTCCAGGAAAAAAATTTAGCAGTGGCAATTCAAATTATAAACTGTAATCCACTGAACTCAGGAAGTGAGCTGGCATGAAGGAAGGAAAAATGCTTACTTCTTAAGAAGACTTTGACTTTTTCAAGGAAAAAATTGATAAAAGAATGTTCTGGTCCCAAATTACAATATTTTGTTTCTAAAAAGTGGCAACAGAGCCTTGAGGACAGGAATGTCTGCTTCCTTCACTCTGGAAGGTAGTTTGAGATCCTGTCTGTCCCATAAATTATGCTTCCATTATGTCCCCCTTCTTTCTAAAGACACATTGGAAAATAACCCAATTTGCTTCAGTTACTTAGCTTCAGTAAACCTTCCTCCACCGTGATTGTTGGACAATCATAGAATCAGAGAATGATTTGGGTTGTAAGGGGCCTTAAAGGTCATCTAATTCCAACCCCCTGCCAGGCAGGGACACCTCCTTGCACTTCCACCAGGTTGCTCAGAGCCCCATCCAACATGGCCCTGAACGTTTCCAGGGATGAGGCATCCACACCTTCTCTGGGCAACCTGTGCCAGTGCCTCAGCACCCTCACGGTAAAGAACTTCCTCCTGCTGTCTAATCCAAAACTACTTTCATTTAAAGCCATTCCCCCTTCTCCTGTCACTACATGCCCTTGTAAAAAGTCCCTCTCCCTCTTTCTGGTAGACTCCCTTCATGCACTGAAGGCTGACATTAGGTCACACCGAAGCCTTCTATTCTCCAGGCTGACCAATCCCAAGTCTTTCAACCTTTCCTCATAGGAGGGGTGGTCAATCCCTCTAATCATCTTGGTGGCCTCCTCTCCCTCCCCTTGACCTGCCCACACTGCTCTGGATGCAGCCCAGAACACTGTTGGTTTTCTGGGCTGCAAATGCCTGTTGCTGGGTCATGTCCAGCCTCTCACCCACCAGCACCCCCAAGTCCTTCTGGGCAGGGCTGTTCTTGATCTGTTCATCCCCAGCTTTTGTTGATACCAAGAGCTGCCCATACCTGGGTGCAGCCACTTGCACTTGGTATTGTTAGCCTCATGAGATTCCCAGGGGCCACTTCTTAAGCTTATCCAGGTACCCTTGGATGCCATCCCGTCCTCCAGGTGTGTCAACCACACCACTCAGCTTGGTGTTATCTGCAAACTTGCTGAGGGTGCACTTGATCCCTTTGTCTGTGTCATTAATGAAGGTATTAAATGACACTGGTGGCAGTAAGGACCCCTGAGGGGCACCACTTGTCACTGATGTCCATTGGGACACTGAGCCATTGACCACAACCCTCTGGATGTGATGGTCCAACCAAGTCCTTATCCAACAGTATTTGAACAACCATTGTAAAAAAGTTTATCTTACTAACATTTCTATACTGATAAAATTTAAGCATATAAAAAACTTATATTTTGTATATATATATAAAAGTATATACACACAGAGACCAATATAGATTTGCAGTAATTAAATCAGTCTAAAGAAACTCCTTTTGAAATAATTTCACTGTGTAAAAATGAAATAATGCACAAGGTATAAATATATACCGCTTATATAGGTACCTTTCTGTTAGGAAAAAAAGAGCTGTGTGTGTATCCTCCGCCACCTCCCCACACGACCTCCCCCAGTAATAGTTATGTGCTAAAATTTTTCTGCTGCAATAAAATATCTTTTCATTAATATTCTTAAAAATCAAATTGAAAACTCAACTGGTCTGTATTTTTACTGTGTTTTTAAGTCCTCTACTCCTAAATTGCTCTTTTTATCCAGACAAGTCAAATGATGCTGGTACTCTGTTTTTCTGTCACATACTCTTTCCTTAAAGTCACAAGTCATTCTACCCCATTCAGAACATGAGGGCAAACATGCACACTACTTACAATGCCCTGTAAGACGCAGACACTATAAAATCCATCATTTAAAACTGGTATCGTATTTCTGGCTTAAAAAGATAAATGCAGATGAAGCTATCTTCAGCCCAAGGTAAAAACCATCCCCTGGGAAAAAACTGCCTACAGTGTAAACCGGAATAAATGCTGCAATATTTATGAGAATCGTGGTGCTGGGAATCCCCTCTGAGAGACTCTGATTTTCACCATACATTGATTTTTATCATAAGCTGTTCTAAAATCAGAAAAGGCCACAATCTGACAAGTATCCTTTGTGTTTTAGTCCTACAGATGGATACCATGAGGTACTTTCTCATCTTGAAACTGTTCCAAAACCGGAGGCACTAATCTGACATATTAAACTGAATTTATATAAAGTCTTGTGTCTTTACATCATGCCACATCATTTATGGCATGCTGGGCTGTGACAGCTTAAGTTATGAAAATGCAGTATCACACAGCAGATCAGAGCTGGCTTTATAGCAGGGCTCATGAATTTCTTCATCCAGAAAGAATAAATTTTGTGTGGGAACATTCTGCATAGAACCCCTGCAGAGCAATAGATTAAAACTGGATTTTAGCATTTACCTCTAGCTCAACTATAAATCAGGAATTAGAATTGATAATGGCAGTTATCCATCAACAGCAATGCAACTGCAGATGAGCCGGAGTAGTTTTATGGTTAAAAGGAGTTACTTTTTATTATTATCCTTAAAGAAAAGCTCTTCTATTTGGAATGTTTCTAGGCTCTAATTAGGGAGTGATTAGATCCATACAGATCATCAGCATGGATAAGGAAGATGCATTTGAAGTAACACCTCGCCAGATTCCAGACTGTTGTTCTGAAATTGTAGCAATGGGCTTGAGCAGTTCACATTGCAGACTCCTCCCGAGAGAAGAGCTGGAAGGGACAGCTACCACAGCCGGCAGGACTCTGCCCCGCGGTTCATCATCGTGTTCGCTGGGCAATTGAAAGCCTTGCGGAACTCTTCAAAGTTGCTCATGGCTCCGATTACTCTGCAAAGAGAAAAGTGACGGACATGCAGGTTGCCTTCTGTCAAACACTACAGGTCTGCAAGTGTTTCAGTGTTTTCACTTCAGGCTGAGTTTTCAGGCTTTCATGTAATTTTTTCACAAATAAAACCGAAAGGTACAGGAGAAGGGCTCCCAGTTAATATGAAGAAAATCTTATTTTGTTTCATGCTTTGAGAAGCATCTTGCTTTGCAAGAAACACGATGAAAAACAAATGCATTTTGTGATATCATGTCCTTTAGAACAATTTTCTAATGTGACCCTTGGCAGCAGAGGTGGGAGATCAGCAGTAGCTGTGCACGGTGGAATCCTTCTTCCAGCCCTGCCCGACAGCTGCAGGGCAGGAGGCAGGGGATGTAAGCACACACTGGTGTTGTGCTAGCAGTGGGGTTGTGCTGGCAGTGGCTTCACGTGGCTCTAAATTCTCACAGCAACATGCTCTGTCCACCCACACACACACACACACCTACTGGGTCCCTGGGAGTTTGCAGCCTCAGGGGGCAATTACAGATTCTTGTTGGGCAGCTCAGCCTTGAACCTGTGAGCACCTCAACTCATCTGATATTTTGGAAATATATTTTCTGAGCCTTCTGCCCTGACCAGCTCCCAAGCCCTCTTGCTTCTACCATAGGTGGTGGGATACTGAAAGAGCAGCACATCCCTGCCTGACACAAGCTGGACTATGTCTCTGCATCCCAGACTGGCACCTTCAGGCATAGAGGAAGAGCTTGCTCTTTGCACACAGTCGTCCTTGGCTTCTGCTTTCATGTCTGCATTATGTGATGTGGTCAGAAATTGTTATTTTACCTTTGCTAGATTGTGATCGTGTTGTTTGCTGCTTTTTCCTATGCTTTTAATCATCTTGTAATTTACTAACCCGAAACTTGCAATGGTGTTAAAGAGTTTCCTGAGTTAAGAGCAGAAAAGTATCTACTGTGATATTAATTGTATACCTTTCCTTTGTTATGCCGTGAGGAGGCATTTTTCTATATTGCAGACAATCAGCTCCTCAGTGTAGCTCGGCATGGTAGAAAACATTCTTGTTACATTGATCAGACTTTCTGTGAGTAAGAAAATTTGCAGTCATCTGGCACAAAAATGTCCAAAGGTCAGTTTCGTAGGGAGGATTACCAAATGAGGTTAGGCTGCAAATTAGATATACAGCTTTACTGTAAAAAAACTGCAGATACATGTTCAGGGACTGGAACAGCAAGAGTTGGTCATGCAGAACTGCTGCTGATGTTGGTGGGAGTTCTGCCTGCCATGCCATGGATTTCAATCTGAAATTGGCATTCAAAAATAGCAAAGATACATGCCAATACTGAAAATCTGCCAATTAAAAAGAAATAAACCCAGAATTTATCCAATAAAAAATCTTTTATGTGTGCATGCACGCCACTTTTCTACCCACGGTTTGATATTGCCACACATTAACTGAAATCAAAATGGGCTGTCTGGATTTCATCCCACTGAACTGTAGTAGAGACACCTTTCTGTGGGCAGTTCACCCTGGCCTCCCTTGGTAATCAATAGAAAGATGTACTTGCAGAGTCTAAGTAATTTAAATTTATTACCTGCTGAAAGAATATTTATATATATATTTACTTCTAACATGCCATTTCCATTTTGACTGTGAAGAGAACCTGGTGTGAAACATTCAGATGCACACACCTATGCTCAAGATGTGTTGCACATTTCTATAATTTTTATTGTTACCTTTTATAATTACTTTTAAAAGGGCTGTTTGAGCTTTTTGGACAGAAAGAGCTGTCAGTGTTGGAGCTACCTGTATTGCAGTTATGCTCATAATGGTCTTGGGACATAAGTGAAATCCAGTTGGGAGAAATAGATAAGATAATTTGTTAGCCCAGCTGATATGATTTGCAAGAGGAGACAAGCACCAGTTCTTTTCTTCAGTTCCAAAACAGAAGCCAGTTCTCAGTATCTCACTCAAAAATGAAGAAAAAGTTTTGTCGATATTTTCTAGATCTCAAATTAATCTAAACTTCTCTGAAATTTTCTTTCATAGCTCGATCCCTTCAGGAGATTTCCTAATAAATACTCTATCCCTGGAGTTCCCTGTATATTTTGAGATTTGCACCATCTCATGGGAATGTAGCTATGTAATGATTCAGAATATAAATATACCTATAGGTAAATAAACCTGAGGACTTTAAAAGACAGCAGATGGTTATTTTGCCAAAATCTTAACAAGAGTAGGAATTATGAAATTAATATCTCTGTAGGCTGAAGGTCAGCCTGATACTCCTGTCCTCATTGTCATGATGTATTTTCAGTGTTAAAAGGCACACGGATTTGCATAGTGCACGGCTTTTACCTTCACTAGCTGGTATAACACTCTTTTAGTCAACAGAAACTGGTAGGATTCTCTAGAAGGCAAATAACCCACTGTATTGTATGAATCAGCTTGTGGAGTTAACATCCTTTGTCCATATAAAGAGGTAATGTAGTACTTCACCAAGGGCAAACACGCAGCTCTTAGTTAAGTAGATGCAACCAACAGGAATCCCAACAAAACCAACTTGTTATTGGTCACAAAAACTCTGTGAAGAAGCAGAGAAATAAACTCTGGCTTCCTAATTCTTATGTAGTCTCTAAAACTTCCCCCCTTCCCGTGGCGGGGAGTTCATGAGTGCCTGTGGTGAGGGAAGCCTGGGGAAAGCCTTTTGGCAAAGACAGACTCTCTGTTACGGCTGGACTGTGACAGCACCTTCAAGAAAAGTGCCACTTGAAGGCCAGCAGAAGAGTTTGGTCTTGAACTGAACTTACGGGGCACGTTTTGCCTTGCATTATCAATATAATTCAAGGTAGAGACTTATAAGCTTTTAATGAACTCAGACAGATTAAACCAAGGACCCTCCTTATATTCACTGTTTTCTAAACTAGAATTGCTTTGGGAAAGAAAGTGATAGATGAGGCATTTTAGGTACTCAGGCCATGATGACAGGAGATCACAGGGATCAGAGTGTGTTCTGGTTCTAATGCTTTTGAAGGTAGATGCAAGCTCCTCAATTTTACAGAAGAGGATTTGTAATAGTGAAAGATAAGCTAATAAAACCAATTCAATTTCCATCTAAACCAAGAGCACAGTCCAATTTTGAGTTTGCTCTTAACCCCCTCTTAAAATGCTAAATTTCTGCACTTCAGTTCTGTGGTGATTGATTCTGTATGTACACTGAGGAAATACTTTGTTTGCACTACCTGAACTGAGGAGGGCTGTGAGCTCCAGTATATATTTGCTCCCTCGCAGATTCCGGTCTAAAGGAGTTGCATCTTACCTAATAAAATAAAAAACCAGAAACAGGCACATTATCTGGGATGACTTTGTATGTAAAGCAAAATGTAATGTCGCTGTTCTTAAGATGCCTATTACTTATAGAACGCATAAAATGGAAAGACACCATAAATTACTACTTTGTTTCACCTTTGCCAGTCTGCAGTTTTCTGTTGGTATGTTCTCTTGTTTTTCAAATCCCCTAATGGATCCAGTGCCCACCCACCATTTTTCTCTACACACTCTTTCCCATCATCTAATCACAGTCACTTTACCAGTTCTTGTTTTGAAGTTCTCTATAATGGTAGGTTGTCTTTCAGCTTGTGCTGTAGCATCTCACACCTGAATAATTACCAAATATACTACTTGGTCTCAAAATTATGTAATTTGTATAAAAGGTACACATAATGATGCTTATCATCTCTAGAATTGCAGCTATATTACCTGACATATTTATTTCATATTGGAATGTCAGTTTCTTTTGAAATTACACATTTTCCACATTTCTATCAGTGGTCCCCAGTTCCCTGCTCCTGATAAGACACTTAACCAAATCATAACTGACCACAAAACAGGGCAGATAGAATATTTGCACAACTGAATAATCCCTCTTATGCTGTATCTACTGCATGAACAATCTCCTTTAAACTGCCCCTACCTTACCTAAGTCTCTACATTAAATATTCCTATCAACAAAATCCTTTAATCCACATTGCCCATAGGATTTCAGTGGACTTCAGTGCAATTTTTTCTGGCTGAACACAGCTCTGACAGTTTAAATAAGCCTGTTTAGTGTCTTGAGCTCTGTGGATATGGGCTGAGCTGGAGGGTACCTTGCATACACTGCTCTCACTGTGCATGTGCCTTCCCTGTGAGGGACCATTGGACATGTGATTCCTGAAGTGGTCCTGTAAGACCCCCAGATATTCCCCATAGATTCAAAATTTATTTGGAAAAAAACTGACACGAGGCGAAACTTAATTCAGCATAAACAACCAAAGTGGAATATTTTCTTTGCTCAACATTGTCAAACTGAAACAGCCGTAGGCCCACAGGCTGCTACACTGACTCTCAGCAGAGAAATTATTTTCAGCCAGGACTGGTTGCATTGGGTCTTGTTTTTTCAGTTTGGCATGATTCATTCCTTCAACTGGTGGCAAAGTTTTATAGCCTGACTTTTACTTCTCATGTAGGGAGTTTGTCCCAGTTTGGTTACCCAAATGAATAACTTCTGATCCTCTCTCTTGCTCTGTTTTCCTAAAAAACTCGCAAACCTTATCAAAGTTTTGTTACAGCATATTTAGTGTACAGATGGGAAAAAATAAACTAAGACTTTCTTCACTGCTGCTTCGTTTCCTTGAACAATATACACAGTAACAAATGGTGGTGGGACATTTTTAACAGGAGTTTGTGGTGGAAGCAGTCAGAAACTGCTGTGTACTGCAAGCACCAGGAATCTGGGAAGTTAAAATTGAAGGAGGCTGAGGAGTCAATAAGTGCAGGAAGACCCTTTTAGTGGAGGGAAGTAGAAAGAAGAAAGAAAGTTTCTGTGACAACACTGCAAAACCAAGAATAATTTCAGCAGTTCTGGCACCATGGGTAGTTGAGGACAAAGGGAAAGCAAAAGAAATAATTATTTTGGGAAAAATCTCTGCTTATACTCTCAAAAGTCTGTCTTTGGGTGATGCAGATTGTTGAAACCAGGCAGGCTCATCTCTGCACTGCACATGGTTCAGGTTAACACATGGGGATTTGAAACACATTTGTACTACTCACATGGGCATAACTCAGAAAGAAAAGCTGGTTGTGTGTGAACTCAAGGCCTGGCAGTAGAGGCTCTTCTTCTCCTCCCCTCTTTTCTGTAATCCATTTCCTGTATGCCTGATAAGAAAGAGATACTAAGTGCCTTTCAGCAACACGAAGATGCTCACAACTTTTTTTTCTCTTTTTTTAATAATACGATGTTTCAGATATTTTTCATCTACTTACCCTGAAAGCTTCTCGCAAACCTCCATTATCTGCAATGTTTTCTGCCAAAGTTCTCTTCCCTTTCACCTTGGCAGAATGAAAGAACATCAGTCATTTGACCCATTTCTGAACTTCCTACTCAATCAACTTCAAAAAGAAGAGAAAAAGTAAAACAAGGCAAGACTGACCTCAGTCAACTTCAACCAACTTTGGTTAAGAAAACTGGGTTTCAATGTGAGAACTGCCAGTAAACAATTTTCTGTGATGAGTTATCCTGGCTCTGACCCTAGATCTCTGTAGCACAAAATATGGTAGATAGAATGCACTTAAGAATCTAGTCCCTGATCTTTGAGCTGAGTGTCAGTAATTTTCCCCTAAGGACTGTTTATATCTGGTGACATGTGAGATCCTCTTTCTTAAACTTTTATCTGAAAGGTTATATTTATTTCTCTACATAACTCTTAATATACTACTGGGATGCTAAAATAACTTCTAAGTCATAACATAAATAAGTGTAATTAAAAATAACTGTCAGAGACAGAATCAAAATTGATAGTACATTCAGTGCTCTAAAAATATCTGCAAAGGAGATTCCTGTTGCTTCTCCTGGGTATTGATTCCAAGATCAGGAGCAATAGCAACCAGAACATATTGTGGCAAACAGCACTATATAAACTTTGTGAGGAAACTGGTCTCCTGGCATTACCCAGTGAAATATCATTACAAAGAAATCCTAATTTCTGCTGCAGTAGCATTATCTCTACTCTCCCAGCCTACCTAAGGTCTTTGTGTTACCAACCGTAATTGTAATTAAGCAGTTTTACTCTCTCCTGTGCCTCGAATAAGCAAGATAATTGAGCACAGTTTTGAGCAGGGCTCTGAAGGTCAATGCTGGCAGCAGCCATCAGCTCTCCCGTGCCACAGGGATCAGTAGGGTGGGGTTGGCATCAGGACTCAGTTTCAGGATAGCAAAAGAGGGGAAAATGGAGAAGAGATAAGAAGACCAAGGGAATCACCAGGTACTTGTGCTCAGCCCCACACTCAGTGCAGATGAGCGCCCAGATTGGACTCAGGACATCTTACTTGATGCCTTGGGTACAATGTTACAGGAAAAATGGGAGCCACAGTGGAAAGTGCAACCCTTTCCTGCCAGCTCTCCCCTGCCCTCAGGAGGCTGGAGATGGAGGTGAGAGAGAAGCTTTTAGGACAAAAGGTCAGCAGGGAACGGGCACACACACCAGCTGCCTTTTCCCTGGCCTTCCTACTCACCCATTTTCTTCACAGTGGGCTTGTGAAGGAGACTGACTTAGAGCACAAGATGAGAGTAACCTAGCAGTGGCACAGGGCCACAGGTCATCTGGAAAGTGGAAGAAGTCTTTCTGCTGATCTCAGGCAGCTCTGGATCAGGTATTTGAGACTACTCTGCACAGTTTGTGGCAGGGCTCAGGGACCACGATAAGCCCTTTATTTGATGAGATGACTTCATGTGATTATTGCACTCTGAAGGTATTTCTATACCCACTTTTTCTTTCATTAGGCTTCTCTTCTGGAGCCATTTTTATTGCATACCAGATGAAAAGGAAGAAGAATAAATAGGTTTCTTGATCCATGAAAAATATTCATACAAGGGTAAAAAAACCTGCAGAATATTGATGTAAATGACAGGCCAAAATGATAATAAAAGAAAGGTCTTTGCTTGCATAGCTCTTCATGCAAATGCTATAAAATATGGCAGAAAAGTGGAAAATTCTTCTATCATCTAAAAAGTGCTTTTGGTTATCCTGTGGAAATAGAAGGAATGGGATGACAAGGCTGTGGGTGACAGGATCTCTCCAGTAAGCCCATCCCTGGACTTCAAAGGCAGTATCTACACTGGAGAGGAAATTCAGACCGACCTCATCTCAAGAGACAGTGGGAAAGGTAAAGGGGATGGCCAAGCCAATGGCAGAGGCATGGGAAGGGCTCAGCCCCATCCTTTGGGAAGCTTTTAATAATCTTTGAGTGGCATTTTTGTAACGACAGTTTTTGTCCTACAAATATTCAGGAATGAGCCTGAGAATTTTGATTTTTAACTTAGCTTCTTATGAAGTATTTCAGGTCTGAGTTGCTGGACTTCAGACTGGACCACAGTATGGCTTTGTTATCTCTGAGACCAGCACAAACAAGCTTGGGAAAAGTGCTAGAATTGTTGATAAGCATTTCATGTGACCTCGCTATTCTTAAAAGGCAAAGATGTAATAGTATTTCTAAAATGTGGGTAGAGGTGATAGAATTGAATGGGGACTGGACTATGTGCTTTATCCTGAAAACTAAGATTACAGTTGTGTCCCAGACAACGTCACTGGAATTTCAGCCATTCATTTCTGAAGGTCTAGGATTTATCCTGTTTATCCTCATTTTGGACATACATATAAATGTACACATTTTCAGGGAAGCCCATATCTCTGACAGACAATGAAATAGAAACCATTCCCTTGCACTTTCTTTCTCAATCCTTTTCTAGGAGCTACTGCTGTCATATTCCCTTGATTAAACACACAAATGGGGTCTGTGTGCACACATGGAAGAAATAGCAAGAGTTGAATATGAAATAAAGTAGGGCTTATGCATCCATTTTATAGCTGCAATAAATAACAGGCAGAATTGTAAAAGGAATCTATAAAACATGCTATTATATTCTTTCTAAAAGAGTGACTGCTCATTTTTCATTACTGACCTCATCTTGAGAAGACATTTAACGTGCTCACAATAATTAGACCAGCCCTGCTGAGTGGCTTCATCCTCTTCCTCTGATTCCAAAAGGATGTGACAGAGAGAAATGGTTTAACCCTGTTACCAGAGTGGGGGTAGTGGTATTTGACTGGACTAATCAAACCTGACAGACAATTTTTAACACAATTATTCACCTCAAAAAATCATTTGTTGTGAGAAATGAAGCTGGTAGCCTAATATTCCAATACATTGGGATTTATAAAAAGAGAACCTTAAAAAAAAAAAAAAAAGGGCACAACACAAACTCCTCATGTACCACTGTTTTCAGTCACTGGTGGTTTACATACATGTAAGCCAGCTTGCTTCCAGTAGTAATTGTTGTATTGATTAATCATGCACTTTGTTTTCTCCTTAAATTTTTCTTCAGAGTCTGTTGTCCACCAAGGGTCTAAATTTCCATTTTTGTCATATTTCCGACCTCAAAAAGGAAAGAAAGAAAACAAATCCTTTTGCAGGAGAAAACTTTTACAGTTTAGGAATCTATCACGTGCACAGAAACAAGAGGTGAATGTTCTCATGTAAGTGTGTTTACAAAATGGGTAGGATCAGTGAGCAAAATCTTGAACCCACTGATATCAGCAGTGAAAAGCTGTCATTCTATTTATTGTCATAATTTCCATTTGCTGAAGAAGATAGTAATGACTAACGAGTTCTATAGTACATTTTATAATTACATAGTGTAAGGCGCATTTAGCTTTCTTGCAAGTGTAATTGTATTTTTCATCCTCAGACCACATGTCTTTGATTCTGAAAATGTGATGATAACTAATTTATTATTAATTCTTCACTTGATCAGGAAACCAATCCATTTCATGCAAACCTCTGAAGTTTCCATTTTTGATTTTGGAGCAAAACCAGAACACTTAAACCCTATTCATGGAAACAGGGAGGATATATACATCCCTTTGCCCAGGCTGATGGTTACAGCAGCGGCTCCTGGAAGTTTCAGCCTCAGGTCCCTGCTCCCTGTCATTTGTAGGAGACTATTTAGTCTCCATCGTGACTCCAGCCAGTCAGACACAAGACGTGTTTGGACTTTTCTGAGAGCATGTTTAGCTGCCTCTGTGGATGCAGCCTTGCTCTGTGATTTGATTCTTCTTTGCAACTGCAGGAGGGAGAGGTAAGGAGCAACACAGACGTAATACCAAGTACTGAAGATGTTTTATTTCATGTTTTTATTTATTTTTCTTTCCCTTTGTGTATTATCTTGTTCAAGATGACGAATTCCTAGAGATGTATTTATTTTTATATTTGGAAGGTAAGAGCCTGGCAAGAAGTAGGGGTCTGCTTAGGGAATCAACCCTTAGGTTCCTTTCTGACTGGCAGGAGACAAGAGGGAGATTAAGTACTCACCTACACAAGGTGGGAGTTTATGAGGAAAGATGTCTCCATTCTGGAGCGATTGCTGACACAAAATATTGTAGAGCAGTGCCAAAAGGATACCAGGACACAAGGTTTTCTTTTCTTTTCTTTTTTTTTTTTTAAAAGGTATTCCATATTACACAACATGAGCAAACTCAAAATTGCTCCCAGGAGGAGGAGGTTCAGGTTGCTTTCTCCCTGCACCTCCCTCCTCCCCACCTCCCCTCACTTTCTCTCAGGAACCCAATTTTTAAAAGCACTTTACTGAGACAGCCAAACCTAGATAGTGGTAATGCCCCACTCCACCCAGCTTGTCAGGACAATTGGATTGGTATTTTCTGACCATTCTTCTTTTTCCCCTCTCTCTCTTTTTTTAATTTAATTTTAATATTTTGCAGCTAAATATGTACCTCTATTGTTCCAGTATTGTATTTTAAAGCTTTTGTAATTATCTTTTGAAAAATGTCAAACCTGAAATGAAAAGTTTTCTTGGAAGTAATTTTTATCAATCAGAAATTATCCCTTTGCCCTTTCCACTCCCCCCCATTAGGACTTTCAGAATCTGTTGCTGATTTAGTTGTCTTTCAAGACAAACAGAAAGAATCAAACTTGTGGTATTTCTTACCAAATAAAATCCAATTCAGACAAGCAAGATTCCATGTAAATAAATCTAATAAATAGAAGTTTATAATTTTTTCACACAATTCAGCACCATTAAAACACCCAAAACAGTAAAAATGCTACAGCATGTACAAGTCAGCTTTCTAATCTGTCAACTCTGTAAATAAAAATGCAGTAAAAATGTAAATAAATGCAGTCAATTACTCACCATTGCTATCAAATCCATGAGTAAACTCATGGCCAACAATCACTCCTATGGCACCATAACTTAATGACCTGTAACATGAAGAAGCAGTTTCCTCAGGAAGTGTTCACAGTCATGAACATTATAGGACAAAAGACCTCAGAAAATATCATTATTGATTTAGAAAGGAGGTGAGGAGGCAGGGGAATATGGGTCTAAAAATCACACCTACACAATTTGGACTTAAAGATGTTGAAAGCCTTATTGTTAAACTCTTTTAAAAGCAACACTTAATCTAAAGCTTTGAAAGCATTGGGATGGTTCACTCTTCCAACCAAATTCCTTATCAGCATCATATGAGCTCCAAATGTCTCCCTCATCTGACTGCATTCTGTATATTCTGGCAGGGAACAGGACAAAGTTACACCTGTAACTACTCTGAAACAAAGACTATATTTTGTACAGCATTAACAGATCTCCATTCAGTTTTAAAAAGAAAGGTCACATCATTCCCTTGCACCTGCCCTGGAATAGGCAATGATACACAGTCGGACCTAATGCACCCGGGAAACAGAGTAAAAAGAAATATTTTGTATTCCTGATTGACAATTAATTATATCTTCCTTATTATATCCCAATAAACATGCTTTTGGGAGAAATAGAAATGAAAAAGGGAAAGGCTAAGGGCTTTTTTACACCAAATGCAGCGGATATCATGGGGATAGGTGATGTACCCAATGCATCTTTCATTTGTTGAGTTGCTTTTTGTTATTTTACTTATTTCATTCTTGAGATGCTACATGTCAAAGTAGCTTATAGTATTTCTAACACATTGTATTAAAATAGAAGAAAGGCAGAGGGGTTTGAAATAACATGTAATTATTGGACCTAATGATCCATAGTGCACTAATTGCTCATCTCAGTCATGCCCAAAAAGTATTATATCATTTAATTCCCTCTGCTCCTATGAAAACCCTTTACTTTGTTTTTTTCTTTCCTGAGAGGTACTTTGCATGTGTTAAAATCTTCCCTACTGATTTTTAGCCCAAGTACTGTTACAAGTCTTCTCTAAAAAATGCAGGTTAAAATGATACATTTCAGCAATGGAAATATCATCCTTTTGTGTGACAAATTTGTAATCTTGTGTAGCACACAGTGATAATTACCCCTAATAAATGCACTATGTAAGACTTGTTTTCCACATCTGAAGTAAAGGGGTTATACAGGATCTTTTGCAGCTGGAGAAGTGTAAAAATAATGGCACAAAACATGTAAAGAGATCGAGAAGAACCAAGCCCTATTACTAAATACATCTTATTTTCCCTCTAAGGTTCTTCGTCACCATGAGTGACAGGACAAAGAACAGGCTGGTGTTCTGGCACTCCTACAGCTTTCCTTAGCTCCAAAAGATTGGGTGAAGTTTGCAGGGAATTTTGGCCTTTGAATCTGTGAATCCCCTTCATTTTGTCCAGCTCAACAGCATTTATTGCCAGAAATTTTCCCAGCTCTGTTTGTGCTTTTCACTTCTGGGCACAGTAGAACAGAGATGGAAGGGATTAGGTGCAGCCCAGCAGATACCACGTTAAAGGGGAACTTTCTGGGACTGGGGAGGCTCAGACAACTGTAAGGAAGCTATGAGGTCAGGTAGTTTGAAATCTCTATTTCAATATATCTGGCACTGAAGGCTCATAACTGTGAATGATGGCATTTGAATGTTATTTTATTTTATGTACTGAGATGTAAAAGTGATAACTAAGCTTCCCTTTATGCAAATAGACGTAACTGGTTTTTGGTGGTTGTGCTGGAGCTGGTCACTAAAATGCCACTAAATGTTAAATATTTGCTAAATCAGTTTTTCAGCAAGCACTGGTGACTTTTTGATGGTTTATCTGTTCCACTGCCATGTACTGTTTCTTTTAAGCAGACAGAAAACATCCAGAATATTTCAAGGACAAAAGCAATCTGTTGTCTGATATAAACCAGCTACATTTGTTTACTAAATTTCATTTTGATACGTACTCAAGCAAAACCAATTTAAGCTAAGGTAACCTTTAAAGAAGAGAAATGAGCAAAGTATTACACTTTGAAAGAACCACAATTTTATCACTATGGCAGAAGGTCAGAATACGGAGAAATCTCTTCAGAAAGCAAAGCTGGAAACAGGTCTGCAAGAACTATAACAGCAAATAAGCTCACCTTAACAAGAAAGGACTTTCTTCTCTCCCCAATTACCACTTACAAAGTCACCTGGCCCACAAAAATTCTCTTTGAATGCAAATTAATTTGTTCCTAAATTGAACATGTCTTTCTACATATATTGCCAAATTTCCTGTTTACAAGGACACAATCCAGATTGGATGATGGCAAACACAAAATGTTCAAAAAGTTTGGTTTTTTTTAACAAAGATTTATTAAGGATATGTTTCACCAGTAACTGGCTTTATATAACTGCAAAATAACTTTCAGAAATTGCCATCAGAAACTTTTCATGGTCTTATCCTGCCCTAAAATAGAAAGCTATTGAACTGCACAAAAGCAGTGATTTTTCAAAATTAAATGTATGTGACCCATAATTACCCTTCCTCAGCTACATTGGCACATGGGCCTGCTCAGGCAATCTCAGGCAATCACTTATGCACATGAAGATATTCTCACGCACCTCGACAGGCACAACAAGGGCCCACTGCTAATCTTAGATATTAGCAGAAAGTGAACAATAAACTGATAATAATTGGCTTCTTGGGGTATTCACTTCTGTTCAGGAAGTGTTAGTTACCTGATTTACAATTCCTTTTAATACCTGCCATGTGCACACTGCTGCATCTGCATGCTGTAGCATTGAAACACTTCCACTTGGGTGCACTTAATTAGCAATTCCTGTGAGAAATCAGTCATCAGTTTAAGACAACAGCAACGCATATGGCTCCCAAGGGTAAGAAAAAGTATCTCACAAAGCAGCACTTCTCAAAGTCAGCTCTTCAGTAGCAAAAGCAGAATACAGCAGGAGAGAACACACAACCCAAGGGCCAAGTTTGCCCTACAGAAGGACAACACAGTTTTCCTGTGCACTACCTTTCGGTTGCCTTCAGCACTGCAGCCCTCTTCACCATTCCCTCTTCTTTGTCTATATGTGTTTGCAATAACTTTCCCTGTTTTACCTCGTTTCTAGGTGGATGAGATTCCCTGGTGCAGTACTTACCTAGGATACTCTGTTCCCCAAAAGAAAGGCTTTTGAAGTTCTCCTGCTGGGAATCCTGCAATAGCAAAAAAAAAAAAGTGAAGTCAATTCAATACAGCTGAATAGCTGTCACAATGCCCAAGGGTTTAGATTTTATGACCTCATTTGTTTGGTTTCAAAAGGTTTTGCGAGGGGAGCTTTCCCTCAGGTGGTAGTTTCAGAATGCAACATAGAGGATCTTGGAGAGGCAGTAGAGATGCTGCCACACGCTTGTCTGAGTAAGTGCATGTGTTCCTGTGAAAAACACACATCGTGTTTCCCATGAAGAATACTGGATTACCCTCAGATGTGCCGACAGATCAACAGACAATACATAGGTAAAGTGCAATAAGAATTAAAATAATGTTAGCTTAGTGAGGCTTCAGTGGAGCAAGAAACATGAAAGTGATAAAATGAAAGCCTAATTCTATTTAGTCTATGAAAAACAAAGGTAAATGAGCATACTTAGGCACTTCTGTAAAGGAAAACTGTAGATTATTAAGGCTGTAGGGTCAGTCTAGCTACCGATATTACCTGGCTGTTTCTGGTAGACTAACCAGTTGCCAAAAAAACATCAATGGAGACACTCTGGTGAGTGATGATCTACTGATGTTTCACATAGGAATCCAAATTGTTCCTCAAAGTCACATGTCTATTTTTAATTCCAGGGTGACATTTCAGTGCCAGGATACTGAAGACAGTGGAGCTACACATGGTAAAAGTTTAACAGCCCAAAGAACTGCTAAATAAAACATACACCCATGGTCAAAGTTCTTATATGATGGTGAAAAGTGCCATCCTTCCAGGCCCAGATGTGGAATTTACTGTCTTGTGTCACAAACTCCCACCTATAAAGCACAGGCATGCACCTGCTTTGAAGCTTAACCCACATGATCATCACCTTGTTGAGGAAGAATCAGTTTCCTCAGGTGACTCACTTGTTTTCCCAGGAACTGCTGCTTCACCCTATGAGTTTCTCTTCAAGAAATCACCTGAATGCTCAGATCAATACAAAAACCATATTCATTTGATTCTAACCCTATTCAGTTTTTTGTGGATAGATTGGTCATGGATTTCTTTATATCTGAGATAAGTTGTCAGGCAAGATCGTTGTCTTTTCCTTACGAAGTCTTTGAAAAACTTACTCTGAAATGAAAAAATAAATTAAAAAACAAGAAAAAACGAAACCCCCAAAACCAAAACCAGTATGCTGAGTGTAATTCATGCCAAGTGCTATGGCACAAGGCATGTCCTCTTGGCCTGCCCAACTGCTTTTTGATGTTGCTGCTCCACAGCTGCCATCATTCCCTATCTGCAAATAGCTTACAAAAAATGTGGGCTTCAAACTTATTTTCTGAATGTTGTTTGGGGTTTTTTTCTTCTCCAGATGTTGTTTTATTGTTTCAAGCATGGTATAGTTTTCTTTTCCAGCACTACAAACCACAATTTTACCAATGTCAAGGACAAAGTTTTCCTGATCTAACTCTCCTTGCCTCCCAGTGCACAGAGAAGATTGTTTATGATGCATGTTTTTAAACATTTTAAGCAGCAATGGTACACGCATACAACCTAATGAAAATTGCTTGTTAGGCCTTAAGTTAAAAGCTGTGTTCAGAGCTGAAAATCTCGTCTGAACTGGTTCCCTCCAAACACTGAACCTCAGAAAAGGTTTTAGAATGCTTAGGTTCTACTAACTCTAAATGATCCTATCCCCACAACAACAGCTGAGAGGAACTGTGGCCAAAATGAACAAATGAGCCCATACTGAAGGTGGTATGAACCAAATCATGTCTAATGATCACACAATCCGGTGTGCCTGTCACTGCACCAAGAGGCTACCAAAATCTTTTAAGAAGCTGCAATTTTTTTGTCCAGGTATAGACTTGTGTAGTGAATTTGCAGTTGTCTGCAGTAGAGGTAATATACATTATTTACAGCAAATTAGGTGCAAATCTTCACTCAGGCTTATCCAGCTACACTAAATGTGTCTTCCTAGAACACTGCTGAAACACAGTCAGCTGTGAGTTAAACCATGAGGTAGTTTTCACTGAACAAGTCATATGAATGAATGGTAGGAAGCTCCAATCCTGAGTCCATGCAACAGGCTGGTAACTATTTTACTCAGAGTCAGGATCCATTTTAGGTTAGATATCACTGAGCTAAGTGCTGGTTGAAGGAGTGGTTTCTGCTTCTGGGCATGTGTGAAAACACCTCTATAGTTTGCACTAAAGGAAGCTCAGGAAGTATTTTCAGGCCAAAGCAGAGGAAGAGGCCAGCAGAATGTAATACACATTTCAGGAAACCTCAGGAAACTGAAATATGTTATCACCAGGAGTTTTTCTGCTTTGTTTTGTTTGGGGGATGCATGTGTTTGTGGTTTTGTTGTTGTTTTTGTTTGTTTGTTTTTTGGTGAGAAAAAAAAAATCTAATTTTGAAAGTGATTCTTGGTCAGACAGTAAAGCAAAGGGGTCCCACTCTCCAGAGGTCAGCGGCACTGAGGCACTGAGGGTGCTTCTCCCCTCTTGCAACACTAGAAGGAACAGATTCACAGTTGGCAACAATTTTTATGCAATGTCTCCTTCAGGCAAGCAACAACTACATCATCCTTGGGGGAGCAAGGATAACAGTGTCTTAGACTAGAACGTCCTTGAAATTGCAACATGAGATTGATCACCAGAGAGTTTCTTATTTTGTGCTGATTTGAATCCCACGATTTAGGCAATTCCCTTGTGAAATCTGTTTCTTTTTTTTGCTTGACATATTGCACCTAAAAGAATTTAATGACAAAACTCAGAGAGCTCATAGTAGGCTGCAGATGCAATAAATACTAATGGGATTATTTATATGCTACTGGAGTTCAAGCAGGCAAAGGACAGATCTGAAGGAGTAAGACAGACAGACTTCAGGGGATTTCACACCTTAAGGAATAGATACAGGCACTGGGAGTGTATTTTGAGCTAACACTTGACCACAAATTTAGCCTGTATCGTGCATCTTTTAAAGCTTTCTCCCTCTACACAGCCCCAGAAGAGAGACACAGGCTGACAGTCTCTCTCTTTATACACTATATTGCTGATGCAGGCCCAGAGTCTACACTCAAGGTCACTACTCACCAACAGCAAACAGAAAGAAAATTGTGTTATCTTGTTACAGACCCCACACAAGTCCACCTGCCATCATCAAGACCTGGACTTGCAGAATCTGCTTTGACTACCTTCTTACAACCTACCTAAATTTGGAGCAATGCCATTGGGCTGCAGCATCATTCTGAGATGATGTGGCACTGGTGTGACATGCCACAAGAGCACTGCTCTGTGGACAGATGAGTTCAGGCTGTCACAGCACTGGTACCCTACATCCATGCTTCTTACTGGTGGCAAGGTGGGACAGCCAGGCTAGATCATCCTCAAGGTGGACGTTGTGCCACTGATCCCACCATGCTAGAGACCAGCTGTTTTGATCACAGCCCTTTAAGCCCAGCACTTCAAGGAGTTTTCAGTGCAGCTGAGTATCCGCTTGAGAAGCCGATTCTTCAGCAGTTTGTATTTGGGCATGTTAGGGGAGAAAGTGCTGAAATTCTTTCTAAAGAATAAATCACATTCGCATCTCTCTCCTCATCCACCGAGCTAGTAATCTCATTGTAGAAAGCTGGTCAGGGAAACTGTTCCCAGGATTTACTTTATCAGGTACAAAGGTACTGTTGTGAGCCTGGCTAGCTGTAATTCCCTAGATTTACCTTCTTGAAGATAGGAGTGACTTTTGCTTTCTTCCAGTCCTCCAGTCATTATAACCTTTCAATGATTACCAAGAGTGGCCTCACAATGATGTTGTGAGCTTGTAGGTGCACCCTGTCAGAGCCCATGGGCTTGTGTTTGCCCAGTCTGAACATTCCCTAACGGGGGTAAATCTCCTTTGTTACCAGTCCCCTGCCCTCATTCAGCACTACACTTTCCCTCAACTTTCTGCAGCTGTAGCTACACTTGCAGAAACATTTTTTTACATCCCTTGCCAGATTCATCTCCAGGGAGGCTTTGGCTGTCCAAACCTCTGTGTCTGGACCCTTGGACAGTGACTGTTCAACTTCCCTCTTAGTCACCTTACTGCTCTGGAATGCAGGGGCACTTCAAGCAGTGGGGTACATCTGGTTTACTTCAAATATTTCACTCTGAATTTATGCTGATCTTGAAGCTCTGACAAAATCCTGCCTGCACGGTATATATATATATACTCTGCCTTTTAATGTAATTGAAGGTTTCTATCTTCATTTTATCTATGATATCATTTTCAGCATCTCTGCAGCAAGGTGCTGTAAAGCTTGTTAGAATATATTTAAAAGTTGAAGGGATTTTTTCCTCCAATTTTGCAGGGGCTTTACTGCCATTAATAAATCCATTTACCAGCTAATACCTTCATGGTATTATTAGACACACTTTGCAGATGGATATCCTTACACTCAGTATAATATTGCTAGTTTACCAAGAAGACACAAGTAACCACATTTAATCTGGTAATTCCCCAAAACAATGCAGGGATAAAGCAGGAATAATGGATAAAGTAAACCAAAAAACACATGAGAAGACTCGTCAAATCATGAGGAAACTTGAAGTTCAAATCTAAATAAAAATTCAAATTTTATAGTTCAATTACATTATTTGGTTATATTGCATGATGTTTTTAACTGAGTGAGGCAAAGCCTTATTCCAAGTTAGTGCATTTACAACTTCCAATAATGAGGTTGGTTTGTTTAAAGCAACTTCTGACAGGCTAGTGAATCCCATATGTAAGTAACAGATACGGGAGACAGCTGTGCTAAACTGTGTGATATACAGGGTACTCTGCCAGTTGGTGTACTGGCAATTCTCAGATGTGTTCTAATGCTGTAACTTGTTTTTTCAAGTGTCACTGAATGAATTCAGATGTAGATTTTAAAGGGATAAGATATAAGCAGAAGACTAACTGCTGGTCAGTAATCAAAGAATATTGAATTCACATAAGGAATTAAACGTGAAGACAGCTGGGGTATTGGTTAGGTGTCTAAAAACAGCCCAAAGAGCAGGATACATTTGTTTAAAATGGTTCCACAGACTTCTCTGTGGACAACTGAATCTCATCCCAGTAATGGCATGCATGTCTGTCCTCTTTGGGGTCTAGCTGCCAGGCTTGATGGCAAGGGGCTTCTGCAAGTTTTAGCTCAGATAAAATACATGAGAAAACCATTCAGACTCTGTAAAGCACCCCAGACAGCTTTGAGCATCCATATGTAGGTGACAGAGACCAAACTCTCTGTCATTACATGGACCTGAATCATACACCTTATTTCAAGTTTTATCCTGTGGACAAAGAGGAGAAAACAAAAATTGTGTAAGGACAGAATGTATCAGTTGTGTAAGGCACAGTAACTGTTCCATGCAACGCATGAAGACAAAGCTTAATTTTATGAAAAGCTCAGTGACTAAATTCATTAAAGAGATAGAGGGAAGTAATGATCTTAAAGCAGAGGACTCTGCAGCCTCTGCTTCAATTCTTCGCTCAGTTTCTGCTTCACCTGACAAGAGGCTCTTTGCTACTCATGAAAAAGAGAGAACCCGGTATTTCCCAACCACAGTGGGGCAACATGAGGATAAACATGACATGGTTTGTGAGGTGCCAAGGAATACTGCCTGCTAAGGGAGTAGGAAATGTGAAAATATCTGTTTTACAAGAAACTTTAATCTTTATTTTATAAGGAAAAAGCCTCAGTGGATTCCCCAGGGTGAGGGAACGGCGGGTAGGGGGAGAAGAACAAAGGAAAAGTTCTTCTATTTTATACATTTATAGATAAGAATTTTAGGAAGGAAAAATAAAGAATGGAGGTAAAGATCATGCATCATCTCACTTGTGACCATAGTTAAATAAAATGAGAGCTCACTTAAGACACTTAAAGCTTACTTAATAACAGGGCTCAGAAAGTGTTCAGTCCAAATCTGATATGTTCATTAACCTCCTGGAAACTAATGGCACACTTGAAACTACTTCATCAATAACATTCCAATTAGTCCAGTTCTTAAGGGAAGAGAAAATGCCCCTATGGACATTCCCCTCGTCCTGCCCTGGCCACAGCACCGGGTGCTGTTTGCCAGTACTTCCCTGGCTCCTGGCAAGATAAGAGTTCTCCCTTGCAACTCACAGCATCAGAGAGCTGCCAGCATCAATATCTGTGTGATGCTTCCTGTAAAGATGATACTTACTGGCTAATATGAGCTCTCATATGTGGTTTTCTCTATGGATTCTAATTTAAATGCAATTTTTAAATTCTGTTGTAGACTATATCTCCTTCCTGTAACATGTACCGAGGCCGCTCTCTAAAGAGGCCTCTTGACTTTCACTAGAGAACTGCAGGAACAGCACAAATGGCTTAGAAGGAGCATGGATATAAACTTAGAGAGATAATATCAACATTAATTACCCAGTACATCTATTCAAGCTTACACTTCATGAGTATGTTGCTTGTATTTGCCTCAGTTCACTGTAAATCTCCCTTTCATTACTGTTCACAGCCCACAAATGTGACTATTTTTATATATTCTAGAGGCATACATATTTACATTTTGAAAAAAACAACTAAACACACCAAATGTCTGATGAACTGTTCCCTTTTATCTTTAACATATTCAAGGGCCAATATTTTAGGGCTGTAATGAAATAAAAACCTTTTCTTGAACAGAAGTGTGCTAGCACACTTTGATCATCACTTGTGTCTATTTTCAGCACATATTTGTTGCCTGCTCTAGAGCGCATTAAAATAAACTAATCTTTTAGGAATGTGGTGTTGGTGTTCCAATTATGATAATTAAAAAGATAGTATTCATGCTGCTTAGATGATATGAAGTGTACTTAGATACATTTTGAGACTCTAAAGGCAATGACACATACCTGTTGTCCTTGTTAAGTACCTATAATTAAAGGGGAAATTGACGAGCAAATGCACAGAAAATTAAAAAATTATCCAAACTAGGATTAAAAAATTATTAACAACCATTATAAACATGCATAGTGGTTCATCTAAGACACTTTGAATTATAGAAAAAGAGGAAATAAATAAATAGAACTCACATAAAGAGAACATCAGGAGTAAACTTGTATAATATTAAAATAAATTACCATACAGATACAGATAATGTAACATATTTTTTAACTCTGCTCTTTGTGGCACATTTCATCTTGATACAGCTACTTATCTCTCCTTTGGAGATATTAACAGAATTGTTGGTCATTCAAGCTATCAATAGTTTAGTAATGAAAATGAAATGAAGCAACAGCAAACACAAGGGTGTTTGCACTAAAGTACAGCAAAATTTGGTACATCTACTGCATATGCAAGATTTGCTATATTCCCCCAAATCCAATGATTTTTAAAATCATCTACTTTCTATTCTCTATTAATTTTCACTTCTAGTGAAACAAGACCTTTTCTTCCAAGTAACTGAGTAGTCAAGTAGTCAAGTTAAAAACACTAAAAGCCTGTATATGAAGATCACATGGACTTGCATGGATATTCTAATGTTTATGTCAGTGATACAGATTACAGAGAGAGAGCAATTTGTGATCCTTCCATCAGGAGTGTCAGAAACCTCCCTGTGTTCTGAACACAGAAAGCAAAACCAGCTGCCTAAAGCTCAGAAGTGATCAGGACCTCCACATTCCCCTCCACTTCTGCAGGTTTTTCTTTTTCAAAACCATGGGTCAAGGCACTGATGTTTCTTTTGCTCTAAACTTTTTCAATAAGCCTTCGGTGACTAATCAAGTTTGGAGTTACTGTGGATTTGTTGATATCATCACAGAGTACGTTTCTGTTTCCAAACTAATGGTCCTAATTTTTAGAATCAAATTTTGGAACCAGGGATTTTCCAGTTCGTGTAGAAACTACTTTCCATAATCAAATTCTACTATGCATTTTAAAATTCTTATTTCTCAAATTCTTCTTAGTAAACTCACTTACAAAGAGCAAAAATAGATGGGCCTTGCAGACACTAAAGTCCAGTTTGCTCACTGAAGAGCAGGGGCACTCAAGCAGATGAAGATCTGGTCCATTCACTATTTACAGCAGTGATCAGTAGTAGATGTGAAGGGAAAGAGTGTCAGGCAGCTACCTGTGAGGTAGTTCTTCTGCTAGCACATATTCCTACCTTCCAAAAGCCAGCAGCAGAGGGAACTGTGCTCCTGAACTGAGTTTGTATACCTCTCTTCTTTTGTACAGAACAGAACACCCTCTTTTCAGATCATTTGCTAATGCAGTGAGTAGCACAGATCCTCACAACACACCCCTCCAACTACTTGCCAACAAGTAATTGGTTCCCACCTCCTTTTCTTATCTCTAGTCAATCATTAACTTATGAAAGGGCCTTCTTTCTTGTCCCATGACAACTTCCTGTTATCAGTATTGGGAAAGAACATCAAAAGTGTGCAATGGAAAAAAACATAGTGTATCAAGCATACTTACTTGCTTTCTAAATTTAAAAATACCTCTAATAGATTCAGAAAGTATGATATTTTCTAAAAGAAAAATAAAAAAATCTCATGTTCTCATGTTCACTCTTCACCATTATATCATATGCTTATTCATTCTCTCTATTCAATCATGTTGTGTTCACAACCAGATTCTGTCATATAGAGACTAAAATGATTTTTTATGCAGATCCCTCTGAACTATCTTTTGAAAAATAGGATTTGAGACTTGCCACAGCTTCTTCCTATGCTGAGGCCACTATAAGTCATAGGCTATACATCAAAGCTGGTTGTTTGGAAATTTTTTGTCTAAGTTCCTTTGAAATACCTGGGAGAATACTATATGGTCTTTATATTTGTCACAGTTCATTGTATGAATTTCTTTGACAGTCTTATTGACACAGTTTATTGACACTAAATTTTAAACAATTTCTAGGACTAACCTCTCACAAGAAAAAGCTCCAGGATTAGAACTTCACAAACTCTTCCCGTGCAAAGAATTATCTTATTTTTATGCCTTAGAGACTTCTTCTCTTTCAGTGTAGTTGACAAAAAGGTTTTATTATTAGTTCTTATGCTCCTAGAAATTTGGCCCTCAAAATCTTTCTGGGCTTGCTGTATCACAGTTTTACATTTAACTTGCTGGAGTTCATGCTTAATTCTTTTTCTCAAATGACTCTGGTTTGTAGAACTTTTATTCTGTTGTTTAACTAGGCCTTTAAAAATGCCACAGTTCTTGGGGTATGTGAGCAGTCCCTCAGAACTTTGTATGGATTACTACTGAAAACACAGCTGCAAAGCAGCAAGAGAGCCGTTCCTCCCCACCAGCATTAATGGGAAATCAGTAGTGATGTGTCAAATGTTTATCAGCAACTTCTGACCTGAGAATATTCCTCCCACATCTCACAGGGCCTCTCGCACCATAATAACACACCAGCCAGCAGTGGAAGACAGGACTGTGCCTTTCTCTGAATCTTCCATCCTGTTGCACATCATTTTTAGGGCATGATTACATTTGTACCTCTCTCTCTCATATGAGAAGGTTTTGTTCAGAAAGAGCCATCTAAAACCTGCGCCTCTTTGAAAGAGTCCTGAAAGAACTGAGAGTGAGTAGCACTGTGCACACTTCAAGGTCACTTGCCAGCAGAACAAGAAGGTCAGCAGTTTTGATAGAAAATACAATTGCTTCTACACCCATAACTGATGGGTTATGTTTGATAGCTCTCTGCCTCCTGACTCTTATAGACACGAATGTGAAATTTTCAGTGACTCCAGCCTCTCAACACAGTTTTCTCTAATGTGCCACAGTGGAGTGGCTGGGACAGCTGAGCACTGCTGAAACTTGAGAGAACCCAATTTAAAGCAGTATAACAGCGATGGCTTCATTTTGCTCTGAGCAGGCTTCCTCTCCACTCACACAAAACCTCTCCAGCAGCAGTGATGGCTGGAGGAAGAGCAGCTGTAGTGCTTTGCAGGTACCTCAGAACTGTGACCACCTCAGCCAAGTGCCCCCTCAGATGATCAACAATTACGTGACTGCCTAATGATGGCAGCCCCTCTAATTAAGGAAGCGCTATCTAAATGTAGCACTAATTTTAATCAAAAGAACTGCCTAATTATTATACACACTTTACAAATGAGATCACGTAGACATGAAAGATTTTGAGTGGTTTGAAGGCAAAATTGTTTACAGAAATTGGTAGAAGCAAATACCAGCAGAATCAGATTGCCAGTCCTCTGCTGTACCTTCTTCAGTGTGACACCTTAACTTTGTGCCTTTCTCTCTGTGACCAAAAGACAAGCAGGAGAAAAAGGGGGAATGGCTAAGCAATTTTTGAGGTCCTGTCTCTGGGGACGAAGACCGCAGAGGTGGTGGCAGCCACCTTCCAGACCCCAGTGGCCTAGAAAAAGAAGGCTGATTTAATATGCAAAGCTAATAAGAGCAAAGAGAAGTGCCAGGGTAAAGGTAACACTGTTTTACACAGAAAGACTGGTATTGAATTTTAAAGCCTGTTAGAAAATTTCAATTCAAAGCCCCATTAAAGCAAACAGGAATGAACATCCAAACTCATAACACATCTTTGAAAAACTCGTCTCTTTCACATAATTTGTTTCCACACCAGAATATAAGCTATCCAAAAACAACCAGTAACTAAAATTAGTAGAAGACAGGTAGTACCGCATATACAAAATAATTTCATCGAACTATACAGGTAAGAATTTTAAGTTAGCTACAGGTATCACTCCTTGTCCTTAAAGGTATTGAACAAATCCCCTGGACAAACATTCATATGTTTTCTTGTCTATATCACAGTCTTCTCTAGTCATGTTTATTGCTACATATCTGTCAATACTAGAGGACAGAACTGCTATCACTGTATATTTATGGATGTGTGTACACATGTTTTTGCTACAGAAAACAAGATAGAAACATTAGGCTTTGATAAAAGTGATTTAAGCTATCATTTGCAATGGACAGAGTACAAACACACACATGGTCACTGCAACTCATCTGACACAGGGTAACTCATCGAGCAACTGTAGTTCCAATTTGTGGGAGCTCTGGGTTTTCCAGATTGATCCTCTCACTTAAGTCTCACAGCTGAATTACCAGGTTTGAGCTTCTAATTTTCAGTCACAAACAACACAATAGGTACAGCTGTTATCCGAAGCTGGACACATACATTCCCCAACAGGCACTTCATAAGGAGACTCAGAAGGCAGATACTCACTGATCTGGTTGGTAGATGCACTATAGAAAGCATTTACAGTAGTCGGGCTTGTAAACCACCTGTAGTGAGAACAAAATGAATTGTCTGTCAGTACATTGTCATTCACCTTTATGAATCAAAGGAGCAAAGATAAAAATTGAACTCAGGTGGAGGAAGTAAAAACATTAAGGACTTCAGATACATTAAAGTTTAAGTATTTCTCCATTTCCGTACATGCTACCTACACTTTCTTAGAACATTGAAATCTATTGTTTAATGACTTGAACTGTGTACAGTCAATGAATGCCCAACAGGAGTGATTCCTAGTGTTCCTATCACGTGATCTGTTTAATTTTTAAGTGACCACTGTGCTTCTGAGGTCTGCCATGCTGATGAATCAAAATTCACCTAGCAGAGGCTGCAAGACTGACAGCAGCTGTAAAAACTCTCTTGAGTGTCTTTCGAACACGTGTGGAGAAACTCCCTGTTGAAATTAGAGGAGAGTATTTTGAAACAAGTAAAGTGGCTTTAGAGGCTTTGCTGAACAACTACTTGAACAATTAGGATTATGCCAGCAACACAAACAAGTACTTTCTGGGAATGTAAATTCAGAATAAACAGCTTCATATTCTGTACCCTATGCAGTGAACATGACCGTCCTAAACAAATAGACCTCTTGCTAGGCTTTTCTTCTCATAGTTTGATTTCTCATATATACTGGAGGAGACCCTAGATTTGAATAGCAGTTGGACTTTGATGATCCTTGTGAGTCCCTTCCAACTCAAGATATTCTATGGTTCTATGAATAGCAAATGAATCTCCTTAGCCTAAGCTCATCTATATTGACAGTGTCTTCAACCATATCAGTGGAAAATCTCAACTGACTTCATCAAGAACCAAATTTCCTCAGATGAAACCCTGAGTTCAGTGAGCCCAAGATTTCACTTTATGATTTTATAAGGGAGAAGTGAGGTAAAAGAAATAAAGACGATGAGAACTAGTGGTTGGTTCATAATAACTTAGAAGTAACTCTAGTAAATATCCAAACAGGAACATCCTGATGTCTTTAGCAAAATACTACCCAAAAGTTTTGAAAAGCCACATGAATGCAATGTAATTGCTTTGGAAATTTTCTTTTGAAGAGGAGAGATAGGATCTGCAAAACAAAGGAAGATCTATCAGAATATGGAAAATATGTGATATCAATGACAATGTATACACAATTTGTGCTTTAAAATAGCCCCATTAATGAAAGAGTCATCTGCAGATCCTGACTGTTTGTCTTACAACTAATGTCCTCATGTAAACCATGTAACAAAGGGGAGAGTTTTAAAATGGCAGCACTTTGTCTTTTGTCAATAAATTTATCTGCTTGTTTTAGTCTCCAAGATGAGCAGCTTATTTTGCAATGCATCAATCAGAAAAACTAATAAATGAAGGCTGAGTGATGTCATGTACATATTTTAACCATCCGTCACATTACAGGCTCTAATTGTCACAGATAACTCTCCCTCTTTTGTTTATTAGGAGATTGTGAAGGGGAGGAGCAGGGGGAGGTTGTTTTCTGGTGTGCTTTCTGCTTTCTTCATAATAAAGAGATTAAATGTTAGAGGTAATGTAGTGAGATAATGGAAAATGGAAGAAAGAATGTGTATGGTGAGGGGATAAAGAAAAAAATTAGGGGTTTAATTAACTACATTTCAATTTCATGTTTGTTCACAGCCGCAATCAGCTGAACTGTTTTGAAGGATGCAAGCCTGCCATTTGTGCCTTGGGACCTGCTCTCCAGGCTTAGCAGTAAATCTGGAGGACTGTCCCTTTTTTGACAAGGATAAAACCCATCTGAAAAGGACTCATCTGCAACAATCAACACTTCAATTTAGATTTTACTGTAAGTTTTAACAAAGACACATAGTGCTGTGACTTGCATCTCACCCTGTTGGCTTGTTCTGCTTACAATGGCCTTTCTCAAACAGCAACTTTTAAGCATGAAAAAGGCTTCTGGAACAGCAAATCTTCCCTTTTCGCAAATTACTCTTAGCCTTTTATTTCCAGTCAGAGGATCAAAGGCCTGAGATGTATCACAGATACTTCAAAACAGATTAATGTGCTGTGGTTCTTCTCTCCATCCTCTGGGGGGGCTCACCACGGCCAGCTGCAGAGAGGAACCACCACAAGCAGCAGCAAAGAGTTCTTCACTGCGTAGAGACAGCTCTCTAACAGCACAAGTTTGCACCCATTTTTACTGGGTGAGGAGCTGGTGATGCGGGTACTTGTCCCCACAGGAACACTTCACTCTGCCCAAGAGCAGCAGTGAATGCTGGCGACATTTGTTCCACATTTACGGAGAGAGGATATCACACCATCCTCCGGCCATACTTTCATACCTAGGAACTCGTAGACTTGTAGCTTGTAGGTGTATCACAAGCATCCCCATCCTGCTTCACTTCTCACAATCTACCACTGCAATAGCAGAGCCCATCCCATTTCCTGACCTTTACATGAGCCAAAGACTGAGAGCAGCCTTGATTTTCTCACTGTAAAACTGAACTCAGTTCTTTCCAAATTGCTTTTTCATAATGAGGCCTCAGGAACAACCCTGTATGAAATTTGTTATGTTTTTAAGCAGTTAGGAAGAGGACACTCAGCAACCCTACTGAGGAGTCAGGAAGAATGAGAGTTCTCTAAGAGTATTTCATATTTGATATTTGGCAAGGACAAGATTTCCATTCCAGCATTTTGTTGTACCATTCTGAGCACTCTCAAAAAGATTTAGAAAGTATTTTCCAGAAAAGAATAGAAATAACCAAGAGCGCTTCCATTCAGACTAGCAGAACAACTTTACTTCTCATCTGCCATGCTCTTTCAGTGAGCTCCTTGAAATGACTGAACCTTCAGGGCCAGTCCTTAACTAATAATACACCAAATTACCACATGGAGATGTGTAATAAATAGCTGTTGCTGTTAAATTTTCAGGTGAAACAAATTTAGAAATAACTCTCCCATTCCTGTTTGAAGTCAGATTCCCTGAGCATTTGCTCTAGGTCTGGTTACAATTTTAGTGCATTTTATCTATTAACAGAAGGATAGAAAAAAAAGAAAGGCATAACACATTCCAAGCTCTTATTAATTGCAAAATAAATAAATAAAAATTCTAGAACTGTTTTGTGGGGGTCGGTGATGCCTTTGTGTAAGGGCGAACAGAAGCACTCCCCTGGGATGCTTTGTTCCTTGGTATGGTCTGTCCCGGTTTGGATCTCCCAGCTGGCTGTAAGCCTTGTCACTCCCCTGGCATTCTCCCATTGGTCCCCATTCCCTAATCTCACCTTTCTCCCCAGCCCCGGATAAAACGGGGACCCTCGGGATCGGGTTTCAGATTTGCTTTGGAGTTCGGCTGTACAGCATGGAATAAACCATCCAGCAGGATGATAAGCGAATCTCCTTCCTGCCTCTTTGCCACCTGACTGTATTACCGAATATGCCCCAGGTTCTGTGGGCTTGCGGGAACCCACAGAGCCGGGCTAAAATTACGGTAATACTGTTTACACTGTTTTCATTTGCTATAAGTTTGTGAAAAAGGGACAGCTTTGAATGATGTCTTGTAGCACTACCTATCTACTACTGCAGCAGTCAGATCCTAACGCTGCAGAGTTGACACTTGTAAGGTTGAGATTTCCCTTGTAGAAACAAAATGTGAAACATACACTGAGATAGCAAGTGGGGCAGAAACTCTCTTACTCCGTGTTTCTTTAGGCTACAATTTTCTCTGTGATACTTTCTTTCTGAGTTAAGAGTATAGTGTGCTACATTGCCACTCATGAAGAGGGGTACCTGGGAACATTTACAACACAGGATAAAGCTTATTAGTTTATTTAATTCTCTGTAAAGCACAAACTAAACTTGCAAATTGATCTCAATTTTTTGAGTTAGAAGAAATCACTCAGTTTGCTGTTCAACATCCAAAGTAAGAAATAAAAAATAAATAATCATATAAATAAAGAAAATGAACTTGTCAATGTACAACAGACTTAAGATGGTTAGAATTGAAAAGCTGTACAAAGTTTCTGGAAGCTGGAAAATGTCTTTCAAAGATATTTATTAAGACTATTAAGAAACCTTCTAACTGGGAGGCAACCTTCAGGGTGACTTTCAAAACTGTATTTCCTCTTCTCATTGTTAGTCTCTTTTATACATTTTCCCATGTAGAAACAGAAGATTATTATCCTAGGCCAGGCTGCCATCTGTCTTCCTTAGGAAAAGGCAAGCAACTAGGATGGTAAGGCTGGGCCCAGCCTTCAGTGCCACATCACTGCTCAAAATGTGGTTCAAAGACCAGGAAAAGGCTCCAGGAGGCTCCTTTCTAGCCTCTCCTCTCCAGCTACACGATTTGTGAGCTCTCCAGCAGCATCTCTCCAACAGACAACAGACTGCCCAGTGTTTTTGATGGCTGCTTTTCCCTTTTAGGAGAAGGAGCTTTACACTGTCCGTAATGGTATCCAACTCAGAACCTCTCAGAGCTGCCCTCCCTTGGGCAAACCAAGGGCCAGGGCTTACACACAATAGTGTGTGGTCAAGAAAAACAGGGATGGGCCCTGGAGGAGACCCTGGAATCCTCCCATAGTATATGTCCTTTGGGTCCTCTTATCAGGATACCAGATGTCTACATCCCCTGCATGGAAAGTTTAGTGAAAAATGGAGAAAGATTTGACCACGTCTAAAAATCTTAGATTATATGCTGACTTCAAAGGAGAAAGATAAATAATAATGAAGTGGCATGCCCCAGAATTCCTCTGATGCTTTGTTATTTGCAAGTATGATATCAGTGTTAAGGAGAACAGATTCCATCATGGATAAAAAGGTGCAGGAGTGTGTTTGTATACACACACACGTGTGTATATTTGTATGTGTGAATGTGTATGGCTCCATGGTTGGATAAGCAAATGCAACTAAAACCCTGACTCTCCTTAATTTCTCCCTTATACATGGTCATCACTTCTCCCTGTACTGCCTTTCACTTTCCTCTGCTCCAGCTGAATCTCACCAGGATTAAAATAATTGTCTTCACACCTAGTGCCCATCCTCCCTCACTGCCCCTTCCAGCCTCTCCTTCTCCACTGAGCCCTCTCAACGTAACCTGCGCTGGTTTGTGCACCATGCTCCTCAGCTCCTGCACAAATCTCTTTCATGTGTGTCTCTGCTGATACCTGAGCACTTTTTTCCTTGTTTGATAGAGCCAGCTGTGAAGGTGACAATCATCTCCCCAGCCAGCTGTGAGGATGGCAGCTGGCATCCAAAGCTGGTGTTGAGGACAAGTAATAGTGTTGAGGACCACAGCCATGGTGCCTTCAGGGGAGTCTGGCCCCAGGACTGGCAGAACAGGCAACTCCAGCACTCTGATGCCTTGTCACAGCTTTCTGGTACCAGCAGGGCTGGGTATGTCCCCCCACCCATGCCCCGAGCAATGTCTCATCTGAGTTCCTCCATGCTCCCTTCTCCTGTCAGGCAGATAAATGCCAGGGACAGAGGGAACAGAAGAGAGAACAAATAATTTTGATAATTACTCCTGCTTTAGATTTTTTCCTTGTCTTTTTATATTAAAAAACTGTTGAATTTCCAAAAGAATTATTTTCCATTTTGTTATCCACATTCCTCCTTGTTTTTACCCAACTCCTCTGTCTTGTATCTCGCATCTCCTCTGTCCATCCCCTGATGGTCTTTCCCTGGTGCTTTGATTGAACCATCATTTTAATTTCACATTTAGCTGAGGAAAGTGATTCCAGTTTGAAATAATATTGTTGAGAAACATGGACTGTCTGCTGAAAGAATATGGTGTTTTACCTTTTGGGTGTAATATTACTTTAGTAACTTCTATTTTATTTCCTTAAACACTCATTTTCTTATTTATCTTTTTTGGTCCATAACTTTGATGATCTTATCATATCTATCTCTAAATATAAATGTTATGCTAAAAGCTACTAAACTAGGGAAAAGAAGAAATTAAGCAAATAGAAACAAAAACCCAAGGGTAATTAGCTATTAACATGGCACCAAGCTTCATCAAAAATTCTGTGGAGTTCTATGAAATGTAAAAGTTTAAAAAACAAAACCAGAAAAATTAGAGGAAAAAAAGAGAGGTAAAGCATTAGAAAGAAGTGGAGTATGATAATTTAAAAGTGGCAAGTGGCTAAAAAGTGGCTGATATTTTTGAGGCCAGGTTTGACATGCCTCAGACTGGTACGTGGGAGTTATTGGTTTATTTTAATACATTTTTTAAAAATTACTGGAGGCAGCAATGACTCTTTGTGCCTTGGTGTCCCTCAGCAGGCAGAGTGACACCACTTTCAGAGCCCTTTTCTATCACTGAACAGTTGCAGAGACAGAATAATGTCCCAGCAGGAACCCTAATTATTTGTCCACGAAGGCTCAGGTGGAGCTTACCTCCAGCCCTGCAGAAGGCAGAGCAAATAGCTGTGCTAACAAAGAGAAGGGACCAGAAATCAAACTGGCATCCCCAGGCCTGAATGTGCTCTGAGAGGTGACAAGAAAAGAGCTACAAAGGTGATGAAGGGCTGGCTATTGTGTAGTCCTAGAAATAAGATGGTAAAGACAGGCATGAGAAGGTGTTCAATCTTGTCGTGGGCAATCGGATAACACTTTCATTTTTTAAGCATACCCATGTGACAGCTCTCAGATGACAGTCCTTGAGTCAGGGGCTGCCTACCAATTCATTTCCTTACAGGGGAGTTTTCCCATTGTGCCAAGTATCTACAGGTTCTGCATCAGTGGTGCCCCAAGGCTGACCATGAGGAGGTTGCTGATCACTGCTGCAGAGAAGCCAGTGTTGTTTCACTGCTCTCTTGGAACTGTTACTCCAAAGGAAATACACCATCATGGTCTAGTCCTGACCTCCAGGAAAATCTCTAAAATCATCCCCTGGAGTTAACCAGTGCAATGTCAGAGCAAGCTGTGATGAGAAGGTAAAATTCACAATTAAAACTAAGCTATAGAAAAGCCCTTGAACACACGGGGCCAAATTAAAACACTCGAACCATGAACAGCCTTCATTTGTCCTGCTGACATCCTCGCCCTGAGTCATGGACAGCACGGAGCCACCCCTGGAACAAAGTATGGTTCAGTTTGAGTAGGACTTTCTGGAGTCCTAAGGAAATACCACCACAGGAGCTAAGCAGCAGCACTGATTTCAAAGTCTGTGTCTAGAAGAAGTCATTTTTAAGTAGCATGATTAGACTAATTAAGTTCTGCTTAGGTTTTAATTTGCATTTTAAGGATTTGATTACCCACAAGTAAGAAATGAGAATGATTCTCTCATGTATTTTATGACAGTTTGTGACACAATCTGCACTCTCATGTTTACAAATAAATAAAAATAACATATGTAGACTAAATTACGTTTCATTCTGTATCATTGCTATCAACAGCAGGTAACTAACAACGCTGATTTGTATAACTAATAATAACATTATCTCTTACTATGGTTTCGTTCCTACAAAATTTATTTCACAAATCCCTGCTGTACCATTTCAAACTCTAACTGTGACCAAGAGACATAATCCAGTTTTAATTGTGATTCAATTACCCCTTTTTTTCATTAAATTAAGTTTAAGCCTCAAGCATGTGACTACCGTGCATATGAGCAGGGATACCTAGAACTCATAAAATAAAAATCCACAGGAGTTTCTCAATAATGGGAGTTTTCCCACAGGCTTTTTGTGTCATAACATGTTGCTGTCTACATAATTCTATTAAAACTTTATATGTAACAGTATTTATTATATAAATTAAATAATATAAATTAAAATATTATTAGAAGATTATGTAAATTTGTATTTTGTCTACTCACTCTGTTTTTGGAACTTCTTTTCTAAGCCAATAGAAATCAGATTGGGCTGCGTATTTGCGAGTTTGCAATACGTTGCCAAAATAATCACTTTCTGTAAACTTCAGCTGTATAGAGAAAGCACAGACAATTTTAAAGCATGTCCAAAGAAATAAAAGCTGACATAAAACAAGCAGAACTTTTATTTTATACGAGCTAATCACCTAATTTTTTAGCAATTTTCAAAGCAAGTAAAATTTTAACACTTAATAGGAAGAATAAATATTTTATGAGCTTAGCTAAAAAAACAGTGCCTGAACAGATCTGCACAAGGGTCTGGAACACTGGGAAAGCCCTTTACTGTGCAGAGTGCTGCTGAAGGAATCATAAGCACCCAACAATGGATTGCAGACTGCACATTTCTATGGCTATTACTAAGAGAGCCTCTTTTCCAGGAGGAAGTAAGGCTTACTTTTATTTTCAAAAGCGCATTTTAAAACCACTTCCAACAATGTAACAAAGTCCTCTTTTTCAGTTTTCTATACCTTTTGTAACGAATACTTCATATTCTGTGCCTTCTGAGGGTTCTGCCACATTAAATATTTACAGCCATAAGGCTCTACGCTTCCATAAGTTCCCAAATGTAATAGCATTCACACACACACACAACAGGCAAGGAAAAGGGATGTTAATAGGTTGTAAGTCCCTGTCATCAGTTTGAAACAATTCTAGGATTTGTGAGGAAGTTGCACTTCAGATGTAAACTATGGTTTTGCAAGCATGATTAACAAGTATTTTTCAGCAGACATTGCCACTTATCTGAGCAAATAATTCCATACACTGAGTGAGAGTTGGTCACATGCTCTGTCTCATTACACTGTTTTCACTGCACCATCTCACCTTACACTTTCCATGGACAAGGACTAGGCTGGTAGAGCTGGTTCTCTTAAAAAATGGTGCCTCTGTTTAGTATTTATTCATGTGCTCTGGCAAAGATGATGATCGCTCTTGTCTTTTACTGGTTCAGGATTGAACTTGTGACTTTCAGTAATACAATTCATCAAATGCGTGCCACAGTTGGAAAATGGTAAAATATATTACTATTAATCATTTGCCTTCCTGCCTTAGTTAGGCTGAACAGATACTGGGGCAGGAAGGAGTCCCCCCACAGTACCCTTGTCCAGCAGGCAGCACAACAGCCCTATACATTTGTTAGGACCTCTTGGCATGATTATAAGCAACAATTGTAAACTAAATTCATAGCCTGGAGAGATGAGGAGAGCTAATATAGGGCATCCTAAATTGTGATATTCTGAGGTAAAATGTATTAGTGTTTTTGAAGACCATTATTTTGAGAAGAAATGCTTTTCGTTTGTTCCATTTTTATAATTAAATGCAAAATTATTACAGTGTATGCTTAACCTTTAAAATGCTTAATAGCAGGAAGGTTCTTTGCATGCAGGCACATTTTACTCCCAGCAGGCCTCATGATCTCACTTAGATACAACAGCATTGACTATTTAGACACAATTTAGATCTAGCACACTTCAAAAATAAAATAAAAATAACCAGGCAAGCACAAGTCCAGGTGCATGCCAAACAAAAAACTAGCTTTGATTTTAGACAGCAGCAAAACAGAGCAAAGAATGGCTGCAATAAATGAATAAAGCTGCAAGCCTGACACTTACTGTTTTGATGTCTTCATTAATATATGTGTCATTCATTATAAACTGAGGGTAACCAACTTTCGCCATAACTGCTTTTGCCTTTGAAAAAGAGAAAAACAAGTTTTGACAGATAAAACTACTTTCAGCATACAGCTTTTTCTCTTTCCTGCTCAGTTCCCACTTTGTGTTATTATGGTCCCCTGGAGCCATCCTAATTTAACTTCAAGACAACTTGCCTGCAAGGTAAACTTGGTGCCACAAATGAGCTTGGCATCACAATGCACAGGGTCCAGATTCCGTTGTCAGATTATCACAGTGGGTCTGTTGCTGCCCGCAGAGCTTTTGCGTACTTACAGCAATGTGTCCGAGTGCAAATCTTAACAGCTGATTTCCCCTACTGAGTTTTGTGTTAATCAGATGGTCAAATGCCTGTTTGTACAATGTTTTCCAAAGGACGACAGGAAACGGCCCATTTTGCTATGGCAAAATAGTACACAGTTGGTACACATCCAACTGCTAAAATAGATTTGATGCACAGATGTGAATCAACCTTTGTCCCAGCAAGTGCAGACTGGTGTGTTTCCACTGAGGGCCACTGCTATTTGTACCTGAGGATGGCTCCTTTTCTGAAGGACACTGTCCTTTCCGAAAACCACAGGACTCATCTTTGTTTAGTTCTCCAGATTCACTCCTTTACTTTTTGCCTTTTTCTTAATGTCAGTAGAGGTGCTAAAATAAGGCACTTCACTTTTCATTAATCCTCTTTCAGTCGTGACTTGGTCCCAGCATTTACGCACAACTGGCATAAACAGTCCAGTGTGAAGTAGCTGCAGATGAGTATTCCCACTTTGTAAATCATGGTGTGAGTGTATAAACAGCCATAGTAATCCTCACAAAAACACCAGCAGGCCACTCAGACACCCAGAATCTCAGTGGAAAAAGGTTTCCAGAAGAAAAGCAAAAGTATACAAAAAGATAAGATTACACACCACATGAAATGTGACAAGTCCATAGGATAAATTACAGCCATGATGGACTAGGATAGCACAAAACTTTCACTTTTTATGTTTTCAGGATGCTGAATGTAATTTCTCCATAAGTCTTTGGAATTCTCTCCACCCCTCAAAAAAGCCTCCTCCAGGGTCATCCAACTCAGATGTCAAAACTCAAATGAATATTGCAAGATATGAAAAGCAATAAATAATTGGCCTCTAAACCAAGTAAAACGGTACAAACCCTGCATTCTGCTCTCTGTGAGCAGAGCCTGGACCTCTCTGGGGTCCAACGCTTCTATTTCCTTCTTGCTGCAGGGGCTGACTGCTCAAGGGAAGATTCCCCTTCTTCCACATATCCTTTCCCCTCCTCCCACTTCACAATATCTCAATACAGCAGGGCCTCCTATACAGCAAGACTTAAAACCAGCTGTTCCACAACTTTAAGAAGAAAGATAATGGAGGACTGCCTCCACTTAACCAAAGTCATTCTGTTTCCTCTTTTATTTTTCAAGAAGAAAGGTCTCTCTTCTTCTCTAAACTCCTTCAATTTCTCAATCTCACTTCCAACCCAAAGTCATAATCCTCCATTTGTGACGTCGCAATTAATTGTGGTTGAGGTAATTGAGATGTCACAAACAGAAGATAACAACTTCAGGTAGGAAATTAGCAGCAGGAGCAGATGATCTCTTAAGCAAAAAAGATCCCATTGTCATGCAAATTGCCCTAGTAATAAAAATAGCAATGGAAGAAAAATGCTGAATGGAAAATATGAAATGAGCCAAATTAGCTCACAACAGAATGTTTCCTCACTTTTTCAGAAGGTTCAGCAGTCCTTCACGATATTTTAAATGCTGTGCTGGGGAGGGATAATAAAAAGCTAGGAAGGGAGCATGATTCATCTGCAAGTTTGTATGTAATGAAGAGTGTCTAATTTTTTCCTGGTGGTGTTGTCAGGTCCAACTGACTGAACTTTGCAAGGAATCAGAAAATTTCCTTTACTTTCCCCATGTTTCAATCCTAGTTAAAACTAGCTTTGAAAAAGGAAAGAGCAAAACTCATCAGTTTTAATTTTTGTTAAGTCAGCTGCTTAAACAAGTCTGGTGAATCTCAAATATTCTGCGTGAGTTCATCACTTGCTTTGTGGCTTTCACAATTGATGTAGTGAGATTGAGATTTCTAAGCATGAGAATTAAATAGTTGGACACTATGGAGTTTTTTTCTTAAAGGCTATATAAACCCCTAGTAAATAACAGTGTGTCTTGAGATTTTTTGAAAGCAAACTCAAAAGGCAATGCTGCTTTTAGTACTTCGATGCTTTTTCAATGTCTAAAGCTGTCTGTATTTTTTGAGATAGATAGATAGATGGATGGATAGATAGATAGATAGATAGATAGATAGATAGATAAGGGGAAAATGTTATTTTATTGTGTTTATTACTTAAAAGGCCTTACCACAATATGTGTGGTTTAGAGATCTGAGCAAAAAAGACAGACAAAGCCAATGCTGACAGTGAAGGATGTTTGGCTCCTGGTTAGGGAAACTGTTTCCTATAGCCAAAGCAAAACTCATGAGAGAACACAGGAAGCCCTCTGATGTCCTTGGGAATCCCTATGGATGGGATTCCTCCTAGAGGCTTTGCATCAGGTGCAAACCTGTTCAGCTAAGCCCAGCACACAGCCCAATTTATTTACACAACTGAAAAGTTAGAAACTATGATATTGAGAGCAGGTTTCTAAATTTGCATGTTGGAAGTCTTGTTTCTGTGCCTATTTTTCTGTTCACTTGTGTAATATTTAACAGCAGTTTGGAGACTCCCTATTTATACAGCACAAGGAAGTGGAAACCTCTTCTACAACTTGCTTGCTCTTTGATAACGATGTCAGTATTTTCCCCTCGATAAGATTAAAAGTATGTATGAGACACCAGCCTTCCAGGAGGCATGCACAGGGCAGTGAAATGAAATGTGACAAATGTACAGGAACCAGCCATGTGGCAATTGCTCATGAATCCACCATAAATACACCATCCACAGGTTTTTATGGTTTAAAGGCTCATTTAACTCCTTTCTCTAATTTTCATATTAAACAGCCCTGTGTACAGGAAGAAAAGAGGCGATGGGGTATTTCCCCCAGGCACCAATAAGCACTCAGCCTGCGTTGGGCTGTTGGGTAAATTAAGGAAACTCATCACTCCAGGGCTCCCCTCCTGCCATCACAAGCAAGAGGCTCTTGCAGAGTGCTTTAGGGTAAATCATGATGACTCTTTTCTAGCCCAGCAGCCAGAGAGAGCAGGCTCTGAGGCAGAGGATCCAGAGTGGGACTACTATTTCCACCACTCCTTGTGCATGGAAGTTTCCCCAGTGACTTCAACACAGCCAGGATTTTACCATCAGTGTCTTTCTGTCACAGTGAGAGCATTGCAAGTCAGTTTACTACACAGACAAAATAATAAACAAGCTTTCACTCTCTACTCATCAACTTGCCAACGTGGGAATGCACATGTTTCAGTGCTCCAAAGCATCCCAGTTTCCAGCCTATTCAAATTCTCACTTGACAACCAAGTGTGTGAGCATTCTGAGAGCCTTTTTGCCTCTCAGAGTATGACTTGGATATTTTATACAACACTAAGTACTGACATATTTTACTTACTGTAAAGAGAAAACAAAACATATATCTCACGACAAAGTTTTACGAGTCTGACAGAGATCTTCTGTATATTAACTTGACTCAATAACTTCATAAAGATAATTTTTAAGCTTCTAAATATATAAAAAATTAATACAATTACAGTTCACTGAAAAATTAGCATGAAATACATTGTGAAAGCTAAAATCATTCATGGCAAAGTAATGTTCCATTTAACTACAAAGATTAATTCAGCCTTTTTATATGCGCCCGGTCTTTTCATTTTTCATTGAGAAGAGATGATTCAAGAGCCATCTGGTAAAACTGCTGCATAAATATCACTGCATCTATCTAGGGTTTACATATGGAAAAACTAGGAAAATAGAGTGATGGATCTTGGCAAAACACAGGAAAGTTCCATCACAGGGCTAAAGCCCAATGCTACAGATGTCAGTAGGAAGTGACTACTGACTTGAGTGAGAGATGGATTGAGCTCACCCTAATGATGCACAGTATTTCCTTGGTGGGAAAATGAAATATCAGGGATTTTCACATTGTCAACTACAACGGAAAGTGAAGTGGCAACTCAAACACGAACACTTTGCCTGAAATGACAATTTTTAACAGTACTTGATCTGCAGCGAACTGTCCAATCCATACTCAAGAATACAGATTATCATTATTTATTTTTAAAACTTGGCTTAACTGCCCTCTTTTTGTTGCATGTCACAATAATAGAAGCTGTATAGACTTTCCAATAACCGGTGTTTCATTTAATAATAATTCACATACCACCACTTCACACTACACTGCACCATAACCATCCCCTCTTTTACAATAATTGTTTTGAATGCTCTAAAATAATTGATAAAATAATGAAGACAGAAAATACAGCTATCATTCCATCTTTGTAATAGTTCAAGGCCAAGGTTAAAAAAAAAATAAAACAAATAATCAAGTGACATGTGAATAATGACACCCACGTACACATAAAATTGCTTCCAGTTAAATACACACTATGGTTTCAAAAACAGCTGAGTCCATTTAACAGCTTTATGCTGCCAAATGAAAAAAAAATGTCCTAGTCCTTGCTCTTCTTCCCTGCTCCTCTCATCTCTGTCCATAGTTCTTATGCTGCCTGCACCCACAGCCTCCAAAGGCTGCCTCAACTCCTGGACACATCTTTCTGTGGGACTGCTTAACACTTCAATAACACAGTAGAAATTTAACCAAGCTTTTCCCCAGCTAATTTTCTGCCAGATCACTGAGCTGAATCACTCACTCACTACATGGAGAGACACAACTATTTCTGGAACAGACAAGTGCTGGGGACGCATGATGTGGCAAAGTGGAGAGGGGTTATGTGGTACACTAGTTACCTCCTCCTCTGAATGATCTTTTGAAACCAAAGCCTCACTCAGAGAAAACTTACTGACAAGAAATTACTTCTTAGTACACTTAAAAATACCACACCATAATTATAATGCTAGGAAACAGAGAGGAAAAGGGACCCAGCAATTCCTAAGAAAAGTGTTCATTGGTATTATATGTTTGGTCTTAATATCTACTATTCAGCAAGACAATATTATTATTACTCACCATAAAGATTAAAGCATCTAAATGTTTAGTAGGACTACCATGGACAAAAGAGTCAGAAAAAGCAACAATGTACATCAGTGCCACTCTTTCCTGTCCTAAATCCCTTCTAGCTCTCTGGAATACAAAGATTCAGTCATTGGTTCAAGCACCGTGACGAAAGTTTCACTGGAATTAACTTTTCAGTTTAAATTAATCCCACATTATTTTTTTTCTTTTTTTTAGTAATAGAACTGGACTAAGTTAGAGAAAGTGCAAAATTAGCATCTTTATTTCAGTCTTACTTATATAAACATACTAATTGACTGTGATATTTTCATAAGCACAGCTCCCCAGTTCAATGCATCACTACAATTAATAGACCTATTCATATTTTCTCCTTCCACCAGAAACTCATTCTGCTGACACCTTTGCTCTAATTTTGTTAAGAAAAAAATACTCTTTTTCCTTTTTATTTAATTTCATTTTCCATTCACAACCTCTGTATGACAATTAGCATGATTCCATTATGTTATACACAGAATATTATATGAGAGACATATATTCTGTCCTTCATGAACAGAACGTCAGATCTGCAATACGCTCCTTTGTGGCATACAGAAAATATTTTCGTCTTTGAAGATATAAGTGCACTTATACTGCAGACCAGCACCACTGAGTTCCTGGCACAGGATGTGCTTAACTGCTAACTATTTCTGTCCAAAGCACCTTGGTGAGTTTTAAGGGTCTTTGGATTCTCAGTGGAGCTGGAATGAAGCCCATGGACCAGAAGAAAGGATGATGCCCAGATATGCAAAATGACTCAGCTATGGCACCACACCAGCAGGGAAAGGTCAGCTCCAGCATGGGGTTTCTGCACTGGATTCCCCTCTGCACACCTGTGCATCCCTTGGGGCATGACTGCACCAGGGTGTGTGGACAGCTGGGAGCTCCACCAGCTGCACTTCAAACAAGCCAGAAGCAAGTGTTGTGGTCTGAAGGCACAGAGTATCATTAGTATCATGCTGGTATAGATTAGATATAGATATAGTTATAGATATAGATATATGCCCCATGGTATGTGCTGCTAAGCTGCCTTTGATAGGACTCATGCCAAGCTAAGCTTGGACTCTCACTTAGCACCATACCATACTCCTCATGCCTTTATTTTCAGGCAACACTCCATGCTTTCCAATACAATTATCGCTGAAAACCAAACAACCAAACACACTCCCCCAACTCAAAATTCTCTTTGTGTTTTGAAATTACCTGAGAGATCTTTACTGAAAAACTTTTGCACCAGGATCCTAAGGATTTGCAATAGCAAAAAAGAAGAAGAAAAAAAAAAAAAGCCACCTTTGGCCAATCTTTGTCACACTGGTGAGCTGCAGAAATTGTTATGTTCCATTTTTTACAGAAACTCCTTCCTGGACCCTTTTCACTGCTCGCCCCCAGAACACCACATGAGTTGACCCATACTCCCATGTTCATGCCACCTCTTGCTAGAAACACACCCATCTTTCCAAAAATCTTTTCTGCTGTTTTTGTTTTAGCTCTGGGCAAGCAGTAGGCTTAAGAAAACCCACTGTGCTAGCAAAATAAAAGTCCCCAGGGACCTAAAAAAACCCTGTGTGCTGAGATCTCTGGCACTGGACACTGAGAGAGGGGCAGGCTCAGGGATCAGGAATGGCAGAAGAAGCTCTCTCCCCATCATAACTGTATGGGATATGATTTACCACAGCATTTCTTTTCCAGTTTCATGCAAAACTCTGAATAACCTGTTCCAGAAAGGGACAACTTCTGACCTTAGCCTCTGCTTGCATCAGTTTACATTCATTTAACATTTTCAAGGTTAAGCAAAGGTTGCTGAGCATTTTTTTAAATAAAGAATAGCATGTGAAAAATTCCCTTTTCATTTCTCAGTTCACAAGTGAGCTTCAGCCACAGTCTTGATGCAACAGAAACCAGACACGGCAGAGACTCCTTTCAGCACTACTCAAACTGAAATAGTGACTGAGAACTTAAACACAAGTATTACTCGTGACTTGCATGTTTTATCTCTGAGGAGGAATTCCTTTTGCTTGAACAGGGACCCTGCCCAGCACTGTACCAGTAAGCATGTCACTGTCAGTTGCCCATGCCTTGTAATATATGGAGTTTTTGTCTATGTATGCAAAACATACATAGACAAAAACATAGACAAAAACATAGGCTGCAGAATATAGAAAAAATATATTCAGAAAATGCTCTACTCAAGACCAAATTCCTCTCTATTCCAAATCTTTACATATTTTTATTTTTAAATAAATTATATCTAGATATTTTCACATTGATGAAGTTCATCCCATATGCAGAAAACTGAGCACAAGACACCTCACAGCTCCCTCACAAATGAGGGCAGCTGAGGAAGCCTTTATTCTTAGTCACAGCATCCTGGCCTCTAAAAGGCCACTAAAGGAACAAATTCCTGAGTCTGATGAACTCCTTGTGGTAAGGCTCCTTTACAAGTAAACTCCAGCAGTACCAGTACCTGAACCCATTTAATATTTCACAACTTTGCTTCAGATCCCAGTGACTGGTACAACACCTGAGCGAGTTGAAGTGCTGCTGGTTCACGTTCCTGATTGTGGACAGCTTGGTGCCAAGACTGAGGATCCATGGTGGGTCCCAGCCCAGGGCCCTGCCCTCCTAAGCTCCTCACCAGCTCCCAGCCAGCAGGCAGCTCTCCTCTCAGCGGGCATTTACAGCACATGGAGATCACCACAGCCAGGAAATGCACTTTCATTGGAAAGAGCGAGGGAATGCCAAGCAGATACCTGAGCATGCCCTTGTAAACTCCTTCACACAGAGAATGGCTCTCCTGCACCTCCGTATCTGCTACTGCTGAGCTGGGGGACCACACTGTCTTTGAAACTGCATCTCTACAGGAGACAGGTTTACTTCTTACAACAACAAAGACAGTGAAAGTTAAAGCTGAAACTGTCCAAGACTTCCAGGGGTGGTGGAGGATCTCTTGCTCTTTGGAAGAATTGCTCTGTCACTTAGCAGAGCAATGCTTTCATGTTGTGTTTCTGCCATAAAACCTTCAGATGCACCCTGGTCCCTGAGCATCTGCAGGTGTCTGTCCATCTGTCTCCCTCCTACTTCAAGCATGAGATTTGTCACAAGTGTTTTGAAGTCACGCACCCATTCTGCCTTATGTAGTCATGGCAGAGTCTGAAAAATGACAGCTTCGAGATCAGGGTTAAATACAATTTCCTCTCCCCTCACCTGTTTTCCACTATCTGTTTGCACGGTGCTCAGGTTATTAATGGAACTGACATCCCTGCACAACTGAGTGAGCAGTAGCAGCAGCCAGATAACAAGGGAGAAGCTGACAGCAGCAATCTAACCCCAGAGATAAGAGATAAGCAAACATGCCATGGCTATTAGTTTCAGCTCTGGCCAATGGAGAAGAACATCTGTGGTTACTGATCAGGAAAGCCCAGTCTTCCTGTGAAGGTTAAATTAAATTCAGGATGTGATAGATTATTCTTAGAGTTCAAAAATTAAAGTTTGTGATGAGAAATAAATATTTGATGCAAAATGAATAAGAAAGAAAAGGGAATGTCAATCTGAAAGTCAAGACCTATTTTTATTCAGAGAAAAGCATGGAACACTTCTGCTCTAGAAGGAAAGTACCATTCTCTGTTTCTTCCAGATGAGAAAATATTACTCTAAAAATTGGCATTTTTCAAACAGCAACATCAGGAATGATGCAGAAGTGGCAGCCTCAAAATCCTGACCAAATTCCAAACTAGTAAGTAGTGCAAACTTTTCAAATCCCTTACTTCATTTCTGAGCAGCATCTACTTTCCTTCCAGCTTCCTATTGAGTTGTCACCTTCTTTTCATATGTCCATGCACATGGTAAAAGAAGGATTGGGCTGTTCAGCCTCAAGAAGGGATGACTGAGAGGGAACCTCATCCATGCCTGTAAGTGTCTGAAGGGAGAATGTCAGAGGATGGAGCCTTTTGGAGGCTCTTCTCAGTGCGGCCAAGCAATAGGACAAGAGGCAGAAACCAATGCACAGGAAGTTCCACCTGAACACGAGGCAGAACTTCCCTGTGCAGTGACCAAGCACTGGCACAGATTGCCCAGAGAGGTGTGCAGTCTCCCTCGCTGGAGATGTTCAAGAACCACCTGGACACAATCCTGTGCCACGTGCTCTGGGATGACCCTGCTTGAGCAGGGAGGCGGGACCAGATGACCCTCTGTGGTCCTTCCAGCCTGACCCGTCCTGTGATTCTGTGAAAGGTGAGTTAAACCAGGAAGATAAACCCCTAGTGATATATTTAATATACAAGGGAATTGCAGACATGTTGGAAAAGAGTTAAAATGTGACTCTGCCATTTCCGAACTTCAACACATTTCAACCTTCTGGGGAGATTTGCTCATTGCTCCATGCAATGCAACTACTACAATACAACAAGGCCCTCGAATTTTTTGCATCCAGACAGAGACTACCCTAATTTCAGAATGTTCACTTCCACAAAGGAGAAGCGTGGCTAAGGTTTAACTGGCACTCAACAAAAGTACACTTTCTAATTTAAAAATGGCAAGGTTGTTTCAAGAATATCTGAATCAAACTTTTCAGTAAAACCAGTAAATTGGGAAGTCAGCAAAAGCCTATAGGCTTTTGAACAGGAATGAAGTGTCTAACTGCAATTAGAGCCTTTGGAAATTTCTCCCGCTTTTCTTAGCTCTTCTGAAGTATGTCTAGCAGTTTCTATAAGTGCTCTGAAGCAGTCTTACACTTTGTGAAGTTCTCTGACATCCTTGAAGCAAAGATATAAAGTCACCTTAAAGGAACGTGCAAAAGGTGTCTTGCAAGCTTTAGTTTTGAAACTCCATCCCTCTCTTTTACCAAGTGTTGTTCTATCAGTTTTGTGCTGGCTTTCATTCTAGAAAAAAGCCCATTGAAATTGGAGGTATTGAGTCTCAGGGCTGGTTCCTCTGTCATATTTTTGGATTAGTTTTCATAGGACAGGTCCACAGACCCCACAAGACTCAAAAGGCATTTTTAATTTTTGCAGAGCACCCAGTAACCACTTTCAAGACTGGATGAGTTGTCATCTTTGTGCAAAACTAGCTGGGCATTAAGCAAGATTAATTTCAGCTCCTGAAGCTGTGGTGCCTGGCCTTTTTGTCTGGGCTTGCCTCAGATCTCAATGAAATGTTGTTTTTCAGAACTGTATCTAGTGCATGCTTTGGACAGGCTATAAGAAGAAAAGCAGGAGGCTCCATTCTCCCAGCATGTATTGTGGTGCCAATACTTTTCAGAAGCAAGAGTGAGCACAAAAAGAGAACAGGCAATGATGATTCTCTGATTTCTGCACTACCGTAACATAGGAGAAGGTGACATTTTTCAGACAAGCAAAAAGACATTCTTTTTACCCACAGAGCACAGTGAGGCGGTCGGACTCATTGCTTAGGGAAGTTGTGGATGATGAAAATTGTCATGGGTTCAAAAAGTCATTAGACAAACTCACAGCAGGAAAATATGAATAAATATAAAGACACTGCTTCTGGCTCAGGAAGCAAGTGAGCTGCAGTTTGTCAGAGGCCAGGAAAGGATAGTGGGAATGTGTCCCTTTATGCTCGCCCGTCCTTAGGTTCATCTCTAAACATCTGCTACTGTTTGGCCACTGTCCGAAGCAGACACTGGACTCTGCTCTGAGCAGTACAGCTGTCATGGTTGTAGTGAAATCACCCAAATGTGAAAAGAAGGAGACCATGGAGAACTGGGAAAGGGGGCAGGGGCTCAGATAATTGATTGCAGGGCTGGATAGGGCCAGCAAGTTCCAGCTGGGAAGGGAATGGCTACAGTGGGATAACCCATGAACACCTACCTCCTTTAAAGTACCTATACTTTGTTAAATCAGGCTTTGTACAGATGGCTCTTGATTTCCTAAGAGCTATTGGCCCAAATTACATTGTGTTGTCTAGGGAGGTTTGCTGTAGCTCTCTGAAGCAGCAGAACAAGCCCTGTAGGCTAAACAAAGGTACCTAACACTGCCCGAGAGAGCCACCTATAGCTAGGCACAATCCTGATGTTTTCCTGTGCTCCTCTTGACTCAGCCTTCAGACTTGGAGAGATGTGGAGAAAACAAATGTTGCGTATACAACTTCCGTAGAAATAAAGCAAAGCAGCAGGCAAGTTCAGGAGCCAAATGATTGCACAGTGACCTTGGGATTTGTGCTCCATGACTTAAGGAGGTTAATAATGTTACAGAAAAATCTTACTAGAGGAAAAACAAGCTCTTTTTTGGCTTATCATCCATGCTTTAAAAATAGTACTGAAAAGCCAAAAAAAAAAAAAAAAACGAGAACAAAACAAAACAAAAAAACCCCAACTTCCAAATAGGAAGTTATTCTTGTGCCATAGTCTAACAGGATATTTTATAAGAGAATTGCAAACTTCAAGAAAAACATCTTTTTTCCAGCCTCCAGTTAAACCCAAGCAAAAAGGGCGTTTTAGGAAGGAAAAATTGTGATTAATAAAATAATGGTTCCTGCCCAGGAGTGGGAATAATTTAACATGTCAGTGATGATCTTCCACTGAATTATCCTTTGAAGAGCAGAAGCAATAAATTACCATTTTAAAGAAGTGAGCCCTCATCACACAGGTTACGTCAATGGAGTTTCAGTTGCGGGTTCTCCCTTTCCCCTGCGGCCCACCACGCCAAAACACAGCTGTCAATAGCGTTTGGCTGCCATAGCTGGCTGCAATCTGCACCTCCACTCTAAGGGAAACAGAAGGCTCTCGCTTCTCTCCCCCCACCCGTGCAGTCCTGCTCAGAGGTTGTGACATGGCCATGGGTAACTCACAGAACATGCACTTGAAGAGTGTTGCCAGACACACCCTTAGAGCTGCACTCAGTTGAGTAATTTCTCTGTTCTGCAAATGAGGGCAAAATGTAATGACCCTCACAAAAGAGAGCCTAAAAGGGCACGAACAGAAACCTTTTGGGGGTGTTTGTTTGTTTATCAGAGCACTCCATTGGAAATTCGGGGGTTAACAGACGTACTTGAAGCAAATTTGAGATGATAGTCAAATACGGTACAATAAAGAAGGGCTTGAATAGAGCAGAGGAGTAAGGACAGGAGAGAAAACATCACAGCACAGAGCCGAGCGCTTCTCTCGGACTCAGAGCTCCTTTGGAAGCTGCGTGAGCTCCATCCAGAGAGTCAGGTGAGAACTGCACGTGAAGGCAGAGTCACCTAACCCTGTTAGAAACATTTTCTGTGAGATTGGCTTTCAGATGGTCTGGTTTAAATTCATCTTTCGATCGCAGAAAGAAAGAAATGGAGGGAGAAGAGAGGTAAATTATTAGATGTTATCTCATCATACTGTTTTGTTACAAAAGGAGTGTCAAACCTTAACTCCAAAGTATACAAGGGCTAAAGAGATTATTCTCGTATCAAGGTTGCAAGACAATTGTTCCCTGTGTCACATGGAGTAGTAGATTTCATCCTCTTAACATCAAATTAGTAGCGTCCGCTCGGAGTAACATAAAACAACAGGACAGACACAAAGAGTCACAGACAGAGTGATTAGATAAAGCTCACAAGCTGCCTAAAGCAAAATTCAAGAATAATTTCTACCAGAGGGTCTTTTGTAAGTCCTTTGGAGGTCGATGGTTCCTTTGATTGCAAAGCATCAGACTGACAGCAAGGTATACAAATTTGGCCTCAGCCAAGCACAAAAGAAAGGTGGGCATCAGTCAGAAAACAGGAAACAGAAAACACACCAAACAGCGAGTACCTGAATCACAGAGAGGATTTGCAATTAATTCTCTTTCAAACCTGCCATGTCCTTTACATTACAATGTTGTCATCTAAAGATACAATCACCACAAGGCTCTCTGTGCTCATTGTCCAGACACCCAGATCCCACACTGACCCTGTTCTTCCTTCAGGAAATGAGTAAAAAATTGGTTAATGACCCAAATATGCCTGTAATTAAAGAAAAACTAAAGGCAAATTAAATAGATCACATGGAGCAGGCCCAGTAAACAAAACCACCATCAGGTTTCTGCAGTTAATTTCTTTTCAGAGCATCTGAACATTTCAAGAATGCAATGCAACTAAAAATACAGAGGAAGAGCAAGATACCTGAATCACAGCCATTTCCACGTAGGATACAGTTCTGCCATGGAACTTAGGGCAGAAGCTCCAACCTGCACTACTATAAGGGACAATGTGACAGTTACTGATGAAAACATAAAAGACAAAAACATCCTTTACCTAACTAATAGCTTCCTTTCTTTACTTAATTGATAGAATAGAATTAGAAGATTTTGGTTGGAAGGGACCAACAAGGAACATTTTGTCCAATGGCCAGACGACCTCAGGGTGACCAAAAGTTAAAGCACGTTGTTAAAGGCATTGTCCAAATGCTTCTTAAACACAGGCTTGGGCCATCAACCATCTCTCCAGGAAGCCTTTTCCAGTGTTTGACCACCCACTCAGTAAAGAAATGCTTCCTAATGTCCAGTCCAACCTCCCCTGATGAAGTAGCTTTGAACTGCTCCCACACATGCTGTCACTGGATGCAGGGAGATGAGATCAGCACCTCCCTCTCCACTTCCCCACTTCAGGAGGCTGTAGAGGTAGCCCCTCAGCCTCCTTTTCTCCAAACCAGACAGCCGCAAAGTCCCTAGCTGTTCCTCACAGGACATTCCTTCCAGCCCTTATCACCGGTCTTGTTGCCCTCCCTTGGATGCATTAAGGGACCTGCAGATTCTTTTTAAGTGTGGGGGCCCAGAACAACTCACAGCACTCCAGGTGAGGCCACACCAATGCTGAATAGAGGTGCCCTGCACCCTCTCTCTTCCAATTTATATTTGGTTCCTGGTGTTATTCCATCCTGGGTGAAGAGGCCAGCATGTGAATGACATTTATTGACAAAGAAATGCAACTTTTACAATTTCTATAATAAACTAAATACTGGGGGTTTTTTAACCAACCAATCTCCCTCATAAAATTCATGCTGTCTGTACTGCTTTATTAAAGCCTAAGTATTGAAAAAGTAACAGCAGAAAGTGAGCTGTTCAAACAGCTCATGAGATTTAATTGAACAGAGTAACAGATTTTGAAGGTTCTGTTATATTATAAACCTTAGATTTCCCCAGTGAATTATCTGAACCTACATGTAATGAATCTGTTTCTTGAACTAAAAACATGCTCATCCAAGAGTTCCAGGACAAATTGAATATCATTAACAATAAATAATAGTTAATAAATATGCACGCACTCCATGTCTGGAAATCTACCAAATGTCTCTCTAGACTCTTTGCTTCCAGCCAAGTAGCTATTTCTGTGAATCTGAACTTAAACTTGTAGTCATAAGTCCTATCACATAGTTGTTGCTGCAGTATCTAAGGCATTACATAACATTTGTCTCTTACAAGTTTGACCTGGTTCCTAAGTCAGGAGACTATGAAATGGTTTTTCAGTTCAGTGAGAATGATTTTAAACCACTGGCTATTCATTTGATAGTACTATGGCTTGTAGCATTATTTTTGTTGTACTTATGGAATTTAGTTTGTCATGCATTGTTCAGCCCAGACTCACCCCACTAATTTCAGAACCTTTAATGACATGTCTGAATTGGGAGCAAAGTGCCATATGCTTCCAAAATGTGTCAACAGAGGGAAAGAGCCATCTCTACCTACCAAAGATCTAGCCTACCTTCTAATGAAAATCCTCCCTAAAACAGGAAAGGGAGAGCTTTTTTAGGGAGTTGTGGCAATGTTTGTATTGTTTCCCTGCTGAAAGGCAGGTAGCAAATTTTTCACAAAATCACTAAGCAGGTTGTTATATAGAAATATCTTTATTAAGGAAATCATTAGAAAAATCTTCCTGCTCTTATTTTGCATCAATTTTAACAAATATCTAAATTACAGATCATTATATTTCTAATGGTATTTCTAGTAAAAAAAAAAGTGTAACAGCCAGTAAGAAGTGGTAACTGCAGCCCATTTACCACCAGGTTAGCAGGAAATAAATGTCATTTTACTATTGTTCTCTTGCTATAGAGTTTATTGGTGCATTTATGCAGCTCTATTTCATTTCCACATATATAAAGAGCACTGCTGTATAAAATGTAAATGGACTGCATATGGAATTTAAATCTTTCCAATGATAAAATGGCTCAAAAGCTTTTTCATTAGAATTACTAAAAAACTTTGAAGGCCATGTTTGCTTTTAAATCAAAACACTGCTATTTTTATTCAAGCACAGAGAGCAGGAACAGTTCAGCTGCACTTGCCTGTCAGTTTATTCAAAGAGGGTGCTTACTGATTCACTGATATCCCGTTGCCTCAACAAATAAGGACACAGACCTACACAACACCCTCCACTTGTCTTTTTATACGTCCCCTCCGATTGCTGCTCTGGGGACAGAGCTCTGCATCTGGACAGTCTTCCTTTCCACTCAGCACATGCTGTAAAAATGGGAATAGAGTGAAAAGGCTTTGAGTACGTCCTCCTGCCTTCACCTTTACCTCCTGCCTTTTACTGTGACTTTATCTGAGAACAATCAGGACCAGTAATGCCATCCTCGATTATCACTCTTCATAACTGGCATTATTCTATCAGGAAATGGATGTTCAGCTGGGATCGCCATTACACTCTCAAAAGACAGCTCTCAAGTTAGGCCTCCCACCACAACACTGGAAAAACTACGAAACCCGAAGTATTCTCACACTCCATTCTAGGCTGGATCCTCCATCTTCACAGCAAACACCCTCAGCTGTCAGAGGTGTTTCAGACACTGTTTTCTGTCTGTAGATTGATGTGTCCCTGGGATCCCAGTCAAGGTGAAGACTTTGTCAAGAAAAGCCAAATATGAAATAAATTCATAGTCTACATCAGCCAGAGCCAGACAGGGAAAGGTGGAGGGAAGGGAAGAAGAACAAGGTAATAAAATTAACTTCTGCAGAGAAGCAGGAGCTCAGATGCCTCGGCTTCCAGAAAAACAAATATGGTATGTGTCCCTTCTCTAACAAAATGATGAGTAGGTAGCTGGAACTGCAAGTACAGTCCATGACATACTGTTATCACTCAAGTCAAATTTTATTGTAACAGGATTTTACTCATTCAACATTTATATTTATTACCTTCTCATGAGCTTTTCTTTTTGTTTCGGAGTCCATCCAGTCATTTTCCTTTTCTAGCATGTCAATAAAAGCCCAGCGAATTCCTTCAGTCAACTCCTCCATCTGCAAAACATTTAGTAAATCCCTTCCCAGTAAAATATATCGTGGCAGAATCATTGTAAGAAAAGGTTTGGTGTACATAGGAGTGATAGACTTGGTTAGACCACAAATGATTTCAAATCAGGTGGTATCTGCTCTCCTTTCTTGAAGGCTAATTTCTGCTTTCTCTGGTACTGAGACACTTCTTCTGAAGGTAAGTTTCTTTCCATCTTCTTTCCCTTCTGGTGTAGCACACACCTGGTTCACTGCTGATCATTTCATGTCATATTTGTGAGAATACCCATCTTGAAATCATAAATCATAAATGACTGAGAGATTTGCAGTCCTTTGGGGAGATTTCTGACCCTTCGGTTCTAGACCACTGGCCCATGCAGAAGGAGCCAGCTGAAAGGCATTTGCACAAATAAAGCCTTTTCTGCAGAGAGAATGTCTGTGGTTGGTTCATGTGAGACTGAGACATGCCTTATTAATACTGCCAAACAATTGAATTTGGGCTGACAGCACCATGATCCAAATACAAAGCAGTATCCAAATATTTAGCCTGTATTTATCTGCATTTGTGAAGCATTGCTACCCTTTACTGCAGGGGTGGAAGCCCTGGCTCACATCACTGAGCAGCCTTAACTGCTTCTGTGGTCCTGGACCACCAGTGACAGCTGGGATCCATGCAAAGCTGGGAAAACCCACAACCACTTCAGCTTGGCTGCTTCTTCAGACACCTCTGCAAAGCCAAGACCACATCTCAAGTAAGTAAAAAAAAATAATAATAGACTGTTCAGTGAGTATGCACACTAAGAAAATCCTGAAATTACAGAAAACAAGAAATCTAATGGCTAAGATATGCATTATATGAGTTTAAAGGGCCCCCATTCCTATGGATCTGTCTGGCAGCCCAGAAAGGTGCATGCAGCCAGCTGCCACTATTTACACCAGCAGGTGAACCCCATGACAGATAGCCACGGGGAATACTGTGAGAGTGAGGCAATGAGGGGGATCCAGCCATTGCCTGAGTCTTTTAGCACAAACATGGGTTGAGACAGCACAAGACATGACAGATACCAATTAGACGAAGATTTATTGGAACTTTGTGTTATCAATTAAGTTACATTTAAAAATAATGAAAATGTCAAGAAGCAGAGACTTATATAAACTTATTCTATAAATCTAGTAGATCTGAAATGTCATTAAAAGTGGGGACTAAACCCTCAAAAGTAACATTACTTTTAGGCAAATTGTCATTAATATATCAGATGTGTATTTTAATCTGGAATTGTCCTTTATTTGTGGTGCAGTCAGAAAAAATGTAGCAAAGTTCCTTGGATTATTCATCTTCTCCTACCCTTCTCAAAAAACATTTTCTTATTTTTAGAGGCTCCAGGGTCAACTAGAGCAGGTCTAGCATTAAATATGACTAAAGTGTGAACATTCACAGTAAACTGCATCCCAGGAAATAGGGTAACTTAAAGATATTGATGACAGAGCACTGACTCAATTAACTTTGTGCACTAATGAGGTGAACTCCCTGTATTTGGAGGCTACAAGTTCAAACTCAAGCTCTGCAGCTGGGCCCTGGTGTATACTTAGGCTTTATGCAGCAGCTGTAGCTGCAGGGGGCAGGGGGAGAAACCTATTCCTGCTATCAAAGTCATTATGGAAACTGCTCAGGCGTATCTGTAAGAAACACTGCAGGCACTCTGAGTTAGAAGCAGTGCTATATTTAGACACAAATAATGTCTTTCTTGATAAAAGAAGAGAAATATCTAAGGTATGAAACATCAATCACAAAACATGGTGGGGAAAGAATCCATATTATCCATAACTCAGGATTTGCTTATCATAGACAGATATATGCCATAAGCCAGAAAAAAAAAGAAAAAGAAAAAGAAAAAAAACCTGTACAAATAAGAGTGCTTTACTCACATGTTTTCTTACTGCTTAAGAAAGAGAAATAGAACTGAAAACGAGTGGAATGAAAATGATAACACTACAAACTATTAACTTGAAAAGCACACTTCTAAATGAAATGCAACAAATTTCACCTGTACGTAATTTTATCTCCATGGGTTGTTCATTTTAAGACTGAATGTTGTGACCTACACTATGAATTTTATATGCATATCTCACTACGGAAGCTACTGTGAATTCAGACTTGATAATTTTCCAAAGCTTTGGTCTAAAAGGAATGTGCACACTAAGAAACATTCTAATTAGTTCACGTTTCAATAGAAACCATCCTCTGCTCTATCTGCTTCTCATAATTTTTCCTCAAATATACAAATATGAGAAAGTGTCCATCCCCTCCATAAAGTGTACGTTTCTTTTACTCCTACTCTCCCCACTTATCCTGTGCAGGATAACACACTGCATATGCCTGGCATATTTTTGCCACAAAATGGCCAAATAGCACATTACAAACTGGATCAGGAGGAAGGGGATTGAAAAGCTGGATCTCAGAGAGGAAAATCTAGCTGAAGACAGATATGAAAAGAAATGCAGAACCTAAGAGGGAAACAGACGACAAAGATTTGGACAAGCCAAATAAGTGTGTGCTTTCTAAAATGGATTCTTTCCCTGAGAAAGCAAAGTAGATAAAATAAAACAGGTAAACTCAGGCTACTGAGCCAGGGCAGTGCAGGGCTTTCACAGAGCTGTTGCTCCCAGCACAGGGTGCTATTTCACATTTCCCAAACAGTTGTGCCTCTCCTGCATGGAGAGCTAAGTTCAATGCCTAAATGAGTTAATTTAAAACTGATTATTGTTGGAAAAATCAATGGCTGTAAAAGCAGATATTGGAAAACCTTGTAAGAAAAGCATGAACTGAAACTAAGTCATAAATTATTGTGAAGGGTAATTAATTATTTGAATATGTTATTGAGAGAAGTGATAACATAGCTATTGTTGAAATTTTAGAATGAGGATGAACATCTCTCTGGACTCAATGATATGGAAAAATATTTCCTTTCGCTGTTCAGCAGAAACATTTGAATCACAGATATAAACTCTCGCTATGTGGCTCTAAGCTTCCCTTAATTTGCGCCAGACATCAGTTACATGTTTCTTGCTTAGATTACAGGTGTAGCCGTCACGGCTTTCAAGGATAGTCCTAAAGCAGAGAAATCTCGACCAATTTTTTGACTAGTCAGTAAAAACTTTACTATAATGAATTATACTAGCTATATTGAACCACTTCTCATCAATACCCCTCACTCTGTTCCTGCACAGCCTGGCTGTCACTATTTACATATATTAACAGCATTCAACTTGGTTTTGAACTGGCTGCTTATTTGTCTGAAGGACCGCAGATAAAAAGAAGGGGCAGTGCCCAAATGGGCAGAAAGGTAACAATTCTTCAAATTCATTCAATTTTCTCCTTGTGTGTGGGTTGTTTGTTTGTTTGTTTTTTAATTCAATTACAATTTTAACAATCTTATCTCTTTTTAACCTTTTTTCTAACATCAGAGGCAATTTGTGAGGAGGAAACCACTAACTGAAAATTTCCAGACAGAGAACAAAGAGGACTCACCATCTCTTTCTTGTCTTCTTGAAAATGGGCTTTCACAAACATCTTACCCACAACGTAGGGGAGGGCATTTTCTACAAGGTCCACACATTTATCCCACTGAGGCAGCAAAGTTGTAGTCCCATGTATCACCTGTTGACAGGGACAGGTATTAGGCCATAACATCACGCTCTTGAAGAAGAAGCCACATGCAATATAGGCCAAAGCATATTTGTCAAATAGCCACCAAAAGGAAACAGTAATGATATTCTACAGTATCATATGTGCTGATATTCTACAGCTATTTCTCTTTTCATCCAATGCTATGACAAGTACTTTGAACACCACAAAATAGCTGTAAGATCTTAAACTTAAGAACAGTACAATGTTAACAGTGACTTAGAGAGACTAGGCTTACAGGGTTAGTGCTAACTTTGGATCTTGGTATTCTTTCTGTGTTAAGTAGAGGGACAGTTTCCTCTAGAAAAACCCCGCTGTGAGATATCCCCTGAAAACACTTGCCTCTCCTCTGACAGGGTGAGAAGCCTAGGGAGATTGTCCTCATGAAAATTGGGTTAGTCCTCATGAAACACCTCCCACAGAGCCCTCCATTGCCACGAACTAATGACATCTAACACAGGTAGGGATATGTCCACACCTTTTTGTCATTTACCTGTCCAGCTACTTTTACCACAGTTTGTGTCAAATAGTTGCTTTCAGTTCCTTCCCCAAACAGAGCATTTTCAGGAGAAAAGAGGTTTGAATTATCAACAACACTGAATATGTTTGTCCCCCCACCAAAAAATAAAAAAAATCATTCTATATTGCAGTAGAAAGATGTTGGTAGAACAAGTTACGTATTTTACAAAAGAAATGGTCATTAAATAGGCTCTGATGATGTCACCATAAATGAGCTTCAAAAGAAACAGTCAAGAATGGTCAACACACCAAGGAACAAGGCAAAACAGCACTCAAGAGCATTTGCTGTCTTGGTTTCTGTATCTCACAGGAAGCATGTTGTTACTGTGGGTGCTTACCCAGCTAACATTACATTGCTCATGAAGATGTAGTTCATCTAACAAAACCCTACACATAACAAGATACAAGATGGGTCCATGTGAGACATAAGCAGTGCTGACCTAAGAAACTTCTGTTATTTTCAAGGTTCAAAGTGTTCCCTTGCCACTTAAGGAACTTCTTAAGCTTTTCCACAGAGAACAAGCACAATCCCAGTCCAACAGTTAACACCTGTCAGCTGTGTAAAGGCAGAGTATTGTCAGCATCAGACCAGTTAAGGTGGGATAGGGATTTTGGCCTCTCACAGATTATACAAGCCTCTTAAGCACCAATTTTGCAGTTTCTGAACCCCTTTTTTTTCCCATTATTCTCTTCCTTTGAGCACAAGATTAAATATCCAGCAAAACTGAAAGGTTTGGATTTGTCTTTTTACAATAGGAAAAGATTTCATTGGAAAATTCCAGAGCAGCTTAACCCTCAGCTATTGAAGGTGAGATATTTCGGTCGTTCAAAGATTGATTTTCCCTATCATATTGTCTGTAATTAAGCCTAATCAATGACTCACACTTAAATACACCAGTGAATTACATTTCCAAATGCTTTTTATTAGTACTGTATGTGCAGTAATAGATTTTCGATGGCAGAGAGTATACTGCTTCTATGAGAAAACCCTATTAGTCAAACCAATACATAATAAGGTGATATTTGTTTTAAACAGAGGCAAATTGACAATCAACTCCTTTTCCAAATTCTTCAACCTTTATACAAAACACAATACTCAAAAAAAGATAAGAAAAAAACAGAAGAAAATTTCTCTCTGGGGTCAGAGTAAATCCGCAATGGAGCTTTTTCCTGATGCAGGGGGAAGAAGGGGAGTTACAGCATTAGTCATCAGGGCTTGAAATTCCTTCCAAAAGCTCTGAGTATGCATCAGCCATAGAAATAGTCAGGAGACAGAGCTGGCTTTTAGACTGTGACATACTATTATTACAACATAATAATTATCATTATTTTGAGGGAGTCTTGACTGTAAGGAGGATATAAAGGCAGCACGGGCTGTGAGACCAATAAAAATAGAGCTGAGAGGAACAGATTATATTTCACAGCTGGTTTGTTGATATTTATGTTACAACAGCCAACAAGAACTCCCTCAAATGGTCCTCCTAATATTAATGTACCACTCTAAAACACAGTACTTCAGGTAGTAACAGTGACTATAAATAGCAGGTTTCAAGCCCTCCCAGTCAATTCAGAACTTCACGACACAATTAACCGACCTCTTCCCCAGGTGCCACTGCACATTTACAAGGTCTCAAAGTGCCACTGCAGAGGAGCTGCTGATAGTTGCTGATGTGGTACTCAAAGCACTTTCTTTAGAGTCAGCAGGTTTGTCCTATTTCTAAACCTGAAGTTTTTTTACAGTTTCATCATGTATTTTTCTCCTTGCAAAGATTTTACAGCCCTGATGCCAAGATTTCTACATATAAGGTATAAAAGCCACCAACAGAAAATGAGAACCTGGTAAAAAAAATACTGTGCTTATGATGGTTGAGGCTGACTGAATTAATGAAACAATGAATGTATAAAATACATTCTTTCCTTAAAGTGTCACTGATTTATCTCATGGTCATATCTCTTTAGCAGGAATTCAATGCTTTATTTACTTATCTGGCAAGGGGTTGGTGAGTCCTTTTTATGATCCTGAAGTGCCTCTAGTTCTCCATCCTCTGACTGGACAAATCTATTCAACAACAGAGTTGTCCACTGCCTTGGACTCCATTCCTCATGTCCTTTCTATTGACCTCGGAAGTCTGTTCCACTGAGCTGTTTACTTCACTTAACTTTACCTATTAACTATTAGCTACTGCTGTTTACTTCACTTAACTAACTCTCCATCTCCAGGTCCCAGGGGCAGATAATAGGAACGAGCTGCTGATTCACTGCTTTTACTGTGCTGTAAGCTTTCCCAGCCATTTACATGGCCAGTATTGTTTAACATATTCATCAATGACTTGGAGGAAGGGGCAGAGGCCTCCAGCGAGTTCACTGATGGCACAAAGCTGGGAGGAGTGGCCGATACCCCCGAGAGCTGTGCAGCCCTTCAGAAGGGCCTTGACAGGCTGCAGAGATGGGCAGAGGAACGCTCTGAAACTCAGCACGGGCAAATGCAGGGTCCTGCACCTGGGCAAGAACAACCCCAGGCACCAGCACAGGCTGGGGGCCGACCTGCTGGAAAGCAGCTCTGAGGAGAAGGGCCTGGGGGTCCTGGTGGACAACGAGCTCTCCATGAGCCAGCAGTGCCCTGGGGGCCAAGAAGGCCAATGAATCCTGGGGTGCATTAGGAAACAGCATTGCCAGCAGGGAGGGGATCCTGCCCAGCTACTCAGCCCCAGTGAGGTGTGTTTGGAGTGCTGTGTCCAGTTCTGGACTCCTCAGGACAAGAAAGACACTGAGTTCCTGGAGCAGATCCAGTGCAGGGAAACAAGGATGAAGGGATCTGGTGCCATGTGCTCTGGGGATAGCCCTGCTTGAGCAGGGAGGTTGAACCAGATAACCCCACTGTGGTTCCTTCCAACCAGACCCATTCTGTAATTCTGTGACAGCCTTGATGAGATTATTAATAAGCACTGAATCACTTTGAATTAGATTTCTACTTAAGCTTCTATGTTCCAGAGAAGTGACAGTAGCCTGTTACCATATTAAAATGCACAGTATCCAAAGCTTAATGTCTCCTTTCAGGATTTTTTCTGGCCATTATATAACCCAATGTAACTCAGTATTATGCTACAGACTGGCTGATAGCCAGCATCAATCTATTTTACCTAACTAGCAAGGAATGTCCCAGGAGGGGACACCTACAAATTTGTCACTGTGGTTCTGACAGCCAGTTTCTCATATTTTACATGAAGATAATAGCATCTTTAACAAGACTACTTTGAATATGATCTCAGAAGTATAAGAATCTGCCTTTCCTGTGTATTTTCCATCAAGCTACTGGAGTTTAGTTTTAGGTATGTGATCAGCTCAGAACTGTGCCAGTATTACTCAAGGAAAAACAGTATAGGTTCTTTAATTAGTCACCTGCATGCCTCACCAGGAAGGACAGAACACCCACACCTCCTGCACCACATCACTGCTAGTACCCTGCCAGCCTCCTGTTGTCAGCCAGTTTTCATAATGGCAAAGTTCAGCATCCAAAGTGGCTTAGACACAAGACAAAGCACCATTCAGTTTCAGTTTGAGCCTTTACTTAAGGAGCCCTCACAGTGCCCACAGGATTACCAAGGTGGCTTTCTATTCAGAGTTCACTTAATCAAATGTATGTGTTTTACATAAATGACCATATTACTCAACAGGTAATTTAGTTCTGCTCTCACAGCTTGTGGCAGTTTTCTGGTTCTTCTGCAATGCCAAGCTGGAAGGCACCTGATCACCTCTGTGGAAATGGCTGGTGTACCGACGTGCTAGAGCTCATGTAATGCTGGCATCAGAGCATGGGAGAGCTTCGAGCAAGCTTTAAAAAAGTGAAATCCTAGACTTTTGTTTTACTAGAGCTGTAGTCACACAAGAGCAAGCAGTAGGTTTTTTCAAAAAGTTTAGATTTTGGCCAAAAGAGTTTGGCCTGCAGGTCACAGCCCACATAACCTAATTCAAAAACATTCAAACTTTCAAGTTTCTGTGAAAGAAGACCAAGATTTTTAAAGGCGGGGTTTCAAAACCTCTTTAACATCATCTAAAAGACTTTTTTTACTTAGTGTCATATTAGTGACATATATATGTCTTAACGTCACATATAAAAATATGTATGTCTATTGTTTTAGAGGGAGTCTTCAATAAAAAAAAAGTTTATTTAGGAAATTCATCCAGCATGGAAAATATTTTGTGTTTTTCAAAGGTATAAGCAACTACAAGGGAAACCAACAGTGTCAACACTAGCACCCTTGTAAATGCTATGAAAGCATAACTTACCCGAGAAAATTCCAGCCACCGATACTGAAAACGTCTACTGAGGTTAAATAACCTTGAATAAACCATCCTCCACACCAGGTAGTTGGCAAGAGTCCTGTTAAATCAGGCATATTTTTATCAGACTTGTAAACACATATGATGTACCACAAAGCACTCACAGAAATATCTCTACAAACACTTTACCTGAATGGTGGAAATTTCACCTTAAAAATTAATAAGTTATGGCCAAATTGATAAATCCCAATCACACAGGAGAATCTGTATGATTGCAGCCACTTAATATACAATTGCCCCATGATAATCATCTTCTATATCTAGATTAATCCCTAATCTAGGGATTATTTATAACAGGTCCATCAGCTAGTATGTAATTTTTAGGTAACTTTTTTTTTTTCCAAGCAGCAGCTTTCTTTTTCCTTAGAAGTGGCAAGGACTGTGTTATGGTAATAGTTGCATCAAAGCTCTATCCAGAGATTAACTGTTTTTTCTTTTGTAGATCAAAGAGAATGTTATCTCCCGTCATTAGTAGGGCACATAAATGGTAACAGAATAGATAACAGTCCATCCCATATACACTCTCATTATCTCATATTTGTATCTTTCATTAGAAGTTATCAATATGCTTTGAAAACTTCTACTATTCACAAAGTTATTAAAGTTCCTATTTTTTCAGATGGATAATTGAAATACCAAAGGAGAAGTCTCAGTAACAAAAATCTTATAAGAATTGAGGCTGAGAGATCCAGGAAGAGCTTGTTTAAAATTCCCAGGAGATCTGACATCCACGCCCCTTTTCTAAAACTTTGGGCACCTGACTGGAGGATTTATCCAACCCAGATTGATCTCTCTCCATGTTCAACAGTGGCTATATGAGCTAAGATGCATTCTGAAATATGCAATTCAACTTCAAACCATCTCAAAACAAGTCCAAAATGGCTTACACATATTATTTTCATCTTCTTTTACACATTACATATTTTTCAAGGATAGTCATTGTTTCAAAGCTGTGGATATTCAACTGTTATTTGATCCCCACCGGGATATAGATAACATTTTTGGCAGGCCACAGACTTCTCCATAGTTAGGAAAATTGCTTCTTTGCAACCAAAGATGCTGTTATGGACTGTCCAAACAACTCCCCCATCTCTAAAACTCCCATTTCTGCAATCTCCCACTGCCGTAAGTGTGGGGCAATGCAGCTGTTGCTACAGTGTCACTCCATTAGCTTCACTCAGAGACACATCCCAAGCAGTTCGCTCCTCTGAATCATAACAGCTTGGAAACACACTTTGTGGGCAAGCTGTCTTGACAGCAGCATTTGCTTGAGACATAACTTCAGTTTTGCCTCTAACCAAGCTCCAGCCCACCCACACAAAGCCTTCAGCTCAAGATGCGTTGTTGCATCTCTCACACTGGGTATATTCCCTCTTTTAGTACACAGATATATTCTACAGTGCACCTAAATGCCCACAATAGTCGTAAAACATATCTGAAAAAGCTTTTTTAGCATGAATAATGTACATTTATAAGACAGTACATGTTACAAAAGCCAAAATAGTTAGCTCTGCTTAGATAAACACACCATTTTAAGATAATGTTTAGGATCATTAAAAATCCATTTCAGCCTAAGAAATGCCAGAAAGTTCAGATTTTTCCCTTAATAAGTTTTTGACAATGTGGAATTTTCTCACTCAATGGCCAGTGAAGCACCCTAAAAGCACTCAGCTGTCATTGTTTTGGTAAATGATTTGAACTCCATAAACCTCACAACAATCTGCCTCAGATATTTCAGCAGAGCTGAAGAGTATCCAGCTGTAGCAACTTCTGCAGCATTTATACAAATCTCACAGATTAAAAGGTTAAAGATTTGATTTCAATCAAAAGCCTTAGGTAAAAATCTTAGCTAAATAGATCACCATCACGCACCAATTATGTATTACAATTTGGTACTTAATTGCCACCAAAAAAAAATCAATTCTCTCTTCTGTGCACTTCTTGTTGTCACACAGCGATGCTTGTCCTTACATTTGAGTTGGGGAACCTCTCTCAAACTGGTAGTGAATGAAAGGCTGTAATTTCTAAAGGCTGGGTCTCAAAAAGATAACTTATTGAAAGACAATAATATCAACAAGAATTCAGAAATGTTTGTGTCAGGTATAAGTAATGAAGGCAGATGACAGTTGCAGGAAATATCTCATAATTAATTGAGGATTGTTTAAATTTGGGAAGGAAAAGGCTGACACATGCTAAAACCAAGCTGTCTGATGAGACAGTAATTATTCCAGATTGTAACCACAACAGAATCCGCAAAGCATTAAACAACAGGGAGGTTCCACTTGAATGCTTATTAATGGGGGGTGGGCAACAGGTGGAAAGGTTGAGGGGGTTTGTTGTTGCATGTTTGAAGGGCAGTGTGCTTTAATTTCTTTTTCAAAACAAAATAAAATAGCAATTTATCTGAATTTGTTTACCCATTTGGGGGGTGATTATTTTACATTTTGGGCTAACCATGCAAACTTCAAATCATTTGGTTATCTTCAGTTCGCTTAAAAACTGACACTTTTTGCCTATAAAGTTACTACAGTGCAGATCTTGGGGTGATTTTCATCCCGGTTTCACAAATAAGTTCACTGAGGCTCAGAGAAGTCAATCTCTACACATGGAGCAAAATCCAGTACACAAACAAAACATAAAAATCCTCTCTGCTCTTTTGATGAGACCAGAGTATTTGTTGTTGTAACCCTTCAGAAGAGTACACTCTATTTTAACTTCCAAATGCCTGTTACAGAAAGTGTAGGCTCACTTTTAACCAGTATGACCCTTATTGTGACACACATGCCCAAAGGAAGTGGTAGAGAGCTTGTTTGCTGGGACAGTTAAAATTATACCAGGCTTATGAATATTTACTAAAGTACTTTCTGTCCTGTCTGAGAATAAAGTAGGTTGCTCATGTAAAATTCTGTGAGTTTGCAATATTTTAATCAACAGACATGGTAGCAATTTAAGAGGACAGATTTAATATGAGATAGGTGGACAAATTAATTGATGTTTTAAGAAAAAGATCTCTTTCACAAATTTTAGATCTGTTTGAAAATTGTATTCAGCATTGAGTCACGAATCAAATTATAAGTACGGAAAAACTTTTGCCTCTATTGCCAGAGGCACTAGTTCAAGACAAATTATTGTAACTTCTCTAATTTTTCAGTCAGACTAAGACCAGAAAAGAGATCTAGTGCCTCCATCCATCTCTAAAGAAAATTCTTCATACGCTATATGAATTAGAATTCTTCTCAATTAATAGTCCCATACTGCACAGATATGGGAAGGTAAGACAAAGGAAAAGGGGCCTACAAGAAAGCTGGAGAGGGACATTTTACAAGGACATATAGTGATAGGACAAGGGGGACCGGCTTTAGACTGAAAAAGGATAGATTTATCAGCTGTTAGGAGGAAATTCTTTACTGTGAGGGAGATGAGGCACTGAACAGGTTGTTCAGAGAAGCTGTGGATGCCCCATCCCTGAAAGGGTTCAAGGCCAGGCTGGCCTTGCCCTTGAGGATGGATCATCACAATGGGGCTCTGAGCAACTTGGTCCAGTGCAAGGTTTCCCTGCCTTTGGGAAGAGTGTTGAAACTAAATAATCTATAGGGTCCCTTCCAATACAAACCATTCTATGATTCTATGAAACTAATTATCCATTCAGAGATCTATGAGAATGATAAAGCTGCTTCTTTCAACAGCTGCAAAGATCTCCAGAAAGGATGTAATTTAGAGTATCCTATTTACGGCTCACATAAAGCACCAGCACACAGGTAACAGGGAAGGGATATATATATATATATAAGGGACATATATATTTTTTTTATATATATATATATATTATATATAATAATTGGTGCCAGCACAGTTCTGTCTCCCCCCTCACATGGCACAGCTGTGCTACAGCTCTGCCACTGCTCGTTTACATCACAGCTACATACATATACCTCTTCTTCCTGTAATAGAGATAAACCACATTAAAAATTGATTGGTACACCAAAAAGCTGAAGGAATCCCTGAAGACCTGTTATGAAGGTCAGGACTTACTTCAGTACCTGACATGACTTAGGCTAGCTATCCCAGAGCTGATGGAAACTCCTGCAAGCTCGTTGCTGAGCTTCTTGGGCAGCTCCCTGTGGAGAGCCCAGCTCCTGGGTTGGAGTAACAGCAGTGCCCTGGCTTGGGGACTTCAGACCGACCTTTGAAGCTCACTGCTGCACCTATTTCAAGCGCCACACAGTAACTTGATTATATGCAGTTAAGTAAAATTCTGCTAAATTCATGCTACACCATGTGAATGTGCTCTTTTCTAGTAATATTGTCCTGTGAATGATTTCACAATTCAAGATTGCTCAGCAGGTTCTCTGAGGGAGAAATTTTTAATACAAGGATTGTGAGTCTGTACAACTTGCCACCTCCAACACAGAGAACTGCTTCTATAGCCAGACTTAATTTTCACTCCATTCTTTCCTCCACCTCAAACAAACTTCATTAAATACTTTACCAGATCACTGGGTGAAATACTGGGGCGTGAGCCATCTTTTTGTGACATTTTGAATAGTACCCAGCTAGCAGGGTGCTCATTCAGGAAGAGGACACACAAGGCACTGGAATAAAAGTATAATTTAGGGATAGCCTTGTAACTGAAAAGAATATGGACTTGGTGAAAGTACCTGCTTTTCCTTATGACACTCCATCTCCTGAAATGATGAGAAGATAATTCACATTATGAACACTGAAACGAATCTGAAATTTTGAAATTATTTTCTAGGAATTTGAGTGGTCTAGATATTTACAGTAACAAATCAAATTCATGTTGTTCACATTAACTAAACCTTTAAAATATCATATGGAGAATGACAAATGAGATTACCTAAAAGAAAATATCCTTGTTAAGTTTTCAGGGTTCACTCTACAGGGGAATACTGAGACCTCATTGTTAGGAGTTCACATTAAGATGATCTCCTAATTTTCTCAGGCCAGATAGCAACATTACCTCTGGAGCAGACTCTGACATTTTAAGTAATGAACATTATCACCTAATAGATAAACACGATCTTGGTTGTCATGCCTGGGCTGTTTGGATACATTTTACACACAAGAATTTGAAGCCTGCTTGGGTTCACTTTAGCACTATTTGCCATTTCTAACATTTTATGATGCAATTTTCTTAGGATAAGACCAGGCAGAAAATGCCTAAGCAGTTAGCACCTATAACATATGCAGTGTGAATATACTGGAACTGCTTTTGCTCACCCTCTCCCCCTAGCCTGTGAGGCCAGAAATCTGGTCTTGAGCTTTGCTAAAGGCAGGCATTGCAATTATTTCTGGTCATTACTCCAGCCTCCGTCTGCCATGACACACAGGCTGGCTTAACTTCTCTTGAATATTCAGATTTTCCCTGAATGAGAAACTGATGGAAAAAGTCTCCAGATATTTACTCTATAGTTACATAATATATTTGCATGTAAGTGTATTTGTAGGCAGGGGATAACTAATTCCCTGTCATCTTGCTACATATGCAACCTCTAAATCACACATTTATCCCCACTGATGTAACTAACTTTGAGTTAGAAAGCATGGACAGCCCAAATAATTTAAAAGTCTTTCTTCAGTAGATTAAAATTGGTGGCACTAATGCTATTTATCTGAATTTTATAAAGAAAGGATATTTGAGGAACGGTAAGCAAATCAGTATTTTTTATTTTTCTTATTGTTTGACTTGTGTGCTATTTTTACAGGTACTATGAATTAATGTAAGCATTCCATCACTAGAGACACAGAGCGACAATATAAGAACAATCTTTGTCTTTTTTTTTTCCTGAAATACATTTGGTTGTGGCCATACTGTACAATCAGCAAAGATTGATATTTGGAGACAACAGCTTAAAAATATTTATTTTAAATTTCAGCAACATGCCTCAGAGAACAAATTATCACAGAAATCCCTTAGATGTCATCAATAAGGATGTTTCAGATGGGATGTCACTTTTTCATCACTGCCCAAAGCTGTCTTGCTTCCCTGTGCAAAGCACATCTACTATGTTTAATCAGAGCTACCTGCATTTTACAACTGTGTCCTGCAGGTGTAAAGGATTTCACAAGATACAAGACCTATACAAGTTAGAGATGCTGAATGCATCTGGAAAGAGCAGCTTTACTGCAACCTGTGTTATCCATAGAACAAAGGTGTTGAAACTGAAAATTCTCCTGCTGTGCACAAGGTAATATCTAAATCCTCATTCAGGCAAAACCAAACAGACTGTTTGCCTAGAAACTTGATTCCAAGAATAGCTGAAACTCATGAAAAAAAAAAATAGAAAAAGCCCAGCATTTGATGTAACCTTATAAGTGTGGGTGAAACCATCATAGGATCCTTACTTTTTCCTTTCACTTTCTAGTATCCTGAATAAATCTTTGAAGTACTGGGGAACACGGACAATCACATTTTCTGAAGGACCTATATCTTTAAGCTCAGGATAGAGTTTGGTGTCAATCACCTTCTTGATGTATCCCAGCCAGTCAAACTGCAATGACAAAGAGAAGGCTGGTTAAAGCAGATGATGAAGAGAGATGATTTATGAACTAAGTTGTACTTTTAAAACTAATGCTTTCAAAGCTTTACTTATTATAAACTTAGAAATTATTGCACTTTGTCATTACATGTGTTTTCTATCCTCATTAAAGTTGGAACTGTATTTAAAAGAACATATACTGTAAATGAGCACACACATTCCTAATGATACTCCTTTAACATGCTGCTCTGAACACTAAAGACAGTTTTAATTATACAGGTCAGATATTAAAAGAATAGTTTTTCAGTTATCCCCAACCAACCTGTGGAATCATGGCACTGAGCTCCGATATGTTCATTTTATTGTACATCACCTCACTTGTTCGATTTTCATATGGAATCATGATCTGGTGAAGAGAAAAAAAAACACAAAACCATCAAAACAAGGTTTATCTGGCAGGGACTCTTACATCGTTACCCTCCTTCATAATCCCTGTGCAGAAATATCTCACCACCTGTTTTCCAAGCATTTATGGCATTAACCTCTCTTTCTGAGGATTGCATTTAACTGGAAGAAATGGAACATAGTTCCTTTTAAGTTTAACTCATTACTGGGAAATTTAATGAGCTGCATGTCTTCTTTGGACATACCAGACCGATTTAGCTCTGATTATGCTAAGGAAAGACATGTTAATTCATAAGAAATAAAAGTACACATTGACAATTAATACTTATTCATCCCTTCCTATCAAGCAGAAGCCACCTTCAGGTTTAATACATCAAATCTGAGATAGGTGCATCTTCATAACTGGAAGTGCATCTTATGTCTTGGATTTGAACATGTTCTTGCTACGGCCTTACTCCACCTGGGGGAAGAGCCACATACACACAAGTTTCTCCTCATTTCACCCCTTCACTCTGATTTCCATAGCAAGAAACCTGAGTATATAGGCCAGACATGAATTAAAGAATTCCACAACCAGGCCTCTCATCTGGGTAACCAGAGGAGCTGGATCTCAAGTTCCTCTGCAGTGTCCAAGGATACAGCGAAAGAAACCCTAAATATGAAGCAAGGCCTTTTACAACTGACAAGAAGGACATGCAGACTCCAAGACGGCCCTATGGTTCATAATAGAAAAACAAACCAAGTACAAGATACAGCTCAAAATTTTCTCAGTGTTCAAGAGAAACAAAAATTCCCAGTGGCAATTCCAGCCCTGCTCTAAGGTAAATCCTGTACCACAGTCTATATGCTGTGCAGTCTAAAGGACAGGGATTGACGCCAGACTGACCAGACAGCTGGAACTTCTCCAACCAAAATTCTCCAGTAAGTGTCCGTGGTTTTACTATTGCTCAAGCCACACAGGAAAAAAAATTAATTTCTTCTCCCTTTCTGCAAATTTCATTTATCTGACAAATCTTTAAACTCTTCTTAAACCCATTTACTCCCTTCCTCTCAAAACTTTCTCTCTTTCTCCAGTGACTCAAACCTAATAAAAATCTTCCTTGTACACAACCAGCTCTCTCAAAGCATGACACTCCTTCCTATATCCAAAGTATTCTTGCTGCCTCTTCCTGAGCATAGAAGTTCTCCATTACATACACTTACTTAATTGCAGAGGAACACAGGATACAGTAAAACCTCCAGTGACAAACGGGATGTTTTGGGGTGACTTTATGAGTGTATCCCCTATCGTTAACCTATGCCCCTCAATCTTTTCTGTGCCTTTAAACTGAGCCTGAGAGGGAAGAGAGAAAAAAAAACGGAACGCACTTTTGAAAGCGGTTGTTTCAAGGACACTGACAAACACTCCTCTGCTTTCGGTCTGGCAGCGAGAGCAAAAGGGGGAAAAAACACCCTTGGGCTTTTCAGCCAGCTTTTTTTTGGCTCTTTTTTTTCGGCAGGAGACAGAGAGTTGAACTTTGTTTTCCTGGGATTTTGGTTTATCTTCTTCTCTTCTGGACTGTTTCAACAACATCTGAACACATCAGGAGAATTTTTCCCGGAGGCCCGGGGTGGATGGGCCCTCGCCAACCAGCTCCGAGGAGGAAAGAGACCACACCTACAGAAGGACTCTGAAATCTTCCCAGGTTTTCTCTCCACAGCGAGAAATTTTATTATTTAGCATTATTATCCTTTTCCTGCGTGTTTGTTAAATAAATAGCTTTTATCTCTTTCACTTTCCTTCGAGGAAAATTTTTTTTTCCCGAAGCTGGTGGGGAAGGGGTGGTTGTAACCTGCCTTCTATCAGAGGATATTTTGCTCCAAATTTGTCCAAACTGGGACAAAGGACTACCTCCATCACAGTAAAATGTTTATATACATAATCATTATGTTCCTCACGGTTTATGCATGTCCATTGACTCATGCCTAATATCTGGACAGATATTAGGAGGATTATTCTTACTAAAAGAAACCGTAAGCAAGCATGGCTTGTTGCATAACGATGTGTGTGCATTACAGATCCTGAGAGTTATTAAATGATCCATGTCATCTTATATGGCAGCTTCACATACATACTTTGTGGATTAATGCTCTGTAAGACACCTGTTAAGCAAAGCATTAGAGCTACCAGAGCTAAGGATGCATCTTCTTATGCCATCACTGATAAACAGAAGAAATATTTACTGTTTTTCAAGTCTACCAGGTTGCAAGGAAGTATTTGTGCATTAGTCCATCCATGCTAAGTAACTGAAAATTAATATTGGGCTTTGCTTAGATGTTTGACAGAATTTCATCCCTTTCAGCAGAGAGATGGAAACACTGATTGGCTTCTGTTGTGGGTGGCCCTCATTAATGTACAAACATGCCATTTAGAAGCATCCTTCAGACTGCAACAGCAGAACCCAGATAAAAGTCATCTACTGCATGACCTGTCCTGTGCAACACAACAGGCTTCTCTGCTAACAGGAGACCAGCATTTCACAGGGATAGCTTCTTTCCTTGCAAATATGAAGGAATACTCAGCTCAGCTGGCAGTTCTGCAAACCAGCATCAAGCCTGTACCCTTACTTTTGGTGGCTTCCCAACACTGAGGCCAACCCTTCTCCCTAGTTTTAGTAGAGGTTGAAATGATAATGAACTTGCAGCACCCACAAGTGGGATTCCTGTAGTTACCATAGTGAAACAGGGATATAGAGAAGCAAAAACACTCCTTCAATCTGCAATAATCCCAAGGCATAAATTAAACATCACAAGGGAGCAAAAATGTCACCAAGTAAATGTCAGAACCAAGTACCAGATTTAAATATGCTTAGCTTTACTAAATTCAGCTAATGCTCTAAATTAAAACTCATGAGTTTTTCATCCACTCTCCCGGACTACCCCATGAAAACACTTCAGGAACTAAGTGTGGTGCTACTGTAAACACCACTCCCTCACCATCAAACTCCAATATCCCACCTCAATCTTGCACTGCTTTTAGACTGTTCCACAGAGAATCAGCCCAGTCTGCTGCTTAAACAACAGGGTAATATATCCTCAACACAGGCGCACAGCAGGAGCTCATATTCCACACATCTTCAAAATTATAGAATCATAGAATCACTTAGGTTGGAAAATACGTGTAAGGTCTTGACCTATGTAATATTTTTTCAGCTGCCTAGTGGGAACCAGTGAATTGGTGTAGATGCACTTCAGCTGGGATATTGATCTCATCACCTTTTCAGGAGGAGAAGCCCTAACTCCTATGGGACCCTTCTCAGGTGCTTCCACAGTTTCTAACACATCAACAATCCCTGTATCTCTGCTGCCATATGGATCTCCATCCCCCATCTCCACTGAGATGGGAGACCAAAGGACCTCGCTAATACAACATCCCTTAAACATTGCCATGCCACCCCTAGCCTTGCCTCTGGTGAGCCTGGCTGACACTACAATTTAAAAGACCAAGGGTGTTTGGCTAAGGTTTTCCCCTGAGAATAAAATTTACAGTTTAACAATTAACTAAGGGAAAAATATTATTCATCCTTTCTTCATCAGGATCTGCTCCTCTCCTTCTGCTTCTAAAATCCCTATTGCTAATGCTGTTGATATAATGGCTTTTCATTTCGAGAAAGGATTATATTAGATTACCAACCTCTGCTATTTTAACTTCCAGTCTTAGAACTGATTTCATATCAGATTCAGCTCGGGAGGCGTTTGCACCCAGAAGCACTGCTGTATCAACCATGAACTGCAAAAAGGCATCTCGGTACTGTAAAGAAACAGAAAGAATGAAATGAAAACAGGATTTGCTCTTGAGCAGAGTTGTAGCAGTAGACCAGAAATGCCCAGCTCTAGGAAGGAGTATAATCCCTTCATGCCTTAGGAACCAAGGTTGTGCTTTCCTTACCTTGAATGCCAAGCAAGTTAAAAAGGAGAAATAACACTGCAAAAATACAGTGCATGACAGACAGAGATACCTGCTGTGGTTCAGGGAGTACAAATCTCAGGAAATGCAAAAGACAGTTCTGGATTAGACTGACAACTTTCAGCTCTAACAAATGGATTAGACAATGTGTATGAATGTACACCTGAATTTTAGGACAACTAATACAGTAACCATCACGGGACAGAAGTACTTTCTACAAGTGCAAGCTTCATTTAGGAAACTTCGCAAGAGTGTTTGTGATAGAAGTGGTGTTTTCTGATAGATACCCTGAAAAACCCAAATCCAAACAAAGCACAACCCTATCTCAGTCTGGAGCTCAACAAAACAAAACCAACTATGAAAAAAGATGAGGGGGAAAATGGTGGCTCTATCTTCCAGCTGATAATACTTACAGATTTGGCTTCTGTGGTATTTTCTAGGTAATCCTCTCGAGATGCCAGAGAGAGGCTTGCTTGGTCAAGCTGTTAAAAAAAACAAGAAGTAACATTTAATGGCTAAATTCATCAGATTCAAAGGTAAACTAGTAAGTGATTTTGGAAAAACTCATGTTTTTCTGGCAATTATGATAGATATGTGCAAATATCTAATGCATAAAACACTGCACCAGTCTGAGTTGCACAGGATTTCAAAACAACAGAAAAATGTTATACTGTGCTAACAGGTATTAACTAAATCACATTACTGTGACCTGGGGAGCCTCAGATGCCCCCTGCAATATCTAAGCCACCTAAAGAAAAGAATCACAGGTGTCATTTAGGTGGTTAAAACAGCTACATCAGCAAGTAGGAAACACAAAAGGACTGGGTCTACAGGATCAAACCATTGGTGCTGATGACCATGCATCCATCCTATGCCTATTTCAGGGGCATAAGAGTCAGCTCAGGACCACACCAGCCTAGTGTATGCACCAAATGCCCCTGAGGTGCTGCAGCGTGCGAGCTGCTCTCTATCTGGGAGGCATCGTTAGGTTTTCTTGACTGAAACTGAGGTTACACTTGAGCTCCACCCCAGACCAGCACTGTGGGCTGTATTCAGTCTTTTGAGCAGATGAACTGAAACTGAACTGGACACCAGCCAGGATTGCATGCACAGGGTATTGTAATGTCTCCAGTACTTTAGCTAAAGGTGTCTGGTAGTCCAGATGGATCTTTGACCTTTGCTTATCCTTTCCACCTAAACGTGGATCAGATTTGCTGGTCTACAGTCACCCCAATAGTGGAATTAGGCCTGAAAATTTGAGATCTGCATTTAGAGTTTTGAGTGAAACATCTACATGGGAATATTTGCATGCTGTTTCAAATTCCTAACCAGGAAGAACTCACCACACAGCATATTATTTTATAATAATTACTGGGAACTGAGATTTCCCAGAACTTTTCAATGTGATCATGTTAGGTTAGGGTATGGAAGACAAAGCTGAAAACTTCATTTAACCAGCTTCCAAATTCTGAATAAGATACTGATTGGAGCAGAAACAACTGCTTTGATGTTCTAACATTTTTGGTTTGATGCTGCAATTGTTTCTAAAGATGAATCTACTGAAGATAGATTGTATTTATTCATACAATTTCACATAAGTCTTTTCTAATCTAAATCCTTTAGGTTAAGTGATTTATATTTCACATTTTCTACATTTATAAAAATGTAACAAATAAATAAAATTTAGAATTTACAGTGAATGAATAAATATAATCTTTCCCTCTACTAGCTGATGTTCACAACCTTTAAAATATACCATAAACAAATAAAACAAACCATCTTCAAAAAGGAGTAATTGTGATGCTCAGTGTAACTCTCATTCTTTGAAAAAAGTATCACTTTCTTTTCTCAGCACAATGATGCAGAAAGAATGTACTCTTATGCTTTTTCTACATGTATCTTTGCAATAGGTAACTTCAGATTATTTGGTGAATTTCAGTTATGTGACTGTTACATTAAATGTTCATCCAAATTCCCTGTTCTTAAGAATTAGAGTTGACAACACATTAAACCAAGAGAGCAGAAATATGAGAAATAAACAAAAAAGTTAACCAACTGCTTCAGCACTCATGGGATAAAAAAAAAAAGATAATGTTGAATGCTGAACAAAGTTTTATTTGCAGTTTCCACTTCTTTTATGACCCATTGATGATTTTGCAATGCTGAACAAAAAGAATTTTGCAATAAAGCCATTTTCACAAGCAGACTGAAATACTCTGTGGTACATCTACAACCCTGGGAATTTGTTAAAACATGGACAAAGTAGGGCACTGGCTGATGCCTTCTGCAGATCAAGGTCCTAATCAAATTAACATCAGAATACCCTATGGAATAATACGTTATTCATAGCATGTAGTGCTTCAGTTATTTAGATAGTTAATTCTTAGGTGCTGCTAAGCATAGCAAGTGAAGGTGATGCTGGGTATAAATCATTTCCAAGAGACCAGCACTGAGAGTGTCCCTGCCCAGCCATTTGCTGACAGGTGACTTGAACTGAAATATTATGACAGGAGATACCTAACTGAACATCTCCCTGATTCTACTGCTGCAGTTCTTTTGAGTGAGTCTCCAGCTGAAGAAAACGTGACAGGATCTGAACAGCACCTTAGCAGAATGACATCTTTGATACAGCAAACCATTGATCTGCTGTTGACTATCCAGGAAAATGTCCTAGAGATGGGGAAAAGTTACCCTTCAACTTCACACCAGTTAAATGTCGCAGTCAAAAGAAATATGGAAGAATTGACTCAGAACTGACATCCACTCCAGTACCACCACAGTCCCTAAATACAATGTATTCTTGGCTACATTCCTACAGCTAGCAAAGATGCTAGCAAAATAAGGATCATAGATCCTATTTTGCTGTGATGAATGCCATCATAACTTTCTTATTTGCTCCTTCTCTCTTGCCTTCATAAACTATTTCCTTGAAGCCATGGAGGGAGGGTCTGCTCTGGCTACTCATCTGAAGTTCTTAAACAACAGTGCATTCAGCCCAGGCACTCAGTCTTGCACAGTTACACAATTTTATCTGGAGTTTTGTCAGACTACAAATAGGGAGACAATGTTCCTTGGGTCTTTTTCTTACTAAACTGTTGTGTAATGCCATGCGCTGTTAACAAATTGGTAATGTTTTGGTCTAAAAGCAACAGCATTTCAGGAAAGAGGTAAATTCTCTATTTCATGTTTAAAAGCACTTGGGATAAATCTGTGTTGTAAGGTGCTGTATAAGCACCAGAGTAAGTGTTTTCATCTCAAGAAAAAGAGCTCAAGTTCAAAATATCTGCTACTGATGGACCATTTTTCATCCTCACAGACAAAAAGCATTCTTCATGCAACCAATGAGTCATAAGCAGCACACAGAATTAGATACTGACCTCTTATTCTCATGCACATAGACCCTGGCTATTGGTCCAATGGGACCATTTTTATGGGGTTTTTTCCATTTGAAAGAAGAAAACAACCTGTACAGAAATATTTTTCAACAGCATGTGGTTGCTAGTAGCTTCTACATTCCCATAAATTGGCCCCTATGCACATCTGTAAGCCAGCAGATAATAACAGCAACAATCAAGTGTAAACATTTGGTATGTAAATACGTTTCAAAGAAAGAGACCATAACATACCATGCAAAGTAACCTACTGGATATGCCATACTGTACCTTCAGGATATAGCGACTGGAGATTTTGTCATCAGCAGCCACATACAAACGGATGAAGACAGAGCTGCTGTATTGGCCACGAAGAGTTGCCAAGGCTTGGACTAAGCTGAACCTCCTTTCTGACCACAGCCCTTCAGGTCCAATATTGGATTCCAACACAGGCCAGCGGAAAGGTGAATGCTTCAGTATACTTAACAGGGGTTTCACGTCAGCTTTTTCAATTTTATCTGAAATGTCAAAGTGTGACAACAATTACATTCCAGACAATTCAAGTCCAGCAGCAGCCACACAAGACAAAGATTTATTGGCATCGATTGATTTCCAGGCAAGGCAATCACAATAGTTGAAACCCAAAGCTCTGCTCTGCCTGTGAGCACAGCAGCATAGAAGTCCAACCCTGTTTATCTGTATCAAGAATAAGAGAGGCAAGTCAGTGCCTTTCAAAAAAGGCAAAGGCTGGAATTCAGTAAATTTAAAAAAACCCACTCCTTGATTAGGAACTAGCATAGAAACTTCACTGTTTTGGGGGAGAGGGGCTGTTGTTCATAATCTAAGCTAGAGGGGCAGCGTCTGGGCACCAAGGCTGTAGAGCAGGCTGTCTCAATTGCTGGCAGTCAGACTTGGGCCACGCTGGAAGAAAACTGTGCAGGAAATAAAGCCTGAGAGAGTCAGAAGGACAAAGGGGACTTCCAACACTTCTTTCACCTGTGCAGCTACCTAAAGGTAGTGATGTGTCCCAAACTAGTGTACATTGCCTTACAGCAGCACTTACAAGCTAAGGAAAAGCGCTCTGCAAATGTGGCTAACATGCTTGACATGCAGATACCTAAGCTAAAGAGTCCAGGGCTGTCTATACCCAGCCCTGGGGTAGTGTTTTGATTAAACAGATTTAGAGAAATGTAGAAGGTGATGAGCAATAGGCTCTTGAAAGTATCAGCATGAGAATTTCATTAGAGGGTTCCTCTGAATTATTAACCCCAGGCACTAACCCCACAACCCTGGGGCACAGTTTAACATCCTTTTGCACAGATAAATATCTCTTCACAGTTCTGACAAGCAGAGGTTTCTCTAAAACTGACTTCTTGTGCCTGAGTGTACCTCAGTCTCAATAGCCAGCTTCAGAAATATGTAAAAGACCCTCTGCCTTCAGTTGAATCCATATCAGCAAAATGCAAGCATCTGCACAGAGCTTCACAGAGCTCTGCACAGAGATAAAACACCTGCCTTTAGAAATGCAGGGAATGCATCTATGTCCTTCTCAAATCAATCCACTTACTCTCATTCATGCAGGATGCGTAAAGGATCTTGGCCTTCTGTACAGCTTCACTGTCTCGTCTTTTGCTGATGGGTTTCTCTAGCAAGGCTGAAAAAAACAAATAATTTTTTTTCAATACTTTGGAAAATGTAGAAATGTAGACACGGTTTGCCTGTTTCAGCATTTGGTTTAATCAAAGCACTTGTTCAATTAAGTATGAGGCTCCACGTGTATTTTCTTAAGCAGTAGCACAGACATACCTGCACCTTTTTCAATCCCCAACAGAGAAGGATTTTTTATTTTTTTAAGAGAACTGATTTAAAGCCAAATGACAGATGCAGCTTATTACTTGTGCTCACAACCAGCTGCCCTCAGCAAACTGAGGGGACAGGCAGTCATGGGGTGAGGGTGGCAACTGGCACACAGGGCAGGGAGTCAGGAATTTTTTCAAGTGACTCAGCTTCTGGTGCTGGTACATTATGAAATCAGGACCTAACGGAGAAGGTTACAGGATCCCAGGAGCAAGACCACTGGTGTTCACTTTTGCCAGCTCTGGTGCTGCTGAAAGAAAGCAGCAGAGAACTGCCCCACTGTCGGTCAAACACACAACCTCAGCCTTGTTAATGACACAGAAAGCCAAGTGTCCAACTACTGTTTGCAAAGCTGCACTCTGTACACACACTCATCCTCACTTCACACTATAGGTGTAAATGTCCTCAGTGCTTGAAAGCCAGACTAACCTTTCTAAGCTGTCATCTCTCTACATTCCTTGCATTCCTCACATTATGTTATGGAAAGGAAATAGCACGAAAAGCGCATCTGAATCTCAGCAGTCCCCTCCCAGCTGCCTCGAACTGTTCTATCCAAGCTGTAAATCAGCCATGATGCAGCTGCAGATACAAAGTACTGTGGCTAAATGCAGAGGCAGCTGAGCTGCAGAGAGATCTGTCAGCTCAGGTGCTGCACAGCACGAGCACTTCCATGGCCAAGAGAAACAGGATAACTCTTGAGCACAGCACAGGAACAGGGCTGGCAGGCTCTGTTGGACCTCATCTGGTTTGCAAAACCCAAGTAGATCCTGCACGGCATTACCTTATTGTCACAGGGACCACTGGAAAGAGTGGCTTTGCTGGTATCAAGTCCCTCCTGTTGTGTGCTCAGCCAGAGCTAAAAAGCCTTGAAAAATTCAAGACTCCCTTCTCTGTACCATAGTACCACCCAGTCCTCTGGGTTTAAAATGAGCAAAGGCAGCACAGTGCAAGTGTGCTAAGAAGCATTCCCCACACAAAAGGGGGAACAAAGAGGAACACAAGAGTCCCAGAGGCCTGCCAATGCAGAGAACCACTGAGACTTCATAACACCAGCCATGGCAAGACCAAACAGCTCCCATGCAGAGCTGGATCAGGGTCAGTGCAACGTTATTCCTCTGCCAGGACTGGCTGGGGACATGTACAGTACTGAAGAGGTGGTGGTACTGCTGTCCAAAAGCAGCATGCTCCTGCAAATGGGTGGCAGCTGCTCACTCTCCAGCCCTGCTCTTTCCAGCAGCTTTCTAGAGTCCACCCGCCAGTGCCTCCTCTCCTGGGAGGCAAAAGCTGGGTGGGACTGCTCAGTTCTGCAGCTGAGAACAGCCTGGGTTTGCACAGCTTCTCTCAATATTAGGAGCTCTCTGCTTGAGGCAGAATTTTAAGGCACTTATTTCCCAAAATTTCCATAGCACCCCGAGGAACCAGCCGTGCTGCACCTCTTAGATATTTCCCACCTGAGCTCATGCGAGCACTCAGGGGACCACAACGCAGACCTCAAACTGTTTATTACTCAAGGAATACCATAGTGATAAGCAAATGCCACTTGTTCTCTCCCTCCAATCCCTTTTCTCCTTAAACAAACAAACAAAAAAAACCCCCACCCATTGCCCAATTCTTTTGCTTAGACCCTTAAGAGATTTAATGAGATCATTCCCTTTTAATTCTGAATAAGATTTTTCCCTAAAAATACTTCTGGAGAGGATAGCTTTAATTTCAAATCCTCAAGTATTTTCCAATTTGTTAAATACAATATAATTCCAACCATCAACATATATGTTCAGTGTGCACAATTCTTAGCAGCATAATCAGACCTGTTCACATATTTTAAATGGCATTTTAAAAGAAATGATAAATGATGCCTCCATAAAACTAAGGATAAAAACCTACCCTCCCATTAAAGCCATTACAATAATTTCTGTCTTTGCCAGTGAGCTGTACAACCATGAAATTGAAGCTAATAAAATCCAGTGACTAAAGCTCAAGAGAGAAACAGATGATAAGAGCCAATAAAATCAACCCTAGAGATACACCTGCATCAAATTGTGTTAAAATCAGACCTGGTGTTTTCCCACCAAACCATCTCATTTTGTGACAGAATGAAAATGTAACACTCCCTTTACTCTTGCAGAGAGTGAGGTGGGGTAGATGTTGCCAACTTACTCAGAATTCTTTTATGAAGACAATTCTTGGTTCTGGTAACATAAAATCCAGTGATAAAACATGAAAGACTTAGTAAGATGGTTGAATCCTGTGGACACTGAAATAGGGGATGCAATCCATGGATGCTCTTTAGGCTATGGAGGTTTCTCAGCCTTAACCTCAAGTTTTCAGAAAGATTTAGAAGCTCAAACCTGGAGGACTGCTCACATCCACATGATCTCTACATTATCTAGTATAAAATCCAAATACAAGATTTAGAAATTAGCTTCTTATTAAGCTCACAAATACATATGGATTTTACATGTCCTTGAGTACTTAAATTCTTAAAGATGAATAGCAAGAAAAGGCAAGAAGCACAGCATACTGATCAAAGATATATGTAATCAATCAGTCTGTCTAGAGGTTGCTTACTCATGGAAAGAAGCTCACTACTGCGATTGAAATCAATGTAGGCCCATCAAGCTCTCTTTAAATAAGCAGTATTGGGTCCTGTGAGTAGCCTGGCCGCAGCTGCAGGCTCTGACAAACGCACGCTGCACAGAGCACGTTTGTGTGGGTCGATGCACACTGCTCTCTACAGGGCAGCTTTTGGGAGGGCAGCAGCTCAGTCTCTGCTCTCCCAGGACTCTGCAAGCTCAACAAACCTGCCCCAGGGCCATCCCACACCCTCTGAGCAGTGCTTCATCTCCTGACACATGACATGGATTTCAGGCTCTCATCTACAGCAGAGAAATGCCAGCCAGTGACACACAGAGAGCAAATTCAGCCCCTCTGAAAAAATTCACCTGAACTATGGCCATCTGGGAAGACTGTCTTTCCACCTTGAAGAACTGTAATAGCTTCAGATACCAAACTGTAAGCAAAACCTATGTGGTCTTTCAAGGGAGAGGAAGAGAAAGACCATCAAAGATCAGTTAATGCTGAGTCTCGTAAGATACCACAGATTTGCTGTTTAGTTCCTTACTCTGTGTTTCCAAGCTCCAACTCTCACGCCTCACTAAGGAATTGTGTGTATTCATACAAATCCACTGAGAAGTTCAGTCTAATAGGCTTTCCTTAAGCACAGTTTCCTTAAACTTTGACATAGTTAGGCAGATCAGGGCTACCAACATTTTGACTAAAACAGCTCACTTAGCACTGAGAAGGACACTGAGCTTGTTCTTGGAGCTTTCTTTCTTTCTTTCTTTCTTTTTTTTTAAACTCAGTTTTCTTGTTTCAAATTAAAAGTTCTAATTCCGTAAAGCAATCTTCCATTTTAGGACACCAGATATTTACCTCTACAAAAGAATTTTCAGGAATAAATAGTTTTCATCATATTAGGACATACACATCACTCCAACAATATTGAAAAAATACCCTTAAATGAATAGCTCATTTTTCAGCTCTCAAATGAATGATACAGCACTAGACATAGAATAGCAATCTGGCTGCAAAGGCTAAAAAAACCCCACAATCTAAGCTGATTTTCAGCCATCTGAAAAAGCAGAGAATTGTTATTAACATTAACCAAAATTTAACAATTTATTGCTGCTACTGAGTTACACCACTAGCCTGCCTGCAAAGAAGAATATCATAACCAATAATCACCAGGACAAGCAAAGTTAACCAGCATAGCTTAAGCCAGCTGAATATACAGTTTGGATCCCATTTCCTTAGCCAAATATCAAGTACATGTTTGAACAGCTTTTTTTAGCAGAATAGCTCTTTTTCAGTTACATCCTTCACTTTCTTCACTTTTAAATTATTTCCAAAATCATTCTCTTTGGGATAAAAGAAGATCTTGGCCTCTATCACTAACCTCAGCACCTCATTGTTCATTTTGCCATATGCACAGGATGCCCAGATGCAAGATTTATGTTTCCCTTCACATAAAACTTAGTTATGGGATGTGTCAAAACCTACTGGCAGTTCCACTCCACAGTGCTGTAATAACATAACTCATCTCATTAAGCAGCCACCACTTGCACAGTCAGAAACTGTCAAAAGGTGTTCACGACATCCTAAACTTCCTGAAGTTACAAATGGCTTCATCATTCACTTTCTCCTACCAAGGAGCTGAGGGTGCAGAGGTTCCCATTGCAGTCAAAGTTCTTGAACTTCTCTCACCCCAAGTCAGGCAGGTTTGCATCACTGCACATCCTTACTCTCATATAAAACACAAAGACTCGGCATTACCAGCAAAAAACCACTCCATAGCTGGGAGTGATCTTCACTTGTCTGAACTGGAGATGCTCAGACACACAGTCAAGGAAAAAAAGCCACAGCTGGGGGTGGGGAGCTGGGAAGGGAAGGAAGAGAGTTTATATTGAGTTGCCTTCACATAGTTCTTTTTCAGGGCAAGAGGGCTAAAAAAGGCCAGCTTCCTGTGGTTCACTACCCTCAAGTAAATAGCAATCATCTGCTGTTAAAAGTGAGAGCAAGGCACATTAGAAAGGAAGATTTGCGCGTGTGTTTATTTAACAGCATGCTATTCTGAAGCTGCTAAGGATAGTCTTGTGGCTAAGTGTTACCTTTAATCTTACTTTCCATTTCCAGCCCTTGTTGATTTTCCAGCCCACTGTCTTGCACAGCTTCACTTTGGTTTTCAACCACCATATTTTATTTATGGCACCAAGAAATCCTGTACCTTTCCTTCTTCTGACTTGGAGTGCATGAAAAAGGATTGTAATGCAAGATTTGCAGAGAAAAGAAACATGCACACCATTTATTCAGATTAGAAATACTGATTCAATTTATCAGTGTTCTGATCAGATTGTATGTATACTGCACCCTATCAGACAGTTTTATATACATTTTTTTTTGTTGAAATCCTGAGAAATACTATGTTATTCATGAGGCTTATTTCCTATTCTAGTGAGGAAAAGAAAATTTTTCTCTGCACTTTACAACTCTAGAAATGGAGAATATATTGTGCTAGTAAAGACAGTAGCATTTTTTCCAGTAGTTTTTGTCCTTATCCTTTTACAAACATTTGCTCTATGTGGAAAATGCAAGCTCAAGTGTTTGCACAGTGATATCTGACAATGATCTGAAATATAATGCTTTCTATCTTGAAGAAAAACAACTCCATGTGCAAATATCCCCCAGGGAATATGCTTGGACTGTAAACAAAACAAAAATTATACAAGAACCCCAAGGGACGTCCCATTTCCTGGAAAGTTGTAACCCTGGAGGAGTGAAAAACTAGAAGCAGACAAATAATTCAGCATGAACTCCCAGGGCAATGCTACAACAGACAGCAGTCTTGGACTGCAAAACCAGAGAAGTATCAAAGTGGGGAGATGATCTTAGTGCGTACGCAGGCTGGTGAGACAGACTGGAACACAGCCTCCCCTTCGGCTTTCTGCATTGTAAAAACAATGTTGGACAGTTGGACAGAGGGCAGAAAAATATCAAAACAACTGGGTTTTTCCTTTGGAGGGCGTGGCTTGAGAAACAGAAGGGAGGGACAAAAAAAGCATGCAATGAGGGAACATGATTTTTCTCACAAGAGATGTGAAAGGGTGATGGGATCACAATATTAAAGCACCTTTAGAAAATGCTTGGTGCCAGAGAAGTCTTTAGTCTATTGAAGAAAGGCACAAAAAAAGCCAGCTGTTGAATGATGAAGACAAATTCAGCAGTGACAGTGATCAACCACTGGAACCAGCAACCAGAGGAGATAGTGGCTTTTCTGCCCCTTAATATTTTCAAGATTTCATGCTTTTCTGGGAGAAAAACTTTACCCCAAAGTCAGTTATGTTTTATCCCAGTGCAAGCTACTGAGCTGCGTTAAATGGGTAATGTGGTAAATTGGTAAATTTATGTGACAAATAAATGGTAAATTGACTGTGACACAAAAAACACCATAGGAAATAATCTAATGGTTACTCCTGGAACTGCACTCTATACATTTAGGATACAGATCTTAAAGCACTCTTAGACATGACAGACCAAGGAGACACAGCCATTATCCATTGTTGCAGATAAAGAAAGTGAACCACAGATTGCTCCTTATCTAATTCATGTCACAGTCCTACTGGTTGGAATAGTGCTCCTTTATGAGTATAAAGCTTGCTGAACTTGATCCACACACTCAAAGAGCTTGATCCTTTGGAGACAGTGAATGCCCCTCAGTCCCTTTAATTTCAGAGACAGTGGGAGTCGCTTGGCATTGCCCAGATGATGCTCAGCACTAAACTGAAAGCAGCTTGTAATGCCTGGTTTTGGGATCAGACTCAGAAAGCAGCCCAAAGGCCTACACATTCAGCAGGTTTATTTGCAAAAAACTCGATGACAGATAATATCTCTTTCAATACTTGAGCAATAAAGACTCTGCTCATCACCCTCCCCTCACTGTGCACTACAGCTATAAGGACTGACTTTCTAAACTGACGAGAAGAATAATTAAAAGAGCTGTTTCCCTCTCCATCTATCAGTGACAAGCTTTGTTTCCTCCCTAAGTTAGCACTATTATGTGCTACCTCTGTGAAGAAACAAAACCCAAGTTATGTTTTGGAAATTTGCAGAAGATCTTCTGATGCCAGCAGCACGTTCTTTTAAGGAGGTTCTGTGAAGGACTACCACTTAAATGTAGAGAAAAACCTTCTCAAACCTTGGCTGGAGTTTAGCAATCAAACCAAACACACAACACATGTGTGCAGAATGTCATTCCCTGAGGTCCCTGAACTAGAAGATAATTAAGATTTATCTAGTTCTCCTTAAGAATGTCTAACCCTTCATTCCCATACTTTCTTCACACTTAAGAGCTATGGCAAAAGAGTTCCTGAAAAGTAACCTCTAAAACCCAAGTATCCAACTGCACTTGTGCCACTGGAGTTATCTTAGCACTTCAACTATGTCATGAAGGCATTGCCCTCTCTTCAAACTCTCCGCACACTGGATTTAAGAGGTTGAGGTCAGTATGGTTCACAAAGCAAAGATTGGCCAGGATGCCAAAGGGCACACAAAAAGCTTTAGAACCACAGTGCTGTTACAGAAATCACAGCTAGACAAACGTACAGTCTTAAGTAATGCAATCTTACACATTCCAAGAGGGATCATTTCAGAATGGTTTGGGGCCAGCTGACATTCATTTAGAGTATCTGGTTTCCAATTCCTTTTTTTCAGAGCCCAAAGTGAAGGAGAGCTGGCAGCGGTGAGTTTCATTGTGCCTACAAGGCACAGTGCCTACAGTGTTCTACCCCAAAATAAAAGCACTGGCCACAGCATATAAAATTATACACAAGACTGCTGAGTTCACTCGACCAATGGTAACATTCCTGTCTTGATACATGAAAATAAGAGTTTAATTAGACTGCAACATTCCAGGTTACAAAATAGTCAGAGAAGAAAATCTGATACATATATTTTTATTCTCATCAGTTTGGAAACCTGACTCTTATAGCTGGAAGGGGGTATAGAGGGGAGAGTGAAGAATATATTATATATACATATATGTGTGTGTGTGTATGTATGCATGTTCTAAAAGGAAGTGACAGACTTGACTGACATTTCAAGCTGAACATATTTCTTGGGAACAAGACAAGTATGAAGCCAAGATTATTCTTAGAGTTAAATCTGTTCTCTCAGAGCTCTCTTCTGAAAAAGACCTGGACATCTGCTGTAGGACGCAACATTTAAGAGTTCAGTACAACTTTATCCCTCTTAGCAGGTTAGTAGCACAGGTCAAACTCCCACATGAATGCACCTGCCCAGCTTCCATTTCAGAATTGTTTTGCATCTGGAAGCCTTGGAAGAAGAGCAAAGCAAGATCTCGCCTGCCTGGAAAATACCACCGAGACAAACCTCAGTGGATGTGCAGATGCCTGCTTACAGTTCTCTACTGACACCAGTGCAACCCAACCTCAAATACATTATTTCAAGGCCTCATTAAATTCCTTTATGCCTTTAAAACACAAGTTCTGCTGAGAATATCTCCTGATATGCAACTCTAGTGTACAAAGCAACTTCTTGCCTCTATTAGCAATTGATAGCAATATTTGGTTTCTGAGGCTTCCCTAAAATATGAGCTAACCTAAATTTATTTATTTTTTGTAAACTACTAGTTCTGCTAATTGCTCTGCAGTGCTTCTTGCTAGTTCAGGTATCTTATGCACAGTCTGACATGCAGTCTGGAGTCCTCTTCCCCACCAGACACTTTATTAAAAGTGAACTGCAAATGATTGTTTTATAAATAAAAATTTGTTTCCAGACATCCAAAATAAAAAAAATACACAGTCTAAAAGATAAAATTTTTACTCCCTCACAAATAAACAACAAAAAAAAGCAATGAAAAATTTTCTCACCACCATAAATAAATTAAATAATTTTTAAATTGTTACTGACATTAAGGCTCTTCTTCATTTTCTTTGTTCCTTGGTGGCTGTAAACAATTCTCAATTTCAGAGCACAGGAAGGGAAGCAGTCCAAGCCTAATGCAGTACAAAATATATGTCATTGCACTTTATAAATACCTATTTTGTGTTTCTGATGAATTATAGTCCAGATTTCTCTACTGTTTGCTAAATATATACATGGGAAATCAAACTAGCATCAAAGGCTTGCAAAAAAAAAAATCTTTCTCCATATGCTTAAAACTATCCTTGCCTAATTAAAGCTTTTTGCTCTGAGTGTCTAAAGCAAAATAAAACAGCAAATCAATACACCTTTCTGATGCTTATAATGCACCTTTAAATTATTCCAAAGCATATTTTATTTCCACTTTGATGTCTTTTGCATTCCCTTCTTAACCAGCCTTCTACTACTTTATTACCTTTCTTCTCTCAGTTCCCCATCGCTAATAATCAGGTCACCAGAATCATCTTACTGGAGTACATAAGTGCTTGAAATAATCACTCAAAGCAAATTTCATAGTGGCAAACTCCTTGTTCACACAGGAATATGAAATAATGCAGAGCACTGGACTCCTCTCAGATTGCCCTACACCTGCTGTGCTGTATGTTCCCACTTCTTTGGAAGGCACAACCACCAGGATGTCAATGGACAGGGCCATTAGTCACTTTTGGAAGGCCTTGTGTTGGCTTATACGGCCTCAGATATGCCTTAGATATTAAATATAATAGTTTCCAGATGTTCGAACCAGTAACTTGTTATTGTTTTTGTTTTTTTTTAAATAAAACCACCAGTGTATTCTGCAGCTCCATGAGTTCATCCCTCAGAATGGTCCTTGTAGAGCTGATGCCTTAATCTAGGTCTGCCTTGTTTTGATAAACTGTGTCTCACTCCTCCCCTTGTTTTATTTTGGGAACTGGGGGGAGAGGATGAGTTGGTAGTTGGTTGGTTTGGTGGGGCAGAATTTGGTTTGTTTGCTTTTTTTTTTTTTTTTTTTAACGTATTTAGTCATGATCAAGACACCAGTTATCAATTCAGGAAACTATGTTTTGTATTTGATACAATTAACGTCCGTCAACCAATTTCTTGATGGCAGCATTCATGTCACCAGGATGGAACAGTGACTCTTAAAAATAACAGCCCCTCATTACTAATTCTTCTGATATTCCAATGGAATGTTTAAATCATTATAAATTAATTTTGCACTCATGAGGATGTAATTAATATGTATTTCCACAGCAATTCATGAAGATCTAGTAATTAATCAATTCATATAGGTTCTAGTTCCCAAGGAATTTAAATCAAGTAAATCAAATAAATATTCCCAAATACCAATTTCATTAAAGGATGCTGTATTTAGAAAAATAAACCAAATGAATATAGTGACATTCTAGGGTTCCCCCTTGCCACTTGAAAAGAAATTCCTCAATTCTTTCCTTGAATATCCATTTTAGCAATATGGAATTTCTCATGGAAATAGCATTCACACAGTTGTGCTTACATAAATGGTTCCTAATGCTGTTCAGTGCCCTAATACACAGCACATTTCCTAAACAGAAATGTTGTTTGTTTACAGTTTCAGCACCTTGTAAATTCTCTGAGTTTGTGTATCAAAAGATAAGCCCATCATGTGAGTTCCTCCAAAAGTCAACATAACTGTACACAAACTGTGACCAAACCAAAAATCATTTTATGGGGATATGAGAGCCTGTGTTCATAAATTTAATTTCAATAATAAATCTTACTCTTTTGAGTAGAATTGCCCTTTTCTCCCTGCCCTGCCCCTCCGGCCTCCCAGTATTATGCTGTAGGGGATAACACATGTCATTTTGATGTTAGGCAGAAGAGTTTAAGCCACATTTAAACCAGAAGATTGCAAATTTCCCAATTGTTACAATATAGGTGGAGGTTTACACTAAATGGTAGCATTACATTTACTTCAATACAATAATACTTTTAACTTGTACTTGTGGAATTTTTTTTTCCAAAAAAGGGAATCAGATGTCATGGATTGCTGTGCCTTCCAAGGTACAAATCCTCATTCTGTAAAATTACCCACCCGAACACAGCCATCAAACATTTTTAAATTCAGTATCTGCAAGTATGGATCATACAAACCCCAGGTTCACTGTAAATTTAGGGGAAATACGTGCCACATGTGGAACAGAAGCAAGCAGGATGCCCCACTTTGGTTCTAGCTGAGGGCTCACAAGAGGATGCCGTTCTAGTCTCCAAACCAGGGAGATGCTGTGGGAATCCTGTGGCTCAGTTACTGTGCTGCCTTTAAACCTCATTTAGGAACCAAAACTATCTCCTCTCTGTACTCATGGTTTTCCAAAATCACCCATTACAAACAGAACTTTCATTCTGAGCAGCCACAAAGCCTGGAAAAAGTCCTGGCTTCTCCACTTTTGACTTAGGTATTTCATTTTACCAAAAAGCTATTAAATTCTTGCCCAGAGAGATTTACCTGACTTGTGCCACTTATGTTTTTTCTTACATTCAGATAAATAAGCCACTATAGGAAAGATTTAGACCACTGAGAAACGTCTTTACCATTGAAAAGAGATCCATTTATTGCAGAAAAGACCAAGAAAAACAGCATTAAGTGCTATTGCTTTTTTCTGCTTTCTTATTCAAGAGCAGCTATCCAGCAATACATTGGAGGCAAAAACATAAATATCCTCTTTTATTTTAATTATTGCTGGTATTCTCCCTCTTACTTGGGACAGCCCTCAAATATCTCAAATACCTTTGAGGGAAACAAATCACAAGAGACAGGTCAGCTAATACGGACACCTGGGGATGAGTGTCAGCAGCTGCATTACAGATTTCATGGGACACATCCAAGCTATCCCAGTGGTCCCAACAGAGCAGCAGTTGAATGGTGCCCTAAAATAGCCCTGTGGCACAGGGTCCTCTGTGCAGGAGAGCAACCACTCAACAGCAACAACAACTGCTCTAGCTCCTGGGATCAGTCTGAAAGGATATCCTATAGTCAAACAGTATAAATTTCCAAAGAGATATTTTTACTTACTGGTTTTACTTATAAAGAATTTATTTTCCAAAGGAAATCATTGCAGATTATCTTGGGAAAAGTTGCCTATGCTGCCAAGATATTTTGTTTGCTGTCTGTCTCATGTTCTTTAGAAACCCACACACCATATCCTCCTTAAAGGCCTCCATTTCTGTCTGTTTACCACACTGGAAATTCCTCATTTTAAACTGACTGACATTCAGAAAACAGCCACACTACAAAGCTTAGCACAGCAAATCAGCCTGAAGTAGGAGTCTCACTGGGCCAGGAACAGTAGGGAGACTTAATTTGTAAACTGGTTTCCACAGTCATAAATTAAATTTAAAAGGCCTGGAAGATGTGTTCACAAATGATTCACGTAATTTAAATAGGCTCCTTTGCAGTGCTGAGATTTAGGAATGTTTGTGGAGTTTTGTTTTGTTGTTTTTATTTTAATTTATTGCTTCCTGCATGGTCACTCAGAGAAAGAAAAAAATAAGACAGCTGTACACCATTGTACTTCAGACTTCAGAGGAAGGAAAAGAAGCTTCTGGGTTTACAACCAACATTCACCACAGGTAATAAGCACTGAATTATGTGCCTCAGACTTCCAGCTCTGAACTGTTCACAAAAAGCCACTTGCTTTCTAGTGGTAAGACAAAAGCGCTCCTAAAACCTTAATGGAGGTCATCAAATCAGAATGGAAACATTCATCAGGAACACAAATAGCTTTGCAGGAAATATTATGCTAAGTGGAAAAACATTTAGTAACTCACAGAGTCACTGCAATCTTGACCTGACATAAGGCTGAAGCTGTTGCAGCTTGAGATAGTTTTTGTTCATACTACACAGGCCACAGCCAAACGATTCTTTCCATTTTGAAGGACTCCAAGAGCTTCCTCATCAGAGGCCTATTGGGCACTGGGAGTGTTTGTTCTTAAGCAACATGAGGCACTTTTCAACATGCCTGTGGTGTAGCTGAAAAGGAAAGGCTGGCTTCAAGGCAGGGACAATCTGGTCCAGCCAGGAACGGTTAACGGGAAATAGTTGTACCTCAGTCCTCTTCAGGATAGTTCTATAAGGAGCAGTTCTATAAGAAATTTTAACCTAAATATTACATGTCCCTTACCTGGATTTGGGTCACAACCGAAACCACAAGCCTCTGCTTTTGAGATATTTTTGGCTCTCTACAATTATCTTCCTTACATTCCTCCACGACGAATCCTGCTGCAGGTCACATCCAAGGAAAGACCTACCACTACTTTCTCTAGGCTAGAACTTTATTTATTTTGTATAGCCAGGAGATCAAAGTGTGTTACACATGTGGTTTGTGGATTCCTCTGAGTGCAGAAAAATAAACCCAAGTGACCCTCAAACAACATATGGAAAAGAAATTAAAGGGGAAATGATGATATGATTAGCATCTTAAGACAGCTAGAGAAACCCATGGGAGCATTATATATATAATCCTCCCCCATTATAAACCCAAATCTTAAAATAAAAAGTATTTTTAATGATCACATTATGTTTTGCAGATCTAGAAGAACCCCAAAATTAATGTTTCTAATCCTGATCCTTCAATTAACCAGAGATACACGGACAAAAATATCTACCACCCAGTAGTTCTTAGCTATTTTCCATTGACCTACTACCATTTGCTCTTTTTGGAATTCCCTATTAATGCACCAAAAACTTTCACCGATACAGAAAATGTTCTACCCTTTTTTGAAGCTGACACCAGCAAAGTCGTTTGGTCTTGTGAGTCTGTAACCTCAAAAAACCCCCAGACACACACACACACACAAAAAACAAAAACAAACAAAAAAAAAAAAAAACCAAAAAAAAAAAAAAACCAACTAAATGAAACCCAAAAACACACACAACACACACACACAAAACCAAAAACCAAACCAAACAAAAAACCCCCACCAAACAAATAACCCTAGAACAAACCAAAACACCAAACCCAAAAGAAATAGAAAAAAATGCTTTGTTCTCAAACCCACTGATACCTAATGCAGGGCTCAGTACATTACACAGCTACAGCTACCTTTTTTTGGTAAGGCAAAATTAATTCTTACACTTGCTACCCATTATCTACTGGAAGACCTTCTTCTGCAGCAGTTGCCCCTGAACAAAAAAAATTAAGCTTCCAGAATATTGAAGATATACTTGTGCAACCTGCGTAACAGGTCTTTGCCCAAAATCCCCTTCTCAGGAACAGGAGCAGGCTCAGGAACATTCAGAGACCAGAAAACAGATTAGATGTTCATATAGTTTAATTTCAGTAACATAATTTTTTAATATATAGCCTGAATAAATGTTTCCATCTATATCACACCATCAAAGAAAATCAAATATGAAAAATGTGTCCTTCTGGCCAAGCCATGTTACCACTTTAAGATTAATAGTTTTCTTTAACATGATAAGTATTTCAGAACATAGCCAGGTCTCTAAAGACAGAGGCTTTTTTAATCTACCAAATGTCAAACAGGGACATTTACCATGTGGTACAAAGTTCTACCAAGAGCTCTTGAGGAAGGAGAGATTAAATTTGCTTCCAAGGTCTATTCAGCCCTATAACTGTTTCTCTATGAAGGATTTCTTCCTCTTGATAAAACTTCTGCTAGCAAGGTTGTGGTCATACACAAATTAATAACTCAGTGTTGAGCTAATTTACTGAAATAACTCAAGAGAAAACACAAATATACCTAGAGGCTGAAGTTATGCTTGCTATTTCAGCCACCAACACTTTCCCTTTTTCCTTTTTTTAATTACAGAGAATATATTTTGGAAAGTTTAGTAAGAAAAAGGTAAGGAGGAGATGGCAAATGTTGTATTAAAAGCACTTCTGTACACCAACCAGAATTTCACATCTTTGTCCCTGTCCATGCCAAGGGCCTCCTACTAAAAATAATTTTGTATAAACTTCCTTTACTTGATATGGAGTTTCCATTAAGCAAATACTTCTCACTTAGATGTTTCTTTCTTTGTCTTGTGTTTTTCTAGCTATGGATTAGCAACTTGTAAAGGAACTGCAGAAAGAAAACCAAATAAAAAGCTGGCTTAGCATGATGTCCTTGATTAGGACCGGTAAAAAGAGGAAATTAAGGATGACAGTGACAGCTTGCTACTCCATATGCAATTAGGATTGGCCTCTTTGTGGCTATGGTTCATGCAGGATGTGCAGTTATCTAATCCAGCCCAATTCTGGCAGCAGAACAAGTAGAATGCAAAGCATAACTTAAAACAGGCTCTGGAAATAGTTTTTTTTCCTTTCATTGTGGCATCTTCAGTAGACTTTAAACAGAAGTTTTGAGATCATATCCTACGCTGAAAATCAAAACTCATATTCTAAGCCCAAATGCAGCTTTTAAAATACTTAATGATGTGAAAATTGAATACAATAAGACTGAAGAAAGTAAGTGGAGAAGGGCTTTGGTGCCTACACAAAATCCAAAGAAAAATAAGTGCTATATTTAAGCAATAAATCCTAAAACTGACCTCTGTTCTGTGGTGAGCTCAAACCAGGCTCTTATGTCAATTATTATGTCAATTATGTGCTCAAGGTGGGCAAAGCTCAAGCACTCCACCACCAATATTAAATCTTGCATGTCTCCTTTTTTTGAATGACTCACTTCTAGCCAAGACTATAAGAATCTGGCAGGATTTTCCTACCTAACAATAATCATCACCCTTTCTCCCCAGCTGGTCTGCAGGGCTTCCTGGTGAGGTGGCCACGCTGCAGAGTATAGCCCTAAATCAAGTCACATGCCGATTAAAATACCCCTCTTCCTACACATTTCCGCCCTGGGGCTATTTTTTCCTCCAGAAACACATTCTTAAGCAACTTTCTGTTTCACTGATGACAGCTCAGGTACTTCAGTGGCAGCCTGAATGGCAGCAGGAAGGAAACCCAATATCCAAACAAACCTCAGTCTCTGGAAGCTTGTGAATTGCCTCTGCCTAGGGCTAGGTGAGTGTACTGGAAAATATCACTCTGGTTTGACTTTATTATATTATTTCATGCTGTTGGCCACTGTTAGAGCCTGCTGCACTGGACTGATGATTGATTTGGGGACATTCTTACATGTGTGTGCTCTGCTCCTGCACTCTGGTCTAGCCATCAACTGCAAGGGGGAAAGAGTTAAATCCCCCCCATCTTTTTCTTTTGGTATTATCAGGATCATTTCATCCCTTCATTGTTAACTGGTAGAATTTCCAGCAGTTCTAGTCTTCCTCCCAAATTCTGCTTATGTTAAACTCAGTATCTCTCAATGTGATTTTCAATAAAAACAAGAAAAATATACTTTTAAAAGAGAACATGAAGTCAGGCTGTTGGATGTTATCCAGTGATCAGAACTGTGGAGACTTCTGGTCATTTCAAGCCCAGCCAATTAACAAGCTACAGTGACAAGCCAACCAAATACTTTTAGAAATTATATATTTACCCTTTAGTTTGAGGTCCACATTGTGTCGCAGCCAGGGATAAACACCGTAGTTGGACATGTCTTCAGGAATAGGGTTATGATATATCCAGCCATCACACGCGAATCGATAGAAGTTCTCACACGGATCTACGGATTGATTTATCTTGCTCAGGATGCCAGCAGCTGTAAAAAAGACACCACATAGATTTTGTGGAACGCTTTTTCCTAAACAGAGAATTAAACAAGGCTACAGTCCACAAATTATGATTAATGAGAAATAAACAAACAAACAAGACAACACATCTGCAATGGAACTTCTTGAGTGCCATACAGCAATGATGACTGAACTTAGCAGTACATGAACACGAACTGCTAGAGCCAGACACCTGAAGACATTGTTGCCATGGTAGAATTAATTGCCTGAGGAATTTAGTAGCAATACATATTAAGTAGATTCTGATTAACATTTCAGTAACTATGAACTGCTTACCTCTAGCTGAATACTGCACAAGAAAACAAATCAAATTCTGGTCTACCATTCATTGGAAAAGATAACTGTAGTATTTTCAGCTCCATTTTGTGACTGCTTCCCTACCCGTTACTATTGCAGGTGAAAGAGAGGTAGTAAGAGACATCAGTCTGACAAGCCCAAGACCCAGTAGCTTTGAGTACCTAATAATAAAATCATAGAACAGTTTGGGTTGGGAGGACCCCTTAGAGGTCAACTGGTCCAATGTTCTGCAATAAGCAGGGACATCTTCAACAAGACCAGGTTGCTCACAGTCCCATCCAGCCTGACCTTGAACACCTCCAGAATGGGGCATCCACAACTTCTCTGGGTGACCTATGCCAGTGTTTCACCACCCTCACCATAAAAATTTTCTTCTATGTAACTAGTCTAAATCTACCCTATTTCAACTTAAAATCATATAAAGTCTGTGCCAGATCTAGTACAAAAGCATTTCTGCGCTTAACAATTCACTTGCTAGTTGTCCGATTACTGGAAAGGAAGCAACAAAATACACCTGAAGGTCCAGTCACTCAACATTTTGTTTCCTATTAAAAAAATAGAAAAATAACCCCTATGGGAAACTTTGAGTCAACCTAGTTAGACTAGCATTAGACCAAATTAAAACATGAATTTTAATTGTACAAAATAAACAAAACAGAAGCAACTTGAACAGTGACTTTTTTAAAAGTTTGGAGTTGTTGTTCTTTCTCCCTCATTAATTAAGCTTTCTGAGTAAAATGTACAATGGGAAAAAAATTAAATGGTAGAAATATCTCATTAACATACTATAATCATGATATGATTGAGAGGATAAAATTGCTGCTTACCAGCTTCAATGCATTCTGCAGTCAAACAGTACTGTTGCTTCGGATGAAACTTTATAAGACCTTGGCTAACTGCAAAATGGAAAACCGTAATGAGATCATTTGCAATGAATTTTGACAACTGCACCCACATGTTGTGTTCTTGATCATTCCAATATCAGTGCAGCCTCTGCTCCCAGTGCCTCTCTGACTGCATTGATTTAGAGCACTTAGAATGTACATTAAGTAAATATTTATAATGTATATTAAATAAATATTGCAGCTTGTACAAATAATATTCCCCTTCTGATCCCACTTTCTCCTTCCCCATCTTTGCTCACAGGCAGCACAGAGCAAGGGCTGTCTCTGCACAGTGCCTGGAGTAGCATCACTTCAGCCCTACTCACTGACAGTGAACACCACCACAATACAAACAATTCAGCACTGTTATCATCCTCCAGAGCTTGGAAACACAGGAGAATAGAATGGCTTGGGTTAGAAGGGACCTTAAAGATCCTCTAATTCCAGTGCTCTGCCATGGGTAGGGACCTTACACTAGACCAGGTTGCACCCTCCATGGTTGGAAATGCAACACGGAGCAGTCTCACCACCCTCTGCAGGGTTTCCACAGCTCCCCTGAGCTGTGAGGCTCACAACGCTCTGCAGCAGCACTGCACTGCCCAGTGCAACCCAGCACTGACAGGACGCTCCCAGGGTCTCCTTATTCCAGCCTGGAATAAAGCAGACTGTAATGGGCACAAGGATAGCTGTGCTTTGTAAGGCACAACGCAGTTTCCGTCTGAACTGTCTCCCAAAAGTATTGTAACTGCATTTGCTTCCAAAAACCTTGCTGAGAAGAACTATGAAATTGTCAGTTAATTTTGCTCATCTTTTAAAAACGTGTATTACAAGTGCCACTGAAATTTAAGCACAGGAACTGGTAATTTCAGACACTGCTCTCAGGCAGCAAATATGCAGATAATTGATACTTGAGATTAGGGAGGGAGAATCCCAAGGGGTAGGTGAAATAGGACTCAACTAGATGTGCTCAGTAGGCATAAAAAAAAAGGTCTCATTAAATCCATTATCTTAAAACAGTCCATAGCAAAAATAAAAAAAAGCAAGTAACACTGAACAAAAAAACGCAATGACGGAATATATTACGGTACCATAGCTTTGACAGTGCTGAGAGTTATAAAGCAATTTCTGCTGTAGTTATATATTGTTCAAAAGTGATAGCAAAATGCGAAATGGCACTTCAGCCCCGGAAAATCTTTTTATACAAATTCCTAAACTAGAATTGAATATAAAGCTGTTTCATTTCTTCCAGCCTCACAGTTTTAATGACAATTAATGACAGAAGTAGCTGGATTTCAATCAAAGTTTCTCAGAAAATGGGAATGTGAAACTATTTCTGGACAGCTTTTCCAAAGCTTGCATTGGCTCAGTGAAACACAACACCTCAAACACCTTTGTAAATTAGCCAAGAAATACACAAGATTTTGAAGTATACAAAGGGTGTAATTGAAATATTGAAGAACAGTAGAATGTGGAGAAGTGGAGATCTCCAGAATATGATTTTGAGCCACTAGAAACAGGAACTACAAATAATGGATAATGTTCCTTTTAATTAAGTGTTGCACTCCTCCCAACTCACCTTTTTCCCTGATTAGAATTTAGCCTTTTAGAATCCATCCAGGTCTTGAATGCTTGCTGGACTTTTTTTCTTAACAAAGCAGAGAAAAGGAGGGAAAAGCCCAGACATCATTTCATTCTTAATCTGAAGCAGCCCTTGTGGTTTTGATACTTGTAAACAAAAGCAAAATACCATTTCAACTGGGAAACTTACAACTTTATCATTAGAACAAATTTTTTTAAAAAATCTTTGGCAGTACCATTTCCCTTTTAAGTAACAGCTAATTTTGGCAGAAAAAAACTTTGCATAGTTTTGTTCTCTTGCCTTTTTATTGTTCAGAGAACTAATCATTACATTATTACTTAGAGTCATGGTTGTAACCCTCAGTGTCCTAGCTTCTTCCTTTATAAGCCTGTTTCCAGATTATTAAGCAAATACACACCACAATTAAGTTTTAAAAACATAAATCTATAAGGGTAAAGGCATACAAATGTATGGATGCAAATAATGTGAAAGTTCCTGTGATGTGAGAAGCCCAAAGGACTACCAAGTCAGGAGGAGAGGCTCTCAAATTGTGATTCAAAGCTGCCTGACTTCTCACCCAAGGGAACTGGACAGCAATCTGCTTCCTCCAAGGAGGAGGTGGCTCCTGCCCTGTCACAGCCCCCACTCCTACCAGAGCGTCACAGGCAGGAGCCCAGCAATGCCGAGCCACTGCCCTGGTAGCTCCCCACTGGAGACACAGTGAGGTCACAGCCAGCACGAGCAAGGAACAGTAAATAACAATACCCAATTCTCCCACATCCTCCTTAGACTTCGTAGGAACTATGAGAAGAAGAAAGCAGGAGAAAGCTACATTTCACTCCTCAGGCTGGAAAATTGATTTCAGGTGTACCAGAAACAGCAAGTTTTGCAGAGTAAATGAAAACTGAATAAAAAAAGAATATCTTGAGATGCCTGAAATGTTTCACATGGACAGAAATAATGATGTCCATTTCTACAGTTTAATAAAACTAAAAAGTAGTTAAGCTCAAACTTACAAACAAAACCATATCACAATGAAACATGGAAACATCTAGTTGAGAATATGTTAAACCAAAACAATTTAACTTTTTTTCCCTTGTTCTTTAGGTTGAAAATTTCGGACAATTTCCAAACAAATCCTAAAAGCATTTTGGTTGACCCAAGGCCAGCATTTTTTTTTTCTTAGCAGTTATGTCAATGAAAATTTTGACACTGAATCCCTGGCTACAGAATATGCCACAGGCCTACTTGGAAAAGCGTCTGCAAGAATTAATATATTCACTTGAATTTTCACACCTGGCCTATGGATAAAGCAGTTCTGTCTCTGAGAAGCTGTGGTGGTAAATGTCTATTGCTTTTATTGCTCTAAGCAATGAACAAACAAATCTAGTGCAGGCAAAAAGAAATAAGATCTCTCCATTATTACTGCCTGGTGCTTATACTGCATTCTTTAAGTGAAAAACTTTTTTTTTTCATCTAGAAATTTGAAGATTCAAACTTGCTCATGGTTATAAAAAGTTTGGTTGACTTGAATGGGATTGCTAGCACAGAAATTATTTGCCTGCAAATGTTGCAGAATTTGCTCTAGAGCAGAAAAAGTCTAACCAAGAGTGAGCCTGGTGTTTTAAATATTCTGTAGAAAACCTGACATTGTTTTCTATCTTGCGACTATAAACAAAGCAGACCTTTCAAACAGGATCACAAGAACATAAAGGATTGGAGGAAAGCAAAAGATATGCTTAGAGGCAAGGCTTCCACCAATCTAGAGAAATCTGTGTTGGCCTAAAGAAATGAAAAGTTGGGCTGAATTATTCCAAAAGAGGATCCAACTCTGCAAAGTTCTTACAGGATACAACACATCTTCCTCTTTACTTGGAGTTTCGGGGCATATTTATACTTCTAAACATCATTTCAGAAGTGTACGCATATGCTTTCAAGTGATATTCTAACAAAACCAATCTACAGGTAATTCCAAATGTGGGAGAAGAAAAATGAAATTTCTTCTCTGTTGCATCTAGTTACAGCTTATATACCCGATCAAAATATTTCAATTTCATCCTAAATGCAGTCTTTATGACTTTTGCAAAGGCAACTTTGCAATTCATCATAGAAGAACAAAAAGATCTAAAAAAATGTGCACGCATATGCACTATTGAAGTTTCTACAGGAATTTTAGTCAAGCCCTAAATGAAAACCAAATGAAGGAAAACCCAAAGGATTCCATAAAATGCGTGCACTACACAGATTCATTTTCAGGGAACAGAGAATATTACTCTACATCGGTCACAACCTGCGAATCTGTAATCAGCATAATCTCACCTGTTTCTCTCCATCCTGTGAAAGAACCCAGTTCTGGTCAGAACACATTCAACTGAGTATCCAAATTTAAATTCAGCATTCAAAAAGTTACACGAGATCACATTGCATCTCCCAGCTCTAGCATTGCCACAACAAGAACTCCTTTACTGACACATATCCCTTTCAGGATAAATATAAAATGGGGGGGTAGAAAAGAGACCGAGATTTTCACCAAAAGATGTCGTGAAGCACGAACACCAGCACCCAGCAGACAGGCTGGGGAGGGTTGTGCTCAGGTTAGTGTCAACACTTTCACTTACCCAAGAAAAGCGTGGTGCCAAGAACAACAGTGCCACTCACAAAGACACCGAGGGCGATCCGAGTGGCTTTGCTGGCTGCTCCCCTGGCCTCGGGGACTGTCTCTCCTTCCATCGGGATAGCTTGGGATGTGCTTGCTCTCGCAGAAGTCTGGTTTTCCCCTGCTGCTGTCGTGTCAGTGTTTCAACTGTTCACAAACAGTGCCCATGAGCTCTCCTCCTCCTCCTCCTCTCTCCTATTTAAAACTCCAGGTTTCTGTCATGAACCATTTCCTAGGCACTTCCTGCTCTCTCCCTCTCAAAGCAGAATCACATGTAAAATAGTAGCTGTCTCCTACGTTTTCCTCTGCCCCAGGAGGAGGAAAGGCAAGCGGTGGCCACAGTTCGTGCAGCCCTTGCTGCCTATAGAGCCTCTATGAGCCAATCGCTCAGCAGTCCCCCTTATCTGGGGTTCTGAACACGAGCATTTCACAACGCCGCTAAACAGATGTTTTAACTATTCAAAGAGCAGCAAACCCTTTCCAATCAAAGCAGGATTGCTGACAACTTCTACAAACACAAGTCTGATGGAAGGTTTTCTTTTTTTCTCCTTGTACTTATTTAAAAAGACTAATTATCTGCTGACTAAAGTTTTCTCCTTTTAAACCACTGCTGCTGCATCATTTGGCTTCACCAGAAGAGGTACCCACTCAGCAGACAAATCCCTTTTTAAAGCTTCCTAAGAACTCTTAGAATATCATGTAGCATTTTATTTTGGGAATTTGGTATGTAACACTGTGTGCCAAAAATCACAGTCAAGCAGCACAAAGCAATAATCAGCACAACCTACAGAATAGTCCTGCTCTAAAAGCTAGGTCTGCTTTTTTCCAGGCAAGATATTTCAGTCCTTGCTGATACAAAATACATTTTAAGAGATGATCCTATTCTTCCAAGTCAAGTACTCCTATAAGCTTAGTGGAAAAGTATCTATTTGGCACTCTAAGATGGTGGGGAATTTAAAAAAAAAGCCTTATTTATATGGATTTCTCAGTGGAGTAGACTTGATAGAGTAGACTTGATAGTCCTCTCTCCACGTAGCAAATTTGCCCCATTCATCAAGTAACAAAATTAGTCATTTCAGGGTGAATTCTCTGAGCTGAGTGTGACATTCCACCCTCTGAGGAGCCCTTGCTTTCTCCAGAGGTGGACTCTCATACGAAACAAAAGGATGCAGGGAGTGGCAGCACAATGTTCATGCTCTCAACGACAGTTTAGGTGCCTGAGTTACTTAGTTTTATGGGGACTTAGCCCCCAACCACGCTCATAAAAAGCTGCACAAGTAGAAAGAAGAAAGACATACATACATCACAAAACGTGTGTGATGGCAGTCATCAGTTTGGAGACTGAATGCTTTTTCCATGTGAGCACCTCCAACCAAGTCATCCTGGATGTCACATGGACATAAAGGGAAAGCCCATCTACCTAGAAGTCTTAGAGTTTGAAAGTCCTGAAATCCTTACTCTTCAACCCCCTCTACAGCCTCGCTGGTGTCCCGCAAACAAAATGCCCTCAGTTCTTATTCCTGTCCCTCTTCACCAGGAAGCTCCAAGAGGACATTCTTATCTCTGCTTGGTGCAGAACAGGAAAAAAGCATTTGCTCCTTTTCACCTGCTTACTTGTCCCACATATAACCCATGATTTTGACATCCATCAGCTGAGGCAGGAGAGGGAAATGATGCCACAGAACTAGGAGGACCACATGCCTCCCAGTACAAAAATTCCCACTCAAGCATGAATGACTCCATGGGTGTGAGCAGATCTCTGGTTATAAGCAATACTCAGCACAAGACTGTTACCAGCACAGGTTTGAGAAGGTATCTATGTGATGTTGGTGCAATTGAGTCTCCATATCAGAAACAACTATGATCTCAAAGGGGCTGCCAAAAGAGCAGGGTATAGGCACAGAAAAGGCAAGGGCACAGTGTGACCTCAACACTTAATCCACTGTGTCTGTGATCCCAACGCTGAGTAAACCTTAACAGGACCTTTTGACAAGTATTTGCTGTTGGTTACCTGATGGTTTTCCTACTGAACCCTGACATTACAAATGCAGAGCTATTAGACCTATTCATACTATCAGCTTTGTATCCCCTTGACCAACACTGAACTATCATGAGCTTACTCAACTCCCCCATAATTTCTAAATTTTAAGTTCTGCCCCCTTGAGAAGTCCTGGTATGTATGGCACATCATGCTCTATCAGTGTTTCACTAGCAGGATTTTGCTTTCATCGATCTCTTTCTAGGACAACTTCAAGCCAGAAAACAAGAACAGCTTTCAACAGACAAAGCAGCAACCAGTTATTTCTCTTTGGAAATCTGCATCAGGGGAAGAGGGAAAGGAGAGATAGCGAAGGAGCAGGGAGAGGCTGGACAACACCAGAAGGTGAGGACTGTGGGAACATGGAGCTACCCCAACCAAATCCAGCAAGCTCCAACTACAGGAGTCCTCTGGAGAGTCAGCTCCAAGCAGCCCCTAATCCTTGTGGCAAGAAAAATTACAAATCAGCTGTCAGCAACAGAATTACTTTTCCATGTTTGGGTTTGTGGGCTTATTTACACTGTGGCGTAGTATGAAGTGTCCTTCCCTCTGGCTGTAGAGCCTGGCTGTAGTCAATAACCCATCTTGGTTTCTTCAGCATGCACAGAACTATGGAATTAAAGCTAAAGCATAAACAGCTGCAGGCAACAGCTGCAGAGGTCCATTTCTGGCAGTGTTTGAAAAGGTGCATGGTGCACATGTGAGTAAGTTCCTGATAATGATGATCTGTGACAGAAGCCTGCGGAATTTAATTCATGTTTTTGATGAGCATTCTAGGATTTGGTTGCCTTGTTCATCCCGAGTCCAGCGGCTCTTTGGCAGGTAGAGGATACATGGCCACGCTTCCTGATGGAACTGCTAACAGCACCCCTGGCCATTGCAGCCCAATAAGGCACTTAGTGAGGCTGTGCAAAGACTCTGCTAAACATTCATAAAACTTTGAACAGACATAGGGGGCAAAAAAGCAATAACTAAATGCTACATGCTCCAAACCACATTTCATTCGCTCAGAATTCCACCTGACCAAGATCCCACTCAAACAATGGGATCACTCTAGCACTTATAACAAAGCCAGGACAATGCACAAAAAATTCTGTCCATGGTCACATGCCAGAACCGGCAAGCCCTCTGGAACACGCTTTGGGCTGAACCACAGCAAGTGTCCCAGCTTCTAGAAAAGGTCTGTCTGTGAATATGAGTGTGCAAGTGTATGCATGTGAATGTACACTCACAAACACACACACACACATTTTATTCTGCTCTTCCACAAGCAGAGACAATTCTCTCTTTCATCCATTATGTCAGAGAAGAGAACTTGATCAGAGCTTACTAAAATCAACAGGACCATGTCAGCTTCTCCTCATATAGCTTGGCTCAAGGAAGTTCCCATTTCTTGAGGTTTGATTACTCAATTGATAAACAAAATCATATTTTTTATGATATCAACATATTGCCCAGTTTTCACTGGAACAGTCAAAACCAGTTGTATAGGTGTTGCTGAATGTTTGGAATAACAAAACAGCCTGAGGTCAGCACACGGTCAGCCCAATCTTGCTTAAATAACTTGCTTGCAATTAGTCTGAGTACTGTAAAAGATCTAATCTTTCTGGCATTTAGATAACTTCAAAACATATTAAAACAATCACTAATACTTTTATACAAAAAAAAAAAAAAAAATCCCAGTTCAGCTCTAGATGTAAAACCCAATGTAACACATGTAAAACATATTAGGTTACACCAACACACAAGTTACAGACATCGTCTCAGAGGACACTGTCCTCATGGTGCACATTAAACACTTGCACTATCTGGGAAGTGCCTGATGCACGGCTTAACAGAAGCAGTCCACAATCACAGCATCACAGCTTTGGCGATGTACTATTGAGCATTTTTAGCTCATGGTAAAAGGAAAACACAGCCACCATCACACTGATAGAAGCAGGGACACCAGATACAGCTCGAGTGGCTTCCTCATAGAAGGAGAGGTGTATGCTGGCTTCATTGAAAGAGATTAATTAGCATGGGTCAGAGTCATGGCTGTATTCCATCCCATTTCAAGGGTTCCACCCTGAGCCTTGGAACCGCTTTTTCAAACTGTGCAGCTGTTGTAGCCAGAACTGGGCTTTACATACACAAAGCATGCTCAAGAAAAGCCCAACATGTTGCATTTGAAGACAGCTTAACCAGTTGTCATCAGATCTCTGAATTTTATAAATTACACTCCCTTGGCTACAAAAGCTGCCAAATTTCCGTGCTGCGGCAAACAGAAACCACACTCTGGCAGTACTTCATGTCCTTTATTCATGGGACAGATACAGCTGGAAACAAATGACTCCATTGTTTTCCACTGGTACAGCCACATCACAGAAGGCCTCAGCGCATCTGTGAGAAGTGGGTCATTAATTAGGAGTCAATACTGAGCCAACAGGATTTGCTGGGCTCCAAACACTGCTGGTGGCAAGCTTGTCCACTAACTATAACTGCAACTGTGAGGAGAACACCCTGCAAAGCAGAAAACTTTGTTCTCCAGCATCTAATAGCCCAAATCAATTTTCTTTTCTTTTTCAATTCCAACTAGACTAAGTTATTCTCATTACTCCAAGAAAAACTTTTCCCTGCTGCAGGAAACATTGCATTCTCTGACCAAAAGGTGTTTATACCTAACCCAAACAGCAACTGACTATGAAACTCAACATCTGGGATGATTAAAGTTAAGTTACTCAAGTTTGCAAGCTTTTTATTTGCTGCTTTTGAAAAAGTACTTTAATGAAGCAATGCATATGTTCTCAAGCAGAAAGAACTGCTTTGGGTCTTCCGGCAATTTTTCTTCAAGAAGCACATTAAATGCTAGCTAAACCAAACACTACTTCTCCTAAAGACCACATTCGCACTACAATCAGAGAGTGTTTACACAGAGCCATCACATGGGCATCCGTCCCATCCGTCATCCCATTGTAGAGATTAAACAAGGGTGCATGCTGACATGGGCTGTAGAAAGGCATCTCAGTTGGGGATTAAGAAATATACAAGATACCCCGGCATAACTCAGAGCAAATTTTTGCTTTTTTCATAATATAATCTAACTACGTACATGGACTGTAAAGACACTGAAAAAGACATTGCTGGGAAACGTCACTTTTCCAATGGCCACAGCTGTAGATGCTGGGAGGTAGACAGAACACAAATAAATGTCTGTTGTTTCCTTAAAACATTGCATCATTCCACCAGAGCTTTGCCCACTTATTTTGCTTTGTCCAAATGTTCGCTCACAGCTGTCAAAGTCTATTTATACAAGCGGAAGCAAGAAGCTTTGTTACCAAGGAGTTTGTGTCCATGGATGAATTCTCAGGTGTGCAATGAGACATGCATTCACTGGCATTTTAAATTAAAAGAGGAGGAGAGTCACTGCACGTGACTGCTTTCAGCGTCTGCCAAAGATATCCCTCCACTGTGACCTCCTGTCTCTCGGAGGAGCACAACCACCTCTGCAAAAGCAATGGCTCCTGCCTGCTCTCCCACTTGGATCTCCAGCAGCACCAATCCGTCTTTGGCAGCAGCAGAGCTCAGAGGCAGCTGCAGCCAGGAGCAGAGCAATCGCTCCACAGAGGTGCCACTGAACAGGAAACAGGCACTCTGTCACTGCTATCTACTCACTTGCTTGTGCTAACTTTTGTAGGAAACCAGAAAAAGCGGAGCAAAAGCTCCTCCAAGTGTTTTAACCCCAAGGCAGTAGAGCTCAGCAGTCCCATCAGGGACGAGCACTGGTGAAACTCTTCTTGCATAGGGGCTGTTGCATCACATCCCTCTGCACAACAAATACACCTAACCAAGGGCTTGTAGCAGAAACAAGAGACCTTTTCACCCAGGCAAAGACTTGGCAGAATTAACATCTTTGAACCCAAATCCCCTCTGTCAAATTTGACTGAAGTTGGCTGACAAGGTCTAGCATTACTTAGCAAGGCTGGGTGGGAGCGAAAGGGCTCAGAGACAGGAAAGCATAACTGCATAAACTGTTTTCAGAAGAAAACAGCCTGGCAAAAACCCAACAAAAAAAAACGCCCACCCACAAACCTTAAAAGCTGAATCCTACTCTTCCAGGCTGCTGCTACAACCAGCTCAGGGTCTTCCTGAAGGTAGTTTTATTTCAAAGCATTTTATTCCACTGAGTTCTTTTTCTTCTTCCTCACCTCAAAATGAGATTAAAATTGACTTTGCACACAGCTAAAAGCCAGAAGAATCACACATCAAATATGATGCCCTAAATAAAACGTCCCTTGACAATGTGAGATTTTGTGTGTATTAATTCAGTGGAGGTATTTCCAGATACTCTCTGTTCTTGTCCTCATCTTGGTGCACCTCCAGTAACTATGTACATATCTAATAATGATGAACAGCAGCACCTCAGCAGAGTTTAAATGTATTTAGTCAGCAAGTTCTTGGGAAAGGGGAGACCAGAGTCAGTTTAGGTTGAAACCACAGCACGAGGCCCCATGGGACAGGATCATCGAGACCAAACATTTGCTTTCCTGAAGCTGCAGAAATCCTCAAAAATCAAACAGTTAGGTAATTACCTTCACAAGTCAAATTGCTATGTCTCTGACAGCCCTTCCCTGAAGTTTCCAACATCTCTGTTTCAAATAAAGCTTTGTTGTCTTCTTTACTATTAACACAAGGCTAGAGAACAGAATAAGGATTTCTGTACTATTAAACATACCCAAACTACTTGTTAGAGATCAAAAGCTGGACCATTATGTGGTATTGCTCCCCATAAATTTTCACTAACCTAAGAACAAGTAGCTGGATCAGGGAAACTGATGAAAGGGCCTCAGTATGGCTCTAACTAGCTACTCTTAGATATTTAAATAACCATGGGAAGAAATTAGCAATACTGTTAGCAAAGTTAATAACAATGACAAAAATAGTCGTGACCAAGGTTGCTTACAGGGAAGGAAAATTATGCTGATCAAAGCTAAATCCTTTTCTACAACTTGCAGAAAGAATCACACTCTTCTGAAAAAGTTTCTTTAGCTTCTTCTATATGCACTTCCCAAGAAAATGACAGAATCTTAGACTACTAAAAGACAATGATAAATTCATAGGTCTTTAATAATTTAATGCTATTTCTATTGCTAGTTCTTTGAAATTACTGCAAACATGATCAGCCTCTTCCTTGGCTGAACTGGTTGACTGAAATGGGACATTCATTATCCAACTTTACAACAATCAAGTAAAACTTTCCTAAAGATTGTGCTTTTAATAAAAAAAGTGATAATATGATAAGTGCCTTGCAATTTGGACTACCAACAGAAATAAAATTAGCCAGAACTTACTCACAGCATCTGCTTTACCTAAGCAAAAGTCTGCAGGCTGGCAGTAAGTTTCTAAAAACAAACTAGGAGTATCATGGCTTTTTAAGCAGCAATTAATGAGAGAAAATAAGAGCCTGTAGAGGCATATTCCACCTCCCCAAACTAGAGAGAAAGCACTCGCAGCCAGACTACATCTGGACTAAGACACATGAGAGAATTTCCTATTGCCTTCCCAAACCTGACCTGACTCTGCATCCAGGTACAGCCCCCACCATGTTCAGGGCAGCTGGGGATAGAAGAACACTGGGAAGACCTTGATGAGAATTCCCACGTGCCAGGGGCATTAGACAGATCAGGATCCAGGCTGTGCTGTAGCCAGCCAGGATGTGGTCACAATGCCCAGGTTATCAACTGTTTTAAGTGAAAGACCTCCATTTCCTCAAAGGTCTTTGTTACACTTCCTAAAAGCTAAGACCTGCTCATCTTACACAGGCCCTTTCTCTGATTCCAAGACTTTCCCTGGAAAAGCAGCCTGAAAAAATGCAGTGCTGTGTTCCTGATTTTCACCAAAGTGCTGACTATTGCTGAAATTAATTAATTCCCTTTGCAGTCACTACTCACACTTTTCAGAGCACCAGAAAATGTTACCAGGAATGATGCAAATGCAGCTCATTTCACTCTGAGTCAACCAGATAAACTCACACTCCTGTCCAGGCTTTCATAGTGTGACACCATGACTACATTTTCTTGGGGCATTGCACCCTTTGCCTTTGGAAGACATGCTCTTAAGAGGTATTGAGTGTTTTCAACCTCATTTCATAAAAACATTTACGGCTTGCTGCTTTTATTTTAACCACATCTTTTTCTTCCCTATATCTGGACATAAAAGCAACTATAAAACACAATTTTAAGTTAAATAAAATACTGAATGAAACTCAATCACTGTTGCATGAATCTGGATGCACTATGAAATACTTAAAGCTATTCAAATGTATTTTGATCAGCATGACATAAAATGTATTTTAGTGTGTTTGAAGTTCAGATATATTTGAGTATCATTTGTTCACAATTAAATGCTCAAGAATGGCCAAATTTCTGCTGCTCACTGGAAAAATGATTCACTCACTGCCACCAGACAGCCAAGCAGGTGCTGGGAATGCCAGGTCACAAGCATGATCCAGACCTGGACCATGTCGTTCTGCTCTCCCAAATAATACATGTTCAGTACAGAAAAGCATGTTTACTGGATGAAGGAAATCACCGTGGCCCACACAGGTACCCTGCCCCGTAACTCACTGAGCAGGGGCTTACCTTTGTGATAGCATATAACAGCACTCCTTCTGCACAGGCATCTAAAGCCACATAGCCAATTCTGCTTGTAGTAAAAATTAAATTAAATTAAATAATGGGCCTCACATTTCAAAGATTATGAAGAGCTAGGAAGCCCATGTTGCACTAAATGGGTGCTGTCCCCACATTCTTTAAAACAAATTCCTCATGAGAAACTTTATCTAAAACTTGAGTAACATTACCATATATTTAATCTAACCTCAGAAGAGAACAAAATCAGCCCATGTAACCAAAATCAACTGGGAGAGCCAAACTGCTGACATAAATGAAATTTTATTTAAAAGTTTTGAAGGTATGAATGGCAACAAGTAACTGAAAAACAACACACCCCCCTACAAAGCTACACCAACAGCAGAATACTGACAGAGATAAAGGTCTTAATTCCCACTAGATCAAAGTTACTGGATCACCTTTTACATGCTCTCAAAAGTTCAAATTATGTGAAACTTCTGGATGACTGAAATCATAATACCATAGAATATCTCCAGTTGGAAGTGACCCATAAGTGATTCAGTAGATAGGATCAGAGAAAGACAAGAAAAACACAAGAGGTAATGCCCCTAACAACTCTTCTCTGTATTTCTAAAGCAGGTATAAACCATGATGGTCTATAGCCTTTACTTTAAACATTTTTTCCATATCCTACACATGGCATGACTCACTCCCCTATCCCACCACCAGTTCCCATTCCTGCTCATCACTGAGGTCTGCCAGCACATGAGGAGCCAGACAGGCCCATTTTAAACACAGACTGCTTTCTCATCCATTCATTTCAGCAGTGTAGCTGAGTGACATCAGTTTCCCACTCCCCTTTAATGTCTCTTCTTGTTTGTTTTTAACCCACTTGTTTTGTCACATGGCCATGGGAAAGCTCCCTGCAACTCTCATGGCAGAGGGGACAACACAGGGTGAGACCAAAGCAGTGAGAATGCAGAGATAGCTGGGACCATTCACATGGCACAGCTACTGGAATAAATGACTTCACAGCAACCCCCTCCCATAAGCTGTAGTGTTGAGGGAACTGGGTTAAACAGACCTTAGAAAACACTTCAGTCAAGGAAGTCTGAAGTATTTATCTTTGAGAAGTTACAGCTAATTAAATTTCCATATATCTCATATGTGTTTGCAGCACTTCTAGAAATAGAAGTTTAGAGAGGCAGGGGACAAGAGGGACTATACCTTCTATTCTCAGCAAACCCAAGGGTTAGGTCTGTATTGGGAGCAAGCTCTTAAAATAGTTCTAGCACAACCCTTAGGCTGAAAACACACACTACAATAGAAAGGCTCTGGCAGTAGTTTGACTCTTCAGATTCAGCTCAAGAGAGCAGCCTCTTTCATTGTTCCAGAAGTACCAAAAGTTGTTAATATTTTCATTCCTCCAGGCTAAGTAGTCAGCAACTAGAAAATTGTTCGGGCTCCTCAGTTTTAACGAGGCTGTTTCTTGCCCTACTTACCTAGAAGAGTACTAAATTCCTCTCTTATCCTGTTTGTTTTCCCAGTCACACCTAATGTATCACCTTTTTTTATAAAGGTTGAAGGTGTTCCAGGGAGGTCTTCCTGCAGCTTGCATATGGTCCTCCACGGGAATCCAGGTGACCAGTGTCCACTGCCTCACCCACCCGGCAGGGACCCCATAGACAGGCTGTGGGCTGCGGACTTCCTTTGTGGTGACGACAGTGGTGTACCCACAGCCACCAGTCTGTTTTGTTCCTTTCCCTGTCTGCAGCTCTCTCTCCTGTGTCTGGCACTTCCAGAAGGGAGGCTCTGGGCAAGCACTACACCTCACATCTGAGTTGGCCTAATAAATCCAGTGTTCCTGATCTGTTCTATCCTTAGTGCCAAGGTGCAAACAGCACCCACAGCAACCTGGCCACACAACACAGGGAAAGGGCCCAACTGCAGGCACACAGGGCGGGATAGACAAGCACAGTCACTTCCCATCCCACACATTGATGCCTTTGGATTGTACTCAGAAGCCACATCTCCACATCTCATGAATGGTCTGGACTCCACCAACTGGAAGGCACCCTTTGTGTAAAGGCAAGCTAATTTTTGTCAGAACTGGTATAGATCATCAAGGCAGGTGCTGGAATATGACACCATCATCTGATGCTTTGCACTATTAGGCATTTGCAGTTTTGATGCAGAAGTCCATGAAAGTGATGAGTAAGTGGTTTGGTATCTGTGAGTGTCCCGCACCTGCCAGCTCTATCTCCCTTGCACTGAAAGGTTTTGGGCTAGCTTGGTCAGCCTTCTGCTTCTGAGGTACCGTCAGCAGTTCATCGCTCACACCCCAGCGTCTGGGACAACAAACAACATGCATAAAGAAAACACAATCTGCCGCACCTGTACTAAGATCACCAGGGCTCCAGGAGATGTCAATGCATAAATGCGTTATCAAAGGAGGCCTAAGAAAAACGTCCATCTGACAGGCCTCCTGGCGAGGTGATGAATGCCTCAAGCCTGTCAGCATTTAAGAGGCATTTGGGCAATGCCCTTTAACAACATGCTCTAACTTTTGGTCACTTTTAAGTGGTCAGAAAGTTGGATTAGGTATTTATTTTTGCTCTAGATGTTCCCTCCAGCTGAGCTTCCATTCCATTCATCATTTTACCCGTTACCAAATTGGTTTAATGTGTTGCCAGCTAAAGATGCAGGGAAGCGAACAACAAAGATTAAACATCTCTCATACCCCAAGTCTTTTTTCTTGGGCTCAAATTCACTCCTGCCCCTTCCTCGCCCCACGCCCCTGAGGTGTGCAAGGCACCAGGGACTGTGCTCAGTCACTACCAACTCCACCCTGCTGTTCCATCTTCCACACACTTTTCCCCTGCTCCAGAGTGGGATCCCTCCCATGGGCCACAGTCCTCCAGGATAAACCTGCTTCCAGAGGGGCTGCCACTTCTTCAGGAAATATCCACGTGCCCCAGTGCAGGTCCCTACTCCGGCCTAGTCCCCTCCAAGGGCTGCAGGACAGTCCCTGCTCCATTGGAGTCCTGCCCAGGGCAGCAGGGGAATCTCTCCTCTGGGGCCTGCAGTGCTTTCTCCCCTTTTCCTCTCACCTTGCTGCTTGCAGGGCTGCTCCCAACTCCACTACACAGCATTCTGCCACTTGAAACCCAGGCCCGCAGCTTCACCACTGCCAGGCCCAGACACCCGGGCCAGAGACACCCCTTTACCTGCACCCCGAGCGACCTTCCCAGCTGCCTGGGAGACGCAGGCAGTACTTCTACTTTGGAGCAGTGCAGGAAGAAAAGTGAAAAACACAAGTCTGTGCACACAAGGCCACCTCCCAGCAGCCATCAAACTGCATCCAGATGTGGGTGAGGATCCAGCTGTGAAGATCTGACAGTCAGAAACAGTAACTCAGTGGCCTCTACAGGCCTTTGGGGGTTCCCTTTGTGGGACCCTAGAGCACAAACCTTAGGAGGAGCAGCTGAGGCAAGAGGCTTGCTCCAGCCTTGAGAAGAGACTTGGGAGACGTTACTGCTCTCTGTAACTACCTGAAAGGAGGTTGTAGTGAAGTGGGAGGGTCACTCTTTTCTGCCAAGTAATAAACATCAGGACAAGAGCCAATGGCCTCACTTAGCACCACAGGCAGCTTACATTGGCTATTAAGAAAAAATTTCCTCATTGAAAGTGTTGTGAAGCACTGGAACAGGCTGTCCAGGGAAGCAGTCGAGTCACCATCCCTGCAGTAGATACGGCACTCAGGGACATGGTTTAGCGTTGGCAGTGTGAGGTTAATGGTTGATTATCTTCATGATTCTATTAAGTGCATCTTGACTATAACATAAGACACACAGCTGTCTGCAAATCAGCTCCAGAAAATGCCAGCAGATAGCTTCCCTTTCCTTAGTATTTAACTGTTATATATACAGTAAGAATTTTACAATGGCAGTAGGAACATTTCACTTCAAGACACAGGTAAAAATTCCTAACTAAATTCCTAAAAATTCCTAAATTTCTAAAAAGAAAAGTTAATGCACATTCCTATAATTATTCTGTCAGTCTTCACTGGGATTTTAAAGAATGAGCTGTCAAAAATTTGTTTCCTGAAAAAAACCTGTCATCCTTCCACCCCAAGTAACTAACCAGTAGTTATAAAATATCATTGAAAACACCTAAGTGTTACAAGATATGCCAACCATCAGGAAGTAATTTCACAGGATGTCCCAGTGTGGAGCTTAAGAGCAGAGTCAGGACAAAGCATGGAATAAAATAAAATAATTTTTATAATCAAAACCATCAGGTTTGATAATTAACTGAAGTTAAATGGGGAAGTGTTAGACAACATTAGCAGCTACCAAAACAATAAAAAGCTTCACAGAGCTGTATACACTCATCTTCGTTATTCCCATCTACTAAAACTATTGTTTTATTCCACTGGTGCATTTCTGTGCCTATACAAAGAACAGCTGCACAAAAATGTTTCCATTACACACCAATAAAATACTTTTCTATTTGGGCACTGCCCAGGCAGTGTGGCACGCTGTGCATTCTCCATTGAGCCATGAAACATCCTCTTGAGTAACACACAAAGTTGTCACGGCATGTTGAAGTCAGATGGCTGTAGCAGTGCTTTTTAATCATTATTAATATCATAAATTTGCCAGATCGGATCAGTATTTCCAGTTCCATGAGCTGAAGACAGCAGAGACACCCCTAGTATCCTTCTGCCTTCCACCCTTCCATGCTCACTGACAATCCGTGACCATTAAATCCCACAGCTGCCTTTGCTTTGGGCTTCATGAATTTTGTATTTATTTGCTTCAGTAATCAGTCTACCCTTAAACACTCCCTAATCTGAAGTTTCCTTTTAGTCTTCATTTAATTTCCAGTAGTTAAACTCTCTTCCTTCTAAAATACTTAGAAGGCATCTTGTACTTATTACTCAGTTAAAAAAAAAAAAAAAAAAACAA